>CM055850.1:3302220-3497220 GCA_029490765.1 Euthynnus affinis | reverse complement strand
TTAATGCCAGCTAGAACTGTTCATGTCCAACCACATATTTCTATTGATTTTGTCGTTTCCCTTACAAAAGTTTCCTACACTGGAAAGTGTTGCTGTGGTATTCCTATGGTACAGTGTGTCAGTAACACATAAAAAGTGAATGTTGTGGTAATGTATCACAGGCCCTATGACAATGTACCAAAGATACCACAGATTGCATGCTCTGAGGCAATGACATTAGTATTTATAATGCTGCAAGGAATGATATTGGAAATGCATTAAATTGAATGAAAATGACTTAACTGTTGACTTTTATCTAATGTAGACAAATTAAACCCCTCTCTCTTTGACCCTGCAGGGCTTCCAGTTGCTGTCGAATCACTCAGCCATATGAACTTCAATCTGTGTAAGTGGTGTGAGGTGTCCAGTCCAGTGTGTAAGGACAGTGTCTGCTTTAGTAACTGCACCCTGTCCTCTTTCTGCAACGTCCCTGAGGAGATCTGCATCACCAAATGGTGAGTAGACTTCCCTCTGTTCATTTTGTGGAATTGCCATACTACAGCCGGCATGTCACCCCAAACCATCCAAGGAAGGCGGAACTCTTATTGACCTTCCTCTGGTGCATTTTCCTGTTTAGTTACTTTTTTTTGAGCTGGTATTAAAGCTGTCAATCAAAGCATTGACAGATCTTAATCTGGTATAGACTGGTATCGACTTAAGAACTAAACCAAGTCTGCCCAGTTCCTCACAGACCAACCTCAGGACTGTGTGAGAATAGATATGCATTTTTAAATCAGAAATTAAAAAGCTAATCTACTGTTACATCCATCTGAATTTATATAAGATCAATTTGAAACCACTGTAACACATATACACATCAGCAGATCAGGTATGTTCCCTGATATGTCAGGAAGTGAAAAGAAGTTCAACCAGAGGTGTGTTGAGCCTATTCTGTGTATTTAGCAGTTGCCCCATAAAAAGTGCGTAAAACAACTGAATGTAGTGACCACACAGTAAATATCCTCCTGTAATATTATGGAAAAGAATGTATCTTTGTGTTCCGTTTCTGCCCATTTGTCACTATTTATGATAAACAAGGTTCAGCTGCAGTTTCCGCTAATACTGTTCATAATCAGTCATTTTTGAGTGAGCTCTTTGTAGACACCAGAGAAGATACAAATACAACCTACATATGATCTACTGTCAATACATACATTGTTGCCTTTTGGTCCAGTTCACATTCACACCATGGATGTATGAAGAAGAACTGGATATTGTGACTCAGTTCATTCCTATGAAAGTTGTTCGGTGGCACACAAAGTCAAAAACCCAGCTTCCTGCTGTAAAGAAATGATCCAGTTGTTGCTCACACTTCGTACTTTTTGGACCCATAAAGGAAGTGCATTAAAGACTTCCACTGGCTGAACCAGCTGACTTCTAATTGGCTGTCCGCTTACTTGCTCCTTTTCTAATGATTGTGTGCAGAAAGTTTTCTTTTTGGGCCAGTGTGCATCACATGGCACCATACATGGTATGGCCACTATGTCAGATTGGCTTCACAGCTTGGGACCCTTCCTGGGGACTTTGTTCACACTGGCTTTTTACAAACAAACTAAGGCTGCATTCACAACCGATCTGGCGGTGTGGAGATTCGCCGCAGGTCAGTGCGGAGTTGTGGGCGTGTGACTACGTGGGCTGTTTGTGCGACATCACGTTGTAAACTGCTAATAATCTGCTGATCCTCCCAGTCCAGAAAGTATGAAATTAGTTGAAAGTATGAAAGTAGTTTGCCAACTGCCATGAAACAACAAAAGAGAAGAAAAGAAGGAGCACTCATATACGGTTGTACAGCTCTGGGAAATTACTCAGAGCAGCGATGAGTCTCTCCTCCATCATCAATATATAATAAAGTAATATCAATCAATCATCTTCGGTCCGAAGCAGAACACTGAAATGCTACAGTGCTACATGGTAAATAAACAACGTTCCTCTTCTGGTCTAATCACCAAGCTACGTGATTGGCAACCACAGCGTGACGTCGGGTTGCGGTTTTTTCTGGCTGCAGTCAAATTCTGGTGATTGACAGCAGGTCTTTAATGTTTCATATCAGGATATTAATGTTCTCTGGTGTTATAAAGAGCTCCAGAAGAAATAACTGATTATGAATATTATTATATTTATTAGAGTGCAAATCACCAGCATGGCATGAATAATGCAAAACAGGTTCAGACAAGATGAATAAAGGAAGCTTGTAGAGCAATATTACAGGGAGATTACCCACAGATTGCTATGTTCAATTCAATTTTATTTATATAACACCAAATCACGACAAAAGTAATCTCAGGGTACTTTTCACATAGAGCAGGGGCCTGTTCCATGAAAGCAGCTAAAGAAAGCTGCACTTACTTTAAGAGAAAGCCTGGCTAGAATTAACGTCAACTTTCACTTGAGGCTCAAGCTGTTCCACTAACGGAGCTTAGCTGCATCTAAGTTTGGCCAGACTGAAGTAAGCTTGAAGTGGGCACGTGTACGGAGTACATAAGCAGCCACAAGTAGTCAATTGTCGAAAAGATGATAGTATTTCACAAAAAGAAGCGAAAATTAGAGCTGTGTTCATCTCAGCAGCAGAACAAACCTGCTGATGAAATTATATGAAGAATATAAAGGAGTTTTCACTAAAAAGAGCAAATTGACTGCAATTAACAAGGTGAAGGAGATGACCTGGCACAAAACTGATGATAGATTAAATGTATACTTGGAGATGGGTAGTGATAACTTAAAGGTTAGAGAAGTGAGCTTATAGTTCAATGATGGTTCCCGTTCATGATTTAATCTTTATATGTTAATAAATGAGCATTCAGATGAGTGACTGGTTATATTATCACTAGGCTAGGTAATATCTGATGTATATTTAAAATGATGGTGTAAGCAATTTAAGAGAACTTTCCAACATTATCATACTCTCTGATGTCTATTTACAAGCATCACTGAAAGTTACTGGAGAAGGATAGAAGTACAGTGGAAGCCACGTCTGTCTTTGTCAAATATCACTATAAGCAGGTGAATTAAATAAAATTGTCTTTATTTGTCATGCAAAATACCATCTAATTGACATTTGTCACATTAGCCTACAAGAATATAAAGATATGGATTTTAATGACTGTTTCTAAATACAGTACAGCTGTTTCAAATGCAGTGTGCACATTTTTGGAGCGGTAAGAGCAGTGAAATCCTACCATTGTCATAAGTTTTTGGAAGAATATGTTTGTCATTGAGTGAAAATGACTTTCTGTTATGATTTCAATGTTCATGCAGCAGCAGCTGTTTATCATGGGACTAAAGTACAAACATAAATTTACGCGGTTTAAAATGTTTTTCCATATGTTGTCATGTATGTATAAGAGACCCAAAATGAATACTGTAAGCAGACTGCTTGATTTCTATTCAAACAGCATAAATGTTGTATAGGAATGATTCTGTCTCAGAGCTTTTTGATAAACAGCTGATCACTGTAACTGTAATCACTATAAGCAGTTACCACTGTGTACATTTAAACACAGCAGAAGGTCATAGTTTGGACTTTATTTAATTTTCTTTTTGTCTTCACAGTTTGAACAAAATCAGTGAATGAATAAATAAATCATTTCAAAATAACTCTGGCACTTTTATTTCTTAAATCATAAATGCTACACTTTTAAATTAAAGAGTTGTGAGTGTGAAAAGACATGATGGAACCATCTTTTTAAAGCGTGTTTCCGTCTGTCAGACATTCTTTGACACACAGCTGAGCTACTTGACTGTAAGCCTGCCATGGAGCAGACTAGTTCCACTGACTAAGCATATGCATATTTGTTACCATGGTTAAAGTATTTGCATAAATACAGTATATACGTTCTTAAAAAAATTAAATGACTTTATGCTAGGTATGTAACTTTATGCTAAAATCACATAGCTGTTATCACAAAATCCTGTTTGCTTTTAGACCACAAATGAACCACATCAGAGTCCACTTTGAGATTTTCAAGTAGTCTCAGTCTGTTTGTTTGGGCCATACCAGAGTTAGATTGACAGATATCTCACCTTGAAACTAAATAGGAAAATACACAGGAGTGTTAACCAAACAAATTAGGTTGGGTGCTGTAAAGCCCACTGAGACAAAAAATGTGACATACAGATGCCTAAAGCTCTCTGTTGCTGCTGTGGTTTAGTAGATTGGGCTTAAAAACATTAGATTGGACTCCAAATATGCAATCCAGCAGGGCACCATGTTTAGGCTCCCTTCAATTAGATTAACTTCTATTAAATTTAACATCTATTAGATTTACCCTGGAACCAAAGTGTTCTTCTTAATGTGTTAATAAAAGTAAATGGGATGTTTTGGAGAGGGTGTTTTATATGAATGTGAATGAACAAGTCAAGGCTGAAGAATGAATACAGTGTGACTGTTTTTACTCACTTTTGGAGCCAGCCTCATGTGGCCATTTGAGGAACTGCAGTTTTTGGAGGTAGCCGTCTCTGTATAAATAGCATGGCACTTTAAGGACATTTCAGGATATGTCATGTCTGGGTGTTTTAAGCTTTTCACATGTCATTTAACGCTGTTGGTTAGGTTAAGTCACAAAAACTACTCGTGAGGGTTAGGGAAAGATCATGATTTGCGTTAAAATGATCAGTGAAATGTGGTAAAAAAAATATCCTGATGTAACAGCAAAATGTCTGACTTAACAGCAGTAAAATGCCCAACATGACAGTAAAAATGTCCAGTAAAAATGCTGTGATGTGATGGTAAAAATGTCTTGAACAGTACTCTCCTGCTTTGCCAGCTAACTACCTACAGTAGCCAACCACCCATTTGCTCCTAAGCCAAAATAAACTTCATGAAAGAAAAGAAAGTCACACTAAATTGACGCTATCTGAAAAAAAAAAGTTATTGCTACACAAAAAATACGCAGCAATAACACACAAAATGGCTTAAGAAACTGACATGTGATTCATACATCATTTGGTGAGACCGGGCTGAATATATATATTAAATTATTTTGTTGGTTAAGTATTTTTACCTCCAATTAGCTGGTAAAAAAACAAAAAGCGTTTTGATGTATTTTTTTTGTTTCCTTCACCTCTTCTTTCTTTTACTTTCCTTTTAGTTGATTAAATAAATTGAAACTTGAATACATTTTATCCTTTATTTTGATGATTTTATTTAACCTGACATGCAGGACTATAGGAGTCTTACCTGTGTCTTACCTAGCGAGACAGCTGGATTTGAGATGCTGAAGCGCATAACTTGAAACCTGACAAGATGGATTCTCATGGGATCTCATGATGTTGTGATCTTGTAAAACCAATTGCCTTGTAAGGTAATATTTTATTAAATGTATGTGAAATAAGAAGTTTTTATTTATTTAATCAACTGATTCGTGGTAAGGCAGAATAAATACAAAGATTTTATCTTTTTATGGAGAAAAAATGACACCAATGTTATATATTTGTATTAAGTATAAGTATTTTCAAGCTGGAAAGTCTGTTTGGAGTTTGGACACTATTTTTAGTCTCTTGCTCCAATATATTGGGTGCCAAACCATTCACTGGGGTCCTTAGTCCATTGAGATACAATATGAAACTGACAGATAAAATAAATGGTCTTTCGCTTTTTTATCTTAATATGTTAACTGAATCAATTAATAAATCAATTAATTTGAAAGCAGCAAACAGTCTCTTGCCTGTTTGCGAATGACAAAATGAGAAGAAGGTGGAGTGCTCTGCTGTGTTGTTATTACCGTCATGTTTCCAGCAGTGGAAAGCAGCTTCAATGCTGTGCGTTTAGCTCCAGGGGAAAGTCATCCTCATCCAAGATGCTGAATGGGCGCTGAATGGGCGCAGTGTGTGTTGATCAACAGGTCTCGTTTGTTGCTCCATGTTAGTCTGTGAGTGATGGCATAGAAAGTCTACTTCACATTCTTTATGCAAAGATAATTATTTAGTCATTTAGTCAAAGCAGAAAATGCTTGCAACCATTGGATTTTTTGAAGATGAACTACAAGATAACTCTAACATGTGCACACTACAGACTGTTCAGGTGCCTTTTTCATTCCACCAACATCACATGCCAGAATTTTCAACAAAGGTGGTGGACAGTAATACAAAGGTGGCTCACCTTTGGGTCAGATAAGCAGGGAAAACTGCATCGTCCTAATATCAGGATATTAAATTGCTGCCCCAAACAGCAATATGATGACTAATTAATAGGTGACTTTTGGCCAAATGCGATGGAGATGGTTGCTCACAGTGAAGGTAGCTAATAAAAAGACCAAGAGTGTCCTGAAGACCTCATTAATTTTAATTCAATTGAATGTTAATTTGTCTGATTCTTTTTGTCTCACTGTATGAATGAAATCTCCAGCAAGAAGCGTTCACCTTTCTTACTTTGAATGTGAGGGGAAATTATAGATTGATAGTGCAGCTAGTGTATTATGAGAGATATGACACCATCATTCAGTGGAAAAGGTGGCCCAATTACTAACCTTGCTTCCTCTTCTTTTTATGTTTTACTGTGGCTTGTAAACAATGAAGTAGGGCACTAGTGCCACCCAGTGCAATGGAGTATGTCTTTGGTTTCTTCACTTTTACAATGGAACCTTTGTTTACACCTTGTTGCTTGGGAACACAGATATGACGATACTTTCAGCCAGCACATCTGGAAAGTGTAAAGTGGTTGTACCCAACTACTTCAGAATATAGGCTGAAGTAGCTAAAAACTGAAGTTAGGGTGGGTGTATTACTTTTCTTTTGCTTTTTTGCCTAGAAAACTTTTATTACTTTTGCATTTTTGAAAGAATTCTGCTTCAAAAGGACTGCATCATCATTTTAGCTTGGTTGTTTTAAAAACAATGTGCACTGAACCCTCTAGTGTCTTATAAAAATATTGGAATATCAACATGCACTCACACACACACACACACATTGTTTTTCTACAGCACAGTCCCATGAGCCAACAGAATATACCACAATACATTTAAGCTACTTCAATATGTTGTTAATCAGCATTATGAAACATCCTGAAGCGATTTCACTCAATTCGCTACTGTTGCATAAAAAAGCATGTAACAGTAATTTGTCTTTCTTGTTCAATTTCTTAGGGTTGTTCATGCTTGTTGTTCATGAGTGAGTGAGTATGACTTGTGTGGAACTTGAAACCTGTCAAACCAACACAAAGTCCACTGGCATCGTTTTCTTCTGCTATGCGCTTTTGTTTGGATAACAGTACAACAGAGGGATCCCCCTTGCTGTACCCCTCTCATTTCCTGTTCATGTCAGCCTGCCCAACCCTTCCAGCTTGCTGGAGGAAGCCAGTGATAAGAGGGAACTGACAGAGAAGAAAAGAAAGGAGGGGAAAAGGCTGACTTATTCAGGTCAAAGTTGACAGGGATCATCTTGAAGCTGCTCAGGCCATCTGTGGACTTGCAGCAAGAAAAACATTGTGTTTGTATGTGCTGCCCTCGAGAGGTATCACACTGTGTCTCAGATCAGATACTTACGTTAGTACACTTCCATGTAGCACTTCAGTAGTGCATGAATTTCAACAGGGTAGTGTCTTAAATCAAAAAATGGGACTTGTGGACTTACCAGAAATGATGATCGCAACATTTGATGGTATCCTCGTGTCCTCGGAAGTTTGTAATCCTGAGTCAAACTTGCCATGTCCTCAACACACCTACATGCTGTGGAACTGAAAGCTCCACTAACACTTTTTCTTGCAAAAAATAACCTCACTGACAGAGAGAATTATGTAAATTATGTCATTCAATCTTTAAAGTGGCTATAATAAAATTCCAAACTTTATGTAGCTTACTAAATTTAATATAGCCAGTTTATTAATACCTTTATATTTATGTGAATTTGGTGATATCTGTACATATAGATCCCCAGAGGGAGAGCTGGCCAGTAAAAACATGAAGCTTCACCTCAGACTAACTAATGTGGCAGCAACAATTGTTAGCTTTCAGTCCAACATTTATCTTTCAAAAGGAATTATATGACATATCAAGATGCTATAGAGACATTAGAGCCAATGATAAATCACCAAAGAGCTGCAGATCAGTTCAATAGTTCCCCGATCCTCTGCAGCCTTCTTAAAAAAAACTGCATTAATTTATGAATTAATTACTTTGAAAGCCCCTTACAGTGTCCTGCCTGTATGAGAAGAACAAAATGACAGGAGGTGGAGGGCTCTGCTGTGTTGTTATTAGCCTCATGTCTTCAGCAGTGGAGAGCAGCCTCTCTGCTGTACCGTTAGCTTTTCGAGGTTAGTTATTTTCTTCACCTCAGAGTTGGTTTCAGTTGTTTAATGCTGCAGTGTGTGCTGATCTCATCTTGTTTGTTACTGCTGATTGCTGCTCGGCTCAACTAATGTTAGTCTCTGAGTGACAGCATAAAAAGTTCACAATATACTTCACGTTCGTCTTGTATTTAGTCAGTCGTTCAAAAAATGCTTGCAACTGCCCAACTGAAGATAAACTATAAGATAACTCAGCATTTGTGCACTGTAGACTGTCCAGATGCTGCATTGCCCTCACAGTTGAGTTCTGCCTTTTTTCTTCCATCAACATCACATGCTGGAATTTTCAACGAATTTACAGGAATTTTGTATCCAACCTTTTATGAGCATACATTAACTGAAGTATGCTATGGGAGGTCATACATTCAACACAAAGTAATTTCAGACCAAAAATCACCAATATCGATACAGATACTGATACTTCTTTTAAAAAGACTAACATACTATCATAGGAGAGAGCCTTGTGTCGTGATTATTGAGATGCATGCATCATCAATAGGGTACTTCTGAAACTATTTACATTGCTAGTAATGATTTAGGATGTTTTTTTTCTTTTCTTTTCCTTTGAGAATCACCATCTTTGGACCATGACCTTGGATGTGTGCTGGAGTGGTTTGAGTGTGATGTGATTGGGGTGAAGAACTCCATTTGGAGTGAGAGTCCTTGCAAGTTTAGTACTTAGGGAGCATGGTCTTCCCTTGGGTAAATGTGAATTGTTCAGTGTCTTGGGGAGTGATAATAAGAGGATCATGAGACTGACTGCTATCAGACTGTCGTGCTGAAGAGAGGGTTGAGCTATAAAGTGAAGGTCCATATTTAGTGGTCAGTCTTAGTCAGAAAGATAAGCAGACTATTGATGTTCCTTTGGTGTAAGCAGTTATTTAAGTCAGGGCGATCCCACACAAGCTATTTAATTTTTATAGATTTGGATTCATGTTCCTGTGCTCTTCCAGGAGGAAGACCAACGACACCATGACAGTGCAGACAATGTGTCACAATCCCACTCTGCCACTAGAGGGTGTAGACCCTGGCCTCCTGCTGAACTTCACCTCCAGGGAGTGTCACATGGTTCCACAGCCTGCAGAGAATGGAGCCATGATGGTCTGTGGCTGCCGGGGCGAACACGAGTGTAATGACAAACTCATCTTCGACAAGGGAGCCAATGGTAAGTAGATAAATGAATGAAAGAATTATTGGATGGATGGATGAATGGATGGCTGTATGGATGAACAGATAATAGTAAATGAAGTGATACATTTAAGCAGATGGTGAATCGATGAATTATGACCGTTTTACTTTTTTTTAGTGCCAATTGGATCTCTCTCCTGGCATTCAAGATTTGTAAGAGGATTTTTTTTCATATATTAGTCAACCTCACACAGGATGTAGTCTTATTAAGCAACAGCAACACTAAGCGACATACTCAGACCACCAGAAACCCAAGCAAGAACAACAAACACAAACTCTTATTAATAATAAATAATAATTATATATGTGCAAAAAGGATATGAATGCTTAATCCCCAAAATAACAGTCTCTGGGTAAGACTTTAAATCAGTCCAACAAAACCAATAAACCTTGCGTTTAGGGATTTTCCACTTTCAGCTCCCTATAAAAAAGTTACCTTTTTTCTGTTCAGGTAATAATCTGACAAAAAAAATATATCTTACAGAAGTCAGTCAGTCAGTTCAGTCAGTCAGTCCCCTTTGGGTTTTGCAGGAGCTGCTGGTACTGTGAGAGCTGGCTTCTGCTAACAAATGTGAATAGACAGGCAGGTAGCAATGGAGTTGTGAAGTAAATGACACAAGGGATTGGCAGCCTCTTGGTGTGATGGATGGTCGCTGGTGGCAGATGTGTGGTAGCTGGTGGTGGCTGAGTGAAAGAATTTGTGGTTCAAGGTCACTGTCATGATCATGCAATAAGTATATTGGTCCACCTGACCTCTCATCTCTGCACTACTGCTCCCCATATGGGATACTGCATGGGTGTTTCTGGGGCTGTATCGAGTGGTGTCTGGAAGGCTTTAATGGATAATTAGTCTTTGGAGGGGTGGATGATAGATGGATAAGTGTGTAAAATTCTGTAAATATGTCTAGATTGATAGGTAGATAAAAAATGGTGAATAAAGCAATACATGTTTGAGCAGATATATAAATATATAAGTGAATGGATGGGTGCATTAATGGATTTTGTTCATCTTTACACTTCTTTAGGGTTCTCCAAGTTGCAGAGTAAAGATGTCATCCCAGTGGTGATGGTTAGTTTGGTGCCTCCTGTCCTGGTGGCCTTAATTACCACCGCTGCCTTCTACTACTACCGCACACGCCACCCTGGCAAACCTGGCCCTCCTGCACGCCCTGACTGGCCCACCAAATGCACCCCGGAGCGCTACCAGGCTCTGGATCATCCATGTGGAGGTCTGGGGGCTCGGCAAGAGGGTGGTGGTGGAGGCATAATGAGTACTGCAGCTGAAAGGGAGGAGTCTAATGCCAAAGTGCCATCTCTCAACAATGACATCATCAGTGCCATGACAGATTGGCAGGGCCAACGTCCTGAACCACTGCCAGTTAAGCTGGAGGTCTTGGTGGGGAAGGGGCGCTTCGCAGAAGTCTGGAAGGCATGCCTGCTACAGGGCGAGAAGGGTGGACTTAACAATTATGAAACTGTGGCAGTGAAAGTGTTTCCAGCTGTAGAGTATGCCTCATGGAGAAATGAGTGCTCCATATTCTCTGACCCCAAGCTGGTGCATGACAATGTGGTTCGATTCCTTGCAGCTGAAGAGAGGGGCCCACCTGGCCAAGCCCTCAGGAAGTACTGGCTGGTTTTGGCCTATCACAGCCTGGGGAACCTGCAGGACTTCCTCACTGCAAACATACTGAGCTGGGAGGAACTTCTTGCCATGGCAGGAAGCATTGCTCGGGGGTTAGCTCATCTCCATAGTGACACAACACCCAGTGGGGTGCCCAAGGTAAACTCAATCTCTGCAAATCCATTTTTTGCTGACTACAATAATCATCAACTTTCTTTTTTTTGGCAAATATTACCTTACATGTTCTTCTTTTATGCGTACTAAACTTAAGTAGCATTACTATAAATCTTAGAGTCATGTTGAGTTTTATTTCTCTTTTATATGGCAGAGGTTCGTAAAAACACTTGATCACATGATCTTTTTTTATTTGTAGTCCTCTATGTCCAGAGTGCATCAAGCAGCACAGCCTCCTACCTCATGACAAGATACTTGTTGACAGTCAGTTTTTTTTACCAACAGATGCATACTCAGAACAGAACAGAAAAGAGTCTCATGTTGACAAGCTAAAAAACACTCCTTAGCTAATCTTCCTAGCTTGTTCACCAACTAGTTTGCTCTCTAGTGATGTATTTTTTTGTAGTATTTTTCACTTGGGACAATTCCATTTTTTTAGTCGCAACTGTCGCCTTGAGCTGGCATGAACTTAGAATAGCCTAATGTCTTTGTGCCTTGTTAAGAAAAACAGATATAAGAGCAGCAGTGCACAGACACAATGACACTTCTGTGCACTGCATTGTGTAGCCTACATATGGTCCTGCAAGTATGAGCAAACCTTATGTCAAATTATCTTTATGAACCTCTGCTTTTTGTGTACAAAGTAAGCCAGGTGCCTCCAGATTTGAAATGTTTCAGTGCTAGAATTAAGGACACTTCAATTTCCATCTTGAGATTTCTCTCTCATCTACCAAATTGTACTGAATGTTTCCATGAATGGCTGATCTTATTCAATTTCTATGTGAAGGATAACACTTTAGATTACAGTTTGAAAATACAAATTCTGTTGTATATGTGAGATACCATTAAAATACATACCAATAAATATGTACAAACAACAAGGTACAAATGAAGAAGACTGTCAATAAGGTGGTTAACAGGGCACAGTAGCCAGGAGCCATTGAGCTATGTTCATTCATAAAGCTGCATAATGGTGTCACAGCAAAATTCACTGGCGCCACTTACAGAAATAAATACTTTTTGAAGCATAGTGATGTAATTACTACTCACAGGGTCTGGAAGTAAACTACTGGAGCTGGTCAGCTGTCAAGTTTTTTTGCCCTTTTGCTGATTTGAGCAGCTGTAAAAGTATTTTAAATGCATCTCTTATCATTTATGGTGAACGCTTCACAAGTCGTACTCTAAAGTCAGCTTTGTGACTGTGCTTGTTGTCTGTGTTTCTGTAGGTGCCAGTTGCCCATCGGGACCTAAAGAGCAGTAACATTGTGGTTAAGAGCAACAAGGAGTGTGCTCTGTGTGACTTTGGTCTGGCGTTAAGACTGGACCTCTCCCTTACCGTTGACGACTATGCCAACAGTGGACAGGTAAGAGTACAAAGAAACACACATAGAGACAAAGAAAGACTAAGGCAATAAAATGCAGCAAATTGTACAAATTTAAACAATATTACAAAGCAGAACTTGCATCTGATCAGGTCATCATGTGATTCGACTCATCTTTTTCAGGTGGGGACAGCTCGCTACATGGCTCCTGAGGTACTTGAGTCCAGGGTGAACCTGGAGGACCTTGAAGCCTTTAAACAGATGGATGTTTACTCAATGGCTCTGGTGCTCTGGGAAATGGCCTCCCGCTGCCATGTCATTGGAGGTAGAAGCTTTTCTGTATTTCTGTGTCTTCATATTTCCACTACTGTATGCTCACCAGCTAGTTGCTAACTGTGTCTGTTTGCACTTTCATGCAGAGCAGGTAGTGTACAATGGGTTTTTAGAGCTTTTGTACTGCCTGCTGTGTCTAAAGACAACCCTGACAGGGAATAGTAAGAGTGAACCAAAGCAAAGTTCAGGCCTGAAAATCAAAATAATGAGCAGAAACCAGCTTAAAGCTCTAAAGAGCTGAGGGGAGCTGGAGAGTTGATGATAATGCTCAGTGGGTTCAGCCCCTTCAAAGATAGTTCATCTGAAGTTTATCCTTGAATTTTGAAACATGTCAGTGTCTGCAGTGGTATTGGAACACATAGTATGTGAACCTAAATGTATATAAAAGATATGTGTTTTGGTGCAGAGGTGAAGAGCTATGAACCGGCATTTGGCTCCAAGGTGTGTGAGCAGCCCTGTGTGGACAGTATGAGAGACCTGGTACTGAGGGACCGAGGACGGCCAGACATCCCTTCAGCATGGATGCAGCACCAGGTCAGACACAGTCAGGAAAGAAATTGAAATTGTCAGTAGAATTCAGACTAAATCCCAGACTACCCAGACTACATGAAAGGACACTATCATGTTTTTCTGAGCCACTCAGTGTTCAATATTAAATCAATAACCATATGAATACATTGTGTAAAATATAATTAATATAATAATTGTAAAACATCTCATCAGAGTTTTTATTTTTTGCACTTTCAATTTAAAACTTTCAATTTGGCATTTTTCAGAATGTTAGGCCCGGGTTTAGGGGCATGAGAGAACAACATAAAAAACAAAGAAGCAAAGGGAGATTCATTCAAAAAATGAAGCAATTTATTGATAAATATAACAAATGACTGGGTTCCTTGTGGAATTACTTAATTTTCAATTAATGAAGCTGGGCTTCAGGGTGAATCAAGGCCAAAATAATAAACAGAACCAACTATCTAACCCAAAACAATTCCTAAGTATTCCCTAATCTAACAAAAAAGGAAACAAAAGACATTTTCTAAACTTAACTCCCTATACTAACAAAAACAGGAGAAAACAGTGTACAAAAAAGAAATGGCGATTCACCCCTACTCCTTAAAGAGAGTTTAGTGGTCTTAACTATTTGCAAGTTAGAGCTATTTACAAGGCACATGATTTACAAGGTCTGAGCTGTCACGCTACACAAAGCAAGGCAGCTTTAGCCAAATGCTAGGCTAACACAGACTAACCAGAGCTACATATGCTAAAAGAACAGACAGCCTAAACTCACATCACTAAAACATTCAACACACATAATGCTTGACAAAAAGGGGGCAGGACAAGGCTCCGCTGTCAGCACTGACACTGGCATGATATGTGACATGAAGTGTTGTACGAAAGGGTCCATATTATGCCATTTTTCCATAAGCTAACACAGGGGTCTTAATAAAAATGTATCTGAAATGCTTTGGTCAAAGTACCGCAAGGATCAAGCACCATGCAACCTTCTGCCTTCAGTATGGCCCCTTTAACTCCAGTCTTCTGTTCTCCAGGGTATGAGTGTCTTCTGCTCCACCATCACTGAGTGCTGGGATCACGACCCTGAGGCCAGACTGACGGCTCACTGTGTGGTGGAGCGCTTCAATGCCCTTCAGCAGGAGAATGAGGAGGACACGGAGGAAGAGGGGTGCGGAGGACGGCAGGAGGAGGAAGAGGAGGAGGAACTGAGGCAAGAAGCTGACAGAGAGGAAGAGGGAGAGAGAGAAAAGGACTCAGAGATGTCGGACAATGGTCAGATTCAAAGCGTTCCTCTTTGCCCTCGCTCCCTCTCCACCACTCCACCCTCCTCTTCTTCCTCCTTCCAGGTTCCTGAGCCGGACACAAAAAGAGGCAGTGCAGAGGTATCCCATAATTCCTTGGTTCACACTGGTTCTATGGTGTGAGTAATGGACTTTGTCACCCCATGCTGTGAGCCTCACTTCATCCTGTTGCTGGCTGCGTTTACACTGCCTGTGTACTCTTATTTTTCCAGCAGTTGTTGCTTTAACAGGCCTGTAGCAACTAATAGTGAAGGGAATGATAAGTGCAATATCACAACAACTGTTGGATGGCATTCATGGCACAGACAGGATGAATCCTAATGACTTTAGTGATCCCCCGACTTTATCTCTGAGTTTTTGTGGAACTCTAAGTTCCACATAAGTACAACAATGAAAATTGCACACTCAAAAATGACCAAGACAGTTTTGTGCTGTGATTTTGCATTCTGAGCTATTTCAAGCCATCCATGGAGCATGGCTCTAGGGATGGCAATGTTGGTCTGTCAACCGGTCAGTTGATCCACCACTTTGGTCCAGTCTGAAATATAACTATTGGGTGGATTTTATGAAATTTTAGTCCAGATATTCATGTTCCCCACAAACGTATTAAAATAACATTATGATAAAATTGGGTGATCCCTCAACTTTTCATCTAGCGCCATCATCAGGTCAAAATACTGGGTTGATGTGAATGGGCTATGAGACACACCAAACAGAAGAGTGTTACAATACCTTTTCTGTGTCAGCCTGGGAGAGAAACAGTCCTGAAATGATAAAAGAACATTTAAGTCATGTTTCTAATTCCTAATCATTTAGGTGAGGGTCAATGTGGACACCAAGGTTTGCCCTGTTCCTTGGTGTTTAATGAAAATGATTTTAGGTAGTGAGACAGTTTTTCTCTCAGCTTTTTAACCAATGCCTAATCCAATGACTGAATCTTGATTCAGCTTTAAGAAGTTTTGAGTCATCCGTAGACTTATCGTAAGTCAGGATGCATACGGTCAAGTTATTGATAGAACTGTAATCATTTGGATTTATACAGCAGAATATTGTCTGCATAGTTATGGAAATTGGTGTTGTGATTTCTAATAACAGTGCAGAATGGTAACATATACAGACTGAAGAGAATAAGTGCTCAAATCTTTCTGGCAGAATACTATATTAGCATTCTTATTGAATGCTGGCATGACAAGCACGTAGAGCTTTTTCTCTGTTCTGTTTTCATTGTTTCTGTACTGTGATGAGCCCTGAAACCAGACTCACAGAAAACTTTCCTGATTATAGATAGATAGATAGATAGATAGATAGATAGATAGATAGATAGATAGATAGATAGATAGATAGACAGATAGATAGATAGAATTAGAAAGAAAGATCTACATCTATATATGTGTGTGTGTGTGTGTGTGTGTGTGTGTGTGTGTGTGTGTGTGTAAAAAAGTGCATAGTTCATTCACATTTCCCAGCCTTTTCCGAATAATATCCTTTCTGATGGCCACAATATCATATCTCTTAAAGAGGCAGAAAATTCATTGCATTTAGTGACGCTCAAGTGTTCAGAGTAATAGTTAGGGGTGGGGTTTAATACCAATAGTTCCGGGAATCCTTGGATTGTTGGGACTTTTGGTTAATCGTCTGTTTTCTTCATGGTGTTGTTCTGGAACTTTTTGGCCTGTAATGATCTGGCAGTATGAACGCAGCCATTGTCAACCAACAGACAATGATTATTACAAAGCTAAAGGTTTTCTCTTTGCGATATCCTGGATATTTCACCTGAAGGCCAGAGAACAGAAGTAGCCAAAAACTGACTTCATGCCTTAAATGACTGACTCAATTTTGTCACAAACAGAGAGTGAGCAGTCAGTGAAATGCGGATGTACTGGGAGCCTGAAATCTTCTCAACTGAGGACATCAGTCATAGTTCTGCTGGCGGAGATGCACAGTCAAACAGTTTTGTTAAATGAAAATATCTCATTTTGTAGGAGCTGGTCTCCATTTTGTTGTGGTATTATGTTTTATTAGCTACTGTGATGATCATTTCTATAATGTGCTTGTATGAATAAAGAGAGGTGGAGAGTGAAGAGAGTGAGCTCCCTTCTGCCCTGTGGAAGGAGCATTTGTGTTAGTTACATTTACACATCAACAACAACAAAAACTATGGCATGAATTGCTCCTTTAATCACAAAATCCCTGCCAAAGACTCGTGAAACAGATCTCATACACACACAGAAACATGCATATAAGTATATGCAATGTTATTGTTGCAACCAGATGTAAAAATAAAAAAAATATAGTTATTATTTTTAGATTACTGATTATGAACACTGAAGGATCCAGTGAAGCACAAATATGGAAAACCACGAAAGGATGGAAAACCCAGTATCTCCAAACTATGTTGTTCAATTTATAATAAAGTTTTTTTTTTCTCTAACTGATTCATGATACTTGACTCTTCTTTACTGTCTGTGTCACCATTTCACACTTTGGTCAGATGAGATGCAAAATGTCCATTAATGTGAGGAGATTAAGTGAAACATTTATAAATCTATACAGAGTGAGATGAAGTGAAAGTACTATACTCTGATCTGAAATTATTTGACACAGAAGAGTGAGAAGTGATCTAATGTGATAAGTTCAGATGTGATGTGACATGAAACATGGAGTAATGTAAACATATTTGTCATGATGTGATGAAATGAGATTGAATGTGATGAAAAGATGAAATGTATCGAATCATATGTTTGAGTTCTTCAACAGCTTGGATCTGTATGAAAATCTCCTGGTTGAATCATCAGCACAAAAGATTAACAACTTTGTGAGATAATATCTGGTAGCTCGATCACAAAAAGTCAGCAATAATTAAATACAACTCCCAAGGTGCGTTTTGGAAAGAGACCCAGTGACTGATCTTAAAGTTTGGTTACATTCTGTTTTGGTGAAATGTCCTATTTCCATAATGTTTCCTGCATTGTTTTTCACAGTTTGAGCTTTCACTGCCACTCTTCTAATGACATCATCTCGTTGTGTCCTGTTCTTTTGCAATGGTTTAATGACAGCGACTGGAAAATTAGCAAAACCAGCTGTTTATCTTGACGGCCCAATTCCTAAAATTCCTATAAAAGAAGTGGATGGAAACACGTATTAATTAATTCCTTTTGATTTTCTGGAAATTCAGTTACAATTTGTGCTACATTTGGATGGAAACCTAGCTACTGCTAAAACCTACTGATTCAATGCGGACAGTTGTGATTCAGTAAAATCAGTTAAGTTTGGAAATTCACTGTTAAAGAGATGTTCATACATGTACAAAACTCTAGTCCAACAGAAGTTGGAAAAAACCCAACACTTTACAGCAAAGTGTTTCGAGTTTTGGATTTGGATTCAAAATGGGACATGCATTCTCGTGTTTACCAGAGTATCAGTACTTTTTAATATGCCTGGGGTCACCAGACATGACTGATTTTGTAATTTCGGTCTCAAAAAGTTAGGGACCACACCACAGAGAGAACTGAGGAGAAACACCCAGTTTTTATGATGAAAGAACACAGTCCAACTGCAGCTGGAACTGATTTCTGAACACAAATATATAAGAGCAAGTTGTTGGCTTGACTGAATAATCCACTCACAAATCAAACCCCTGGCATCGACTTTAAAGGTTTGCTGTGAGGCAGAAAATGTAAATGCAAATTGTTGACAGATATCATAGGCTAATAGTGCTATATAGAAATATATCACTAACGTACGGTACCCCTAAGACAGGGGTTGGCAACCAAAAATGTTCAAAGAGCCATATTGGACCAAAAAAACAAAAAACTAATCTGTCTGGAGCCGCAAAAACTTAAAAGCCTTATATGAAGGCAACACAGGCTGTAAGTGTATATTAGCTATATTAGCCTACTATATCTGTTATATATTTGGTGCTTTAAGTTTAACTTGCATTACAATGTTAATGTATTTTGTCTTTCCATTTTCATACGTTTTTGAAAAAGCTCCAGGGAGCCACTAGGGGAGCCCTTAGATGACATGGACAAAAAAGAAAATTAAGTTTCTGGTGCACGCCAGATATTATCCCGTGGACATGAGAAAGTTTCCTGTGGGCATGAGAACATTTCTGGTGCACACAGAGACCACTCAGTGCATTTCAGTCTGCTATGTTTATGTTTGGAAATGACAGTACAGGAGTTAGTTGAGCTATATTTTAACCTCGGACTTCACTATAATGACATGGCAGTTTTGTTGTCACCACAATGTATACATGAAATCAATGAGATCACACCACTGATATGTCTTTAATGAATTAAATAAGTTATATTTTGATCATTTTGTTAAATTTACTAACCTTAAAGTCATTGGTAAATGCGTGAATAACCAGGCTCCTCTGGTGCTCAGGGACTTGATGGCACCTTGCAGGGATTCTGGTTTGTTAACGTGAGGTGCCAATACTGGGAATTTCGTAAATCCTTACTTGGCTATCTATCTATGTCTGTTCAGGGAATCAACATGTGGAACTCTTTACCCACAGAACTCAAAATGGATCATGGGAATATTTTAAACTCAAACTGAGAGAGCTTTTAAAGAGGGAAGTCATGTAGGCCTGAGTGATCTGGTGCTTGTTGTTTCAGGAAGTGTTAATGGTGTTTTGTTAGTTGTTTTTTGGGCTGCTTTGTTTTGTGTTGTCATGATGTGTATACTACGTATTGTTGAGTCTTGTGTGGTCTCATATGTGTTTTACTGTTTAGTCTTATGTATTTTAAAAGCCAAACATCTGGACAACTCCATGGGTATAGGTGGATGTACACAAAATACAAAGAGAATGGATTACACACCAGGAAATAAGTTGGTTTTTTTTTAATTTTAAAGGAACTAAGGGGAAATATTGTTTAATAACAGATTATGAAATTTCACACTGTGAAAAACAAACACTGAGAAAAACAAGCACTGTTTATGTGTCTTCTCTCTGTGTGGAATCAATAATTGCCTATTAAAATAAGTATAATTATAAGGATAATTAATTAATTACCATTGAGATAGTTCTGCTCTTAGACCTTGAGAATTTTTTTAATTTATAGTCATGACCAGCTACTTTTGACGAAGACTTGGTTACACAAATATATTCCAATTGAGCCCCAGAATATAATAAAATATAGCCATGTGCTTATTATGTCCCCTTTAATGATTATTCTCTTCAAATGTCTTTTATCTGACCAACACTCCAAAAACCTGAAGACATGTGATTTACATTTGACATTCATGGTGCCCCAACATGAATCCTAATGACTTTGGTGACCCTCTGACTTTTCATCTAGTGCCATCACCAGCTCATATTTTATTTGCCCAATACTTTGGATTATGAGCACTAAAGTACCGCCTCACTGGCATGGCTGTAGACTCTGTTGTGTTGCTTGATAGATTCTTCAATCAAAAATTGTTGTTGATAGATTTTCTGTTGATCATCTTATTATACAATTGTTTCAGCAGTACACAATTTAAATTGACTTGACTCACCTACTTTAAACAGGATATTAACTAACTCAGTGTCAACTGCAAATTTTAGCAACCAGTTGGTATTGCACTTCATGACCAGAGTCGAAGAGGGATGGAGGGAAAGACGAATTAAGGTAATCAGACAGACACAAGGCTGCCTCACATTACTCACTTAGCGAACAGACCTTGACTAACTGACTAACTAATCAGATATGTGTCTTTCTGTGAGGTTATTTGGTTATCTGGCTGTCTCATGAGTGTGGGAACCAATGTCAGATAGACACTCAGGAAGTGAAAAGCTCTGCAAACCTGCCTGATAAGGAAAAAACATTTTTGTACACTGATTTGATGGATTCTGAGTATATGTATGGTTATTTTGTTACGGGTTACAAATGATCTTATTAATAAAATCACAAAAAAATAAAATGCATTACTAAACTTGACTGAGCTGAAAGTCTTGACTGAGCCCACAGTCCTGACTAAATAATTACCCTGGAACATGGATTAACTTGGCAGGTGGCCCTGGGCTAAATATAATCTACTGGAATCCTAGGTTCTACATCCTATAAAAAATGTGTACAGTTTGTCTATGTTTTGCCCCCAGGTTATTTTACTTTTTACCCTCTCTTCTATTGAGGGCCTATGCAAAGGCATCCCTCATTTTATTGTATTGCACTATTATTTGTCCATACTTATTTAAACCTTAAATGTCAATTCTTCTTTTGACTCAAGCTACAATGTCATGTTATCATATGCAGCATTGAACTAGAGAGGAAGTATAAACATCACTGTGGGCGGCTGTGGCTCAGGAGGTAGAGCGGGTTGTCCTCTAATCGGAAGATTGGTGGTTCGATTCCCGACTCTTCTTGTCCGCATGTCACTTAATCCCAAATTGCTCCTGATGGCTGTGCCATGAGTGTGAATGCTTAGTTTCCTCTGATGGGCAGGTTGGGACTTGCATGGTAGCCCCTGTACCCATTCAGTGTATAAATATGGGTGAATGTGATTTATAGTGTGAAAGTGCTTTGAGTAGTCTGAAGACTAGAAAAGTGCTAGTATGGTGAGATGACAATAAATGTCCATGTATCCCTGTAATTAACTGAAACAACTGTCTCAAACAAACTCTGGAGTGATTAATTTGGAGTGGGAATGTGATCCAACATTGATGACACCGACCCATCTGTATTCTGCATGTGTGAGCTGAACAGCTCCCATAGCCAGATGTGCTGATAATGAGCACATGAGCAAAATCATCCGCTAGCCGAAGAGTGAACCAAGGTTCAACCAGGTCTGACAAAGTATACTGCTTTTTCTGTATTTGGCAGATAGGAGCTTCTTGAGATTCAAAATTTGAGGTCCTGTTAAAAACATAGGACCATATCTATATAGAAACAAAAACTAAAACAATACTGAATAATAAAAATTTAAAATAAATAAATAAGACCCAGGGTGCCCCAAACTTTTTTATTATTCTGTACATTTTAGGACATCTTATCTATGTTGTCTTAAAATGGGCCAACAAAAAACAGTTCTTTCCATGGTCAAAAATGAATTATGAAGCTTGACTTTTAAGCCAACATGGATAACATGCTCAGAATGCATATTCCCAAACAATTGTTAAATTAAATAAATGCAAACCAGTTAGCATGCAGTAAGTCTGAAGCTTTCAGAGCCCTTGGTGTTCTGGATTATGTATTTGGTGTTACATATTTCCTTGAGAACCATTACAATGTCCGTGTCCAAAATCATGCCCTGTTTATTTTATAGTGCACTACATTCACTGTCCACCATTGTATTTCAGTGTCTGAATTCTGAGTATGAAATGTATTCTCTGTAAACCTCAAAATTTCCACGATGGAAAGGAAAAAAGTAGTGAAAAGTAACACAGCAGCTCCAAACCTTAAAGTATTGGGAGTACATTTGTAGCAACAAACAAAACACCAGCACTTAAAGAGGCCAGAGGGGTGTACTACGGAGTGAGATTAGTGGGTTAGCGAGGTATGTTGAGACTAAAGCCAGGTTTTTTGATGTCATAAAGCCAGGCTCTTTTAACCTGGCTAGATCACCATGGTAACTGATGCGGCAAACCTGGTCTGGAGCAGTTTACGTTCCGAGTTTCCAGCTTAAAACGGAAATAAAAAGCGCTGAACTTTCAACTTACTATTTGCTGCCAAATCCGTTTAACACTGCTAGTACTGCTGCTATTAGAACACTGATTAGAAAACTGATCAATCTTTTATCAGACTGAACATTGATTTGATGTTACATTGTAAATTTGAAACGGTACAAGAGTGATGAATGAGTATGGGCAATGTGATCATGAGCAACCACAGTAATCACAGTGTGCCTTATGGGTGATGTGAAGTGGTGAAAAGGGCGAGAGAAATACATCAGGTAAGAGTTCAAAATAAGATTACATATGCAGAGGCAGTGAAGCTGGTGAATCAGAGAGGAGGAAATGTTGAGAGAATCAGAACAGATACAGGGGCCATAAAAGAGAGATGAAGATTGCCATCCAACAAGAAAAGTACCTCTTCCATGCTGGGAGAGAGAAAGGGCTGAAAGGGAATGTTTTGCATGGAACAGTGAAACAACTGCAATAGAAATGTCACTAAATCAGAAAAGATATATCCCTACAGTGTCCTTATCAGTAACACCACCATAGTTGATCCCCTCAGCACATAAAGATTTTGGAAGTATTGCAGTTTTGGTCGAAGATAGGTTACAAACGTTATATCAAAAATTCATCCCAGTATTCACAGATGGATCCAAGGATCCTAACACAGGGAGCACAGGCTTTGCTTTGAGCATACCGACCTTACAAGTCTCTGTGAAAAGAAGAACATCAGATCATTTGTCAGTATATACAGTTGAGATGATAGCAATTGCAACATCATTATAATGGATAGAAGAGTTGCAAATTAAAAAGGTCATTCTTTGTACAGATTCATGTTCTGCATTATTAATTAATTAATTAATTATAATAATTAGTGGCAGCACAGTTGGAAACAGCAAACACAGATGAAACCTCTATGCAACACCACAAGAAGTGGGCACAGTGAGGTCAGTTAAAAGACGCACTAAAGAGGAGAACATCCTAACAAGGTTGAGGTTAGGACACAGCAGACTAAATAAAACACTGCATTTAACAAACAAACATCCCTCAGGAAAATGTGACCTATATCAAATAAAGGAATCAGTGTCATTCTCAAGAGCGAGAATTATTAAAGAGAGAAATCAGGAAGATTAGAGGGGAAGAATTGAGTTTGAAAAGTGTATAGTGTACCATTAGATTAGGCAGTCTATTCTACTACATGAAAGAAACTGAACTGATCAAGAGACTCTAGTATTCAGAACATCTTTTTTTATGATTTGTTTATAGGGGTAGATAACTCTGGTTCACATTCCAACATAGTGGGTGGCGGTAATGCACCTTTACGCTGGTTTCCACCCGCCATAAAACGGACAAAAAGAAGAAGAAGAACTCGTCACGTTATCAATAGACGATCTTCGGAGCGCTGTTAGTTGTCGCAGCTTACATTCAGAAACAAACCGGGACCCACTGCAGCTGTCAGACGCAGTTTAGCGTTTTACTGGCCGGCCCTGCTATCTCTTCACTTCGTGTGTTAACGTCACTAATTTCTCCGGGATGCTAACATGTTCTGATTCACCCAGCAAGCGATGAATGAAACGAGCACAACGGGGACCGGACCGGCGGAGGTTCTGTTTACTGCGGGCTGCCGAGCCCAGGTTGTCGGGCTGGTGGGAGGATGGAGCCGAGGCTGAGCGGTGATGGCAAGCCGTCCGTGACCGTGTCCTGGTTCCTCGGCCCGGCCCTCATCTTCTCTCTCCTGGCTGTGTTAGTGAGCTGTCATGGGACGTGCAAACACCGAGTCCCCTCTCCCAGTGAGGTATGCCTGGGTTTGCTTTGCCAGCCGCAGGGCTAAGGCAGCTAAGTTAGCATGATAGCTAGTGGTGGCTAATTAACGTATGTATTGCACAGGGTAACTGCTTTACGATATACCTGTAACTTACTTGTAAATATTTAGCTTGACACCAACTAACGTTAGACCAAACGTTAGAACAAACCCTATTTCCAATATGACACGCAATATTGGTTTTGTGAAAAAGCAAGCTCAGTTTGCTACCCAATTTGGATTTGGTAACAAGGATTCGTATAGATAGTAGAGTTAGCTAGCAAGCTAACAGGCTAAGATGAGGCTCCCTTGTTTCCCCGAGTCTGCAATAACTATAATGAATAGTATCTACAATAACCGTAACATACAGTCTCTGCATAACCATAATGTGCAGTATCTCCAATAACCGTAATGTACAGTCTTTGCAATATCCGTAATTTACAGTATCTAACCATAATGCAATGTATCTGCAACAGTCATAATGTACAGTTTCTGCAAAAACTATGATGTAGAGTATCTAACAGCATTGAACAGTCTCTGCAATAACTGTAATTTACAGTCTTTGCAATAACCATAATGTCCAATACTGCAATAACTGTAATGTATAGAGTCTAACTGTAATACACTCTCTGCAATAACCATAATGTTCATAATCTCACCCTAATGTTCACTCTCTGCAATAACTGTTGAGGCAGCAAAATTATTTGGTATTTGCTTTCTCTTAATTTTAGAAAATTAAAGTACCACACTCTTCATTTTAGAAAATTAAAGTGTTACAAAAAGTGTTCTTGAATGAATTGCCTAATGAAGGAGGTCCCCACACTGGAGTCTCCCAGATCATAGATGACTGCACTGACTAATGAGATAAAACTTTACTCATCACTTCATTGCAGACAGACCTCTACATATACACCCATAACGCAGAGACAGCACAGCAAAGGGTAGAACCTCAAATTCTTTATTGCCTGTTTTTTTTTTACAACCTAACTTTGTGGAAAGGAGAAGGGCAACAACAGATTATGGTGAGTCTCTTGGGAGCGCTTGGCATGTGTCAGTAGTTCCGCTTTGCCTCTAGGGAACACCCCAACTCTGGGACTGATGTCCAAATTAGGAAATGTGCATCATGTAGCAGGTGGATGTGACTCCTGCTCCTCCTCCTGTGAGACCTGCTGATAGATGTAACTATGGAGCAGAGTAGAGCGACTGAGATAGCGATGTTGCACGCTGGTATTTGACATATTTTTTTCTTCCTGAAAGCAAATAATTTTTAGAATATTTGTATGAAACATTCATAAAATTAAAATAAATATTTTAAAAATGAATATTCATAAAAAAAAACATTATTTACCCAAACTGGTCAAGGCAGATGGCTGTTCACCTAGAGCCCGGTTCTTGAGGTTTCTTCCTGTTAAAGGAGAGTTTTTCTTTGCTCATGGGGGGGAATTGTTAGGTCTCTGAAATTAAAGAGTATGGTCTGGACCTGCTCTATATAAAAAGTGCCCTGAGATAACTTGTCTCATGATTTGGTGTTATATAAATTGAATTGAATTGAATTATTTGTGCTTTGCTGAATAATGTATTTGTATTCGGGCACACCCCTCACACAGTCTAACCGTAATGTACAGTCTCTGTAATAACTGTAAAGTACAACATCTAACCGCAATGAACAGTCTCTAAAATAACTGTAATGTATAGTCTCTGCAATAACGTAATGTACAGTTTTTGTAATAACCATAATGTACAGTCTATGCAATAACTGCTGAGTGGAACATTTTACAAATTAAAAAAATACATTTCTCAATGCCCTCTGGTTTTTATGATTATTGCGTCATGTGATGACTAGGGCTGTCCCGAAAATACCTTTTTTGGGCGGGGCTTCAAAGCTTCAGCAGCAATTATTTGAATTTATTTGAATTTTGACGGTGGTGGGGGGTCGAAGATTTTGCGGCGGTGGTCCAATAGTCACGCGAGCCTACTCAGATGGTGTGCAAGCTATGAGCATGTACAGAGGCAGTTATGCTCAATGTGTTGTTCATTGCAGTATTCCCTGAAACACCAGGGGGCATACAAACAAAATATTCTGTGAATAAGCAATACTCAATGAGTATTGCTTATTCACAGACGTATTTTTTGCGTGCACACCCTTGCGCCTGGGACACTGCATCAAGGATAAATCTAGCTTCACGGTGCAGGTACCTCCTCTTTGCTTATGCTGCTTGTGTTTTGTCAGTCTGCATCCAGCTCATGCTGAATTTGCTGCTGTTGGTGAGAACAGCGTAGCAGGCGAGCAGCATGGGGACCCGCTGGACTAGGGCTGCTCAATTATGGCAAAAATCAGATAATTACAATTATTTTGGTCAATATTGTGATCATGATTATTTAACACAATCACTCATTGACTTCGGAAAAATTGTGCATTTTTTTCAACTTTTTTAAAAAAAGACAGTGGATTTCCTTTAATAATAACAGGCTGTAGACCAGGCTTAGACAGTAAACTTTTTTTTTGGCGGCCACTATGTCTGTTGATATTCCAGATTTCTGGCCATATAGAAGAACTACCAGACATGTGTAAATAGCTATATAATAGCTTACATTTAAACAGCAAAAAAGGACAAAAACACAAACACTAAGATCCAACAAATGTATTTTAGTGAGCAGAATGAACTCTTCAAAAACTTTGTGAACTGATAGGCTACAACAATCAAATCAAATAAATAGGCTTACTGTTGTTAATTTAAAGCTGCTATGTGAGCAGCCTGCAGCTGCAGCTCCGCCACCACCTCCACCTCCAGCGGTCTCCCCAAGCCCACCTGTCACTGGGGCCGTACAGGGAAAAGCTAAACCTTCTACTGATCAGTTACATGTTATTTAACCGTGGAACTCTGAGCAGATTTCTTTATTTCACTGTGCCAACTATATGTGATACTGGTGAAAAGCCGGCAGTCTGACAAAACAGCAGCACGAGCAACACTGAGATAATCAGCTGTTCCCCGCTGCCTCTGTTGTCACTGCTGTAGGAAAAAGAAAACTCTATACACAAATGTTTGAATTATGATTTTGCTGTTCATATACTATGGCAACAAACAAACCTTCAAAGCATTCATACAGCCTTAGTGACAATGTACCATGACTCGTTAGATATTTAATTCACTGGATTAGCCAAAAACGGGCGTTCTCATCTGATTATTTTATCTATAAATGATTTCTCAATTGAATTTCCAGAAAATATACTATTATGATATATACTGCTATCTTCATGTAAAATTGCATATTTTATACATTTGACCTACTCCCCCAAAAAGGAGTCGTCTGGGTGCTTGGTAACAAAACCAACCAGTTTGTCTGATTTTCTTTTTTTCTTGTGACTTGTCAGAGATCTTTGGTTTCTTAAAATTTCTCCTGGCGTCTTTTAGGTTGTCCATCATGTGTACTTGAAGTCTGAGCGCTTGACTAAAAGAAGCTCTCCTGATGACCTACAGCTGAAGATTAAAATCATCTATGACTACAGTGTTGACCAGTGAGTAATGCAGCAGCTTGTTAGATAACATGAACATTTCTAAGCTCTTTAAAGTAACAAGACCATCATCAGCAGAACTAGACATTTGACCAATGTAATGTAATTAATGTTGAATGTCCATAGCAATCAACACTTCCACAAAGCTTTAGCCTGAGATTTAATAGTTTCTCTATGATTCAGGTACGAATTGTACCCAGTTTGGGTCTATACTGTGTACACATAAGTGATGTTTTCTCTGTCAAGTGGATGTGCTCTTTCTCCTCAGGCTCCCTGCAGACAAGAGAAGACTGGTAAAGGTGAGGATGCCTAAGAGCTTAATGTGTAGAGCACTTTTTATAAATGAAATTAAAACCTATAAGATGGAGCCTTGTTGGTTGAAACATGTGCAACCATGGAAGAAATAAAACTGAGGAGAAACAAGCAGGTAGAGTGTGATGAGCTGAGATAATCAAGAACCCCCACATCATCTGATTCTTTATTCTTTATTTGTATCCCCATTAACTTCCACAAAGTGATCGCTAGTCTTCCCATGGTCCACACGACAGCAGTAACAGTTACACAAACAGCAGTTGAAAGTCACATTGATCAGTAAAATAAGAAAAAGGAAAACAACCCGGATATAAAGATCAGAAAATAAATGAAATAACAAAGGTGGATAATCCAAATTTACAATAAAAACAACAACAATAAAAAAAACAACATAATCCACAAGAATCTAAACTCAAAAATGAGTTTTTTCTTGTTCCTTTAGTTGGATGTTGCTCTCCTCACTGTGCAGGATGATGCGCATAGTTTCTCTTCACATTCATGCGCTCACCTTCAATCTCAGTTAAAAAATCATGCTCATATGTACTTTTTGCTAACCTCCATTATTTGGAGTTCTCACCCACCAGTAATGCTGTGTGTGATCAGAGGTGCAATAGACTGTAACAGTGCTACTATATGTGTGTCCCCTCCTCAGGACAAGCTCTTTCCCCAGGCCATTGACTACCTGCAGAGAGCCTTCAGTGTGAGGCACAGGGTGGGGCCTGTGTTGCTCAGCAGGTATGAATCCACTACACACTGTTTGCTTCCACCTGTGTAGGTCACTTCTAATCTGATCCATATAGCAGCCGATAATGACATAAGGTTGGGTATTGACCAGACATCATGTGACTGATCCACATTTAATGCAGTTTTCTTTTCTAATTCATTAATTTACTGTGTGATGTGTATGATGTGTAACGCTACTGCCACTTCCCGGATCTGTTTCATAATGTAATCATTCCTCTTGTTCATGCTGGCTATTAAAAGATCCCCTTCATATGTGCTTTCAATGTAAGGATGATGGAGGCCAAAATCAACAGTGTATCCATGCAGTAATCTATTAAAAAATGCATTTTAGAGTTGATATGAGGCTTCAGCAGTCTGAGTTAGTCATATCAAGTGGATATCTGACACATTTATAGTCCACAAATTCTCTCTTGTGTTTCCTCAGGCAGTGTTTCTCCTTTTGAGTATAATAACAAAAAGAGGGACTTTGGCACTAAAAAGACTGTAACATTGAAAGATATCTGCTTGATTTGACTCATTTGGATTTTTATCATATTAGCTTCAGAGAAAAATTTCAATACATTTTTGCACAGAATAGTCAGTTTGAATAGGGGGAATGATTATGGAAAGAAAACAGTGTTTCAATGTTCATTTGGCTCGCTAATTCTTATTTTAAGAGACTTGGAAAAATGTGAACCTGTCCTAACTGTGATACTGGATGTTTCAACAATGATAGTCACAGTTGGCTAATGTCATATTTATTACTAATGAAGTTGTTTTTCTTTTATTTATACATTCTTAGTTTCTTTTATGCCTTTATTAGACAGCAACTGTAGAGAGAAGACGGGAAACATGGAGAGAGGGAGAGACAGTGGAGTGACATGCAACAAAGGTCCCTAGCTGGAATTGAACCAGGGAAATCATTCAGTTATCTAGGGCTGTAGTCATCCAAAGAAAACCTTGGTGGACTAAAATTTCTCTGTTTTGCGTCTTCAGGCTAGGCTAACCTATCGTTGCTAACTTTGGAGCTAACTCCCTTCACTTTTCCAGCACTTGGAGAAACAACAGACGTGACTTTTTAGCATTTAACTGACACACTGTAGTCTGTGCTGTACATTTACTGCCAGACTGACAACTTACCGCTAACCTTTTCCTCTGCTCCACTCGTATCCACCATCACTTTCGCTGTGTCCAACTCACTACACAAACATACTACGCAATGTCGTATGACTTAACAGAGTTACGCTTGTTTCCCAGGCAACAACACAGAGGTTCACTCACGTCCTGAACTGCACTGCGCAGACTCCCAAACGCTAAATATTTCTGAATGAGTGGATATTTGGCGTTAATTAAAGCATTAAAAATATTTTTTTGGCCTGGCGGGGGTTCTCGTTGATATAATTGTAGGAGAAACACTGATTCAGTACGTTTAGTAAACGCTCAGTAACTGTTAAGTACAGTTAGACCCAGAAGTTTCCGTTAGTTTGGGCGAGTTCAAAGTTGTGAAAACAACGGGGGTGTTATGAATACACCCCTGTTTTCACAGGTAATTTGTTAGTCTGTCCCTCCTGCCACAGGAAATAATGGATTAATCCCAGAAAGCTGCTGATGTAGCACTTATGAAAGTAATGCGGAGATTATTCGACTGATGCGAATTTAGTCAGACGAGAGCATATTGACCAACTAATCGACTAGTCGACCAGCAGACTACAGCCCTACAGATTCAGACATTGTGTAAACATTTTGGCAAGAGGTTGTTTGAAGCATTGTCCAAACAAAATATGTCTTTATTACAGAATGAATGAAGCCTGATAAGGGAGAATGACCCAGAGAACGAGGACTGATGTCACATCTTTTTAACGACTAACTTTTAGCAGCTGGTGTGAAAAGACACTACAAAGGAGCTGTGTTGTTTAGCAATACGGTTTTGGTTTGTGAGAGGAACAGAGCCACTCGTTGTAATTCCATTCAGTGAAGCCTTTTTCACCTGCGGTGGGGAAATACAGAGGACCGTGAGTGCAGCATCTGCTCTGATCGGCCTGTTTGTAAGGTCTGTGTCTGGGAGGAAGGAAGGTGTATGAAGGTCCCTGTTTTATGTAATGGATTGATATGCACCTACAGTGTCATGTTACGTACTCTATAATCCATCCTACACAGATTGGTTCACATGTATTCAATGTGAGCACTCAGCATCAGCTGGAAGCAGGAATTGATATCAAGGGAGAAAAATGTCAGATTGGTGCATCCCTAGCTGTTACAAGCCCTCAAACATGGTGCTCACTCATTACAATGATATAGGTGATTTTGGCTAAAGTCTTGGAATGTTCAGATCTTGGGATTTAGCCTTTGTCTTTGCTGCTCAGCGAAAAAGAAGATGTGAAGAAGGCTTTACTATGTCTCCATTTTGTAGTTGCTGCGACATGTGGCACTGCTTAAATGTGCAATACTTTATCTTTAATAAAAGTTTGTTTCAGCAGAAAAGGTGCATTTATTCTCTAACTACAATGATTGTTGTCTGTGTCGTGTCAGACAATGTGCAACCAACCAGTACCTGAGGAAGAGAGATGACCCTCATCGCTACTGCCAGGATGCCTGTGCCGATGTCACCCGTTGTGGCCCTGTCATTGTTCCACAGCACCACCTGCAGGTCAGCAAGGGCCATTGCACACACATTATTGTATTTTTTTGTAATATTTTAATAAAAACCTAAATAAAACAGCCTTTACTCTTCTAGCTTTTTGAAACAAATTCCATCTTGTTATATATTAATCATAACAACTTGTAACACTACATATTTATTCATTATTTTGGAGTCTTTGTGCCTTCCTGTGGTCAAAAATCACTTAATGCATGAATAATTACCTTTGATTATCTTTGATGCTAACTTATTAGCAGTGCTTAGTGAAAATCAAATGATCTAGATTCTGAAGATTCACATATTAAGGAGCAGTTTGTTGACCAAGGGAGGGAAAGAGTCAATTGAGGAGGGAGAAGAGAGGAAGTATAGCTGTAAGCAATCACATTGTTTGATGTATGTGCAGTGTACGACTTTAAACCAACAAGAGTCACGTGTGTAAACAGAGTCCACAACAGTCAGTCGAGAGAAACTTGGGGATGCGCACACACACCAGATTTGACAAGCTGGATTCGAACCAGTGAACTTGCAGGCTCAGGACAAGCGTCTTAGATGACTAGACCATCAGCTTTCATTCACAGTAATGGGCACTAGCCATTAACTGAGTACATACAATCAGTGAGAATAAATGTAGCTAAAGTTAAATATTCACCAAAATTGTAAATATACAGATAAAAAGCTGAAAGACCAATCATACAATGTTTTCATGGAGTTTGATCACACATTTGGCAAGTTCTGTTGTCTGTACAATGCATACAATATATAACAAAACTGAGTACACTTCTGCAATATCGTTAAATGATTCAAAATTGTATGATCTTACAATATTTTTTGTCTTTTAGGGTGGAGTTTAGGGTATTTGGTCTTATGTATAATTTAAAAACAAACCAGTTAGATTGAATTGAAAATACAGGCTTCAAAATACAAACTCAATACAACAAAAGTGAGTACACCCTTGACCAATGAAATAAAAATGATTACAACTGTGACTTCCAATTCAGAATAATTGCCTGCACAAAGTCATAAAAAAACCTGGACCATAACTTTCTCAGTTTTAGCCTGGGTTGTGTCTCATGCAGCATAGCTCCACATGATGAGAAATTGCCTGAGCAAGTAAGACACCAGATTGTGAGACTTCATGAAGATGGGAGAGGGTACAAGATCACGAGTAGGCTACTGAACAGAAGCCAAAACACACCTGCAGCAGTGGGTAGGAGGTACAGGAGGACCCATACTACCAATAACAGAAGGTGAAGTGGCCGTCCTCAAGAAATGAAAGCATGCAGAATTCACTATTTTCGCAGCCTGGCAACAGACGGGCAAGCGTTTCTGACTTGGCACAAGAACTATCTGTGGAAGTTTCAGTGACTGCTTAGACAGTGTAAAGGACATTGCATGAAGTCAACCTCTACTGACAACATCCAAAAAGAAAACCATTGCTCACAAAATGGCACAAAACTGCCACATTGAACAGGGGAGATGATGTTTGTAGATGGCACTATGAATGCAAGTGTGTATACAAAAATACTGAATGAAAAGATGACTCCCCTCTAACATGAAAATGATCCTAAACACACTGCAAGAATCACCTAAGAGTTTTTAAAGAATAAAGAAGTGTGCAACAAAACTCCTCCAGCAAAGAGCACCTCAGAATAATAGTAAAGAATGGCAGATCATCTCTCCACAGATTTGTTCTAAACTGGTATCATCCATGCTCAGGAGGATCCAATCTGTTATTAGAAACAGTGCAGACACTGGACAGGAGTTAATAATTGTGCTGCAACCTCTCCTTCTGCCATGTGTACTTACTGCTGAGCATGTGAGGCTCAGAATCTTAAAAAATTGGGTAAAACTTCTCTTTAGAAAGAATGGATTAATGTGGAGTTCCTGGGAAATGTAACTTATTTAATAATGTACTGCAAAAGGTTTGTCTGTCTTGCCTGCGAAGAATTTTACCCTCAGATTCTGCTCTGTGAGGTCTTATGTCCATTTACTCACTCCTTCCTTCTGTATTTTTCTCCTAGCAATGCAAGGTGTGCAGTGAGTCAGGGAAGTCATGTGGCCCCTTGGGTCCCCCAGATGGCCCTGGGGTGGAAAGGTCTGACTTTGTGCTCTACGTCAGCGGTATCACCACTGAGCGCTGTGGACAGGAGAACATAGTGGCCTACGCTGCTTACTGCCAGCTGGAGGCAGAGTTGGACAGGTGAGGCGAACAGCACATGTAGTCTGCATGTCACCATGTGTGTTCAGAACTCTCTCACACTGAATATTCAGCTGTTTCAGAGGTTGTTTCCTCAACTGTTACTCGGGTTTGGTAATGTATCTAACTCGTATGAATGGGATGGACATGCAGTATAATTTAATAGCACCAGGTACAGCCTCCAAAATGACCATAAAATAAATCAACCCTTAAATCAATATTTTCATATACATTTCATTGTAGTTACTCTTTAGCAAAGGACATGCGAGACAGTAATAAAACTAAACAATGAAAAGTAAAACCAGATGTATGAGATTAAAGAATAAATCGAATAAATAAGATAATATAATATAAGATCATCCAGGAGATCTAAAATCATACAAGTGAGTTAAAAGCCAGTTAAAAAGATATGTTTTACTGTTTAGAAGAAAATACGCAGGTAGTTGTTTGAATTGTGAATGTTAATGCTTTTCATAGTTATAACGGTAGCAAATAGCAAATTCACAGCCTCCACTGTTGGGAAATGTTGACTTAAAAAGTGAGATGAGTTTCTTGTTCCAAGCTCGGTGTGTGCTCTTGTACGCACAGGCATTGCAGGTCAGAAATACAGCTGGGAACAAATCCATTTCATACCTTCTAGTGAAGTGAAACTAATCTGAAGGCAATGGGAAGCCAAAGAAGATATCATTTATGAAATTTGGGGAGTGTGCCTCTTGCTGGCAACTCCTGTGTCTGTTTGTTTTGATGTTTTTTTAAAGCCTCTTGATTCTCAATAGTCACCTTACTATTTGCCCAGGGAGTTCTCTCATGTGATTGTCCAAAGTGGTTTACATCTAGATATTCTCTCATTGCTCAGAAGCAGCAGTTTAGATCCAAGACTGAGTGTGTGTGGTCAGAGTACGCTTGTGCAGTGTGCTTTGATCGCACTGATTAGACTATGTTTATAGATGATTACAATTGCTGTGTTGAGTCTATCATTCTCTGTAAACAAATGAAATCTTCCCTAATAATAAAGCTTGGGCAACAAGGGAGGTTAAAGCTGCTATGAATGGGAAGAAAACTGCAAACTGCATATTTAGTGGTAATAAAGATAAATGTCCAATGTCCAATAGTAATACAAGGGGCCTTTAGAATGGGGCCTTGACAATCTTTGCAAGGTTTGCAAAATTAGATTTTTCTGCCTCTCACAAGAGCATCCTCTCATCTCTTGGACAAAGTAGTTCTGAGGACTGTAGCCCAGTGATTATTAGTACTGTCGATGAGGTTCGAGAGCAGTTAAGGTGCCATAAGGCTAACAAGGCAGCAGGTTCTGTCCATCCATGCACCCTGAAAATCTGTGCTGACCAGTTGTGCTCAGTGCTTCATTCAATTTTAAACATATTACTGCCATTATTGAACTTATTGAACAAACAGGTGCAATAAGATGATCAAAAGACTAGCTCTGTGATTGGCCTTACTCAGGACTCACTTGATTGTCACTGTAGAAAAGAGAAGAAGGGCCAAACTAAAAAGGGTTCTGTATTTTGAAGGCTTTCCATTACAAAGTGTTTTTAACAGTGTAACAGTGTTCATGCAGTGAGTGACTAGTGATGCCTCAGAGGGTCTTTTGTTCCAGCAGCAATCAGATTTTTAACACTTAAAGATGTGGTTTAGATCCATAGCACCTTTCATTTGTCACTCATGTCTAAATGGCTTTATTAGTTTATTTATATAATTTATTTATATAGTTTTGTTTAGATATTTTTTGTGTACTATGAATGCATCTACATTGTTTGTCTCAGCTGGTATCATGTCTCAAAAGGTTTTCTATGGTGTTATTTATTTGCTGTGTACTGTAAATATATTGTTTGCTGCCTGCATCAGTGATTAGGTGTGAGTTTTCCCGTTGGGGATTAATAAAGCTGTCTTATCTAATCTACTCACTCAAAACCAAAGCAGCTGCAGTTTCAACCATTTGATTTTTAGCGTTTTTTTAGTGCAGAATATACTGTAGAGAGGAACTGTAATCCAGATGGAATGAAATAAAGGCATGAATCATTCTCTCCAGCTCAGCGGCAGACAGAAATTATTAGATTTTAGAATTAGATTTGAACCAAAAATGATTCCCAAATTCCTGGCAGAGGGCTTGATATTGGAGGCAAATATAATTCTAAGAATCTTATCCTCATTCAGCTTGAGACAGTTACAAGACATCAAACACATTTCCTCAAAGCAGGCCTTATGGGCAGCCAAACTACAAGAAATAAGTTGAGTTGACAGTATGGAAGATATAACTTTGTTCCAACTTTGTATCATCTGCATTAAAAGGAACATGATATATTATATATTATATTATATTATGTCAAATATATGACTAGTCCTCTCCCTATTTATATGACTTATCATGGTACTCTTGTTACCGTTGGCAACCTATCTTCACTTACCCTGTGATTTTGTGTGTGTGTGTCCTTTAGACCTATAGCAGGTTATGCCAACCTGTGTCCTGCCATGATTTCCTCTCAGCCTCAGGAATTCAAAGGGATGCTCTCCACTGTCAAACATGAGATCATCCATGCTCTGGTCAGTACAACACGTTTCTTTCAATCCTCTGTGAAATTGTGCTTTTCTTGTTGTAAAGAAACCTGAACAAGCTGTGTGGCTAGAAGCATCAATAAATAGAGCTGGATTGGAACCTAAGCTTAACCCTCACTAGGTTTAAAGGATAGGTTAGCAGTTTTTCCAACAACGGCCAGGTGTCCATATGAAGAGTGAAAGAGGTATTCCTCTCTGTAATCATTCCTCCTGTTCATACTGGCTTTAAAAGACCCCCCTCAAATGTGCTTACAGTGTAAGTGATGGGGGCCAAAATCCACAGTGTGTCCACACAGTCATTTAGTGCAAAAATGCATGTAAAAGTATATGTGAAGCTTATATAAGGCTTCAGCATGCTGAGTTAGTCATATCAAGGGGATATCTGCCACATGTAGCATCACACTTTGTGTTTCCTCAGGCAGTGTTTCCTTGTTGAATTGCAGTGGAAGTATAGTAACAAAAAGAGAGACTTTGGCACTAAAAAGACTAACGTTGAAAGGTATCTACTTGATTCGAGTCATTTGGACGGCTGAAGCTTCATATTAGCTTCAGATAAACCTTTTAAATACATTTTTGCACAGAGGAAGTGTGGATTTTGTCCCCCATTACTTACATAAGTACATGATGAAGGGATCTTTTAATGGTCAGTATGAGCAGGAAGACAGATTATGGCAAGAAAAACCTGTTTCAATGCTCATTTGGCAATGGTAAATTTCTAGGCAACAATGATTCCAAGGCAACTGGACTTAGATTTGTCTTATGAAGACGTTTCACCTCTTATCCAAGCAGCTTCCTCAGTTCGTAACGCATCGGTCTGACTAGTCCTCACTAGTCTGACTTGCAATGGTAAATGAATGCATACAGATGGAGAGGAGGAGAAGCAGAGAGGAGCTCAAATCTGATTTGCCTGCAGTCTGAACAAAGTCTGAATGTATTCACTCAGGTGTAATCTGTGTGTTATTCTCCTGTGTCCACCAGGGGTTTTCTGCAGGTCTGTTTGCCTTCTACCATGATGATGAGGGCAAACCTCTGACTCCTCGCTTTGCCAGTGGCCTGCCTGCCTTCAACGAGAGGTGAATACAGTTTGTGTCGGTTGGAAACGGCATTCACTTTACATGTCCATCAACCCAGCCAGTAGAAATGCTTTATACTAAAGGACACCAAAAAGACTGAAGAGGAAAAAAAACATCTAGATTCCTCTCTACAGAGTGCTAGTTCAGAGCCATTTTAAATGTCCATGAGGTTTAATGCATCATGTCTCCTGTAGAGAAGACCCTCCCCCATTTCTACTAACCTCACCAGAATTACATTTATACTAGCAGGAAGAATGTGTCTCAGTCAAAAAAGTTAATACTGTTTCAGGTTGCACTCTTGAATCCAGGCTTTTCAAAAGATAGTGTCAGGTGGGCGTGACCAACATCATAAAAAGATTGCTCGCACCCTGACAAAAAAGTAAAAGAGGCTCTTAAGATGCAAAATAATTCATTTATTTCATGTGCAAAAAGTGACTCAGGGAAAAAATGAAGGTTTTGGTTGAAGGACCATCATCAGCTTAATTTACAGACCATATGATTTAGAGACATTAATATGCTGTGAGTCTAACAAAAATGTCCAATCAGGAGGAGAAGTAAAGGCTAAAAGGTGTTTCACATGAGCTAATCAGCTACCTAGGTGTGGTCCACAACCTGTTTACAAACCAGAACTCAAACACAGGCAGTGCATCGGCAATCCAGTCAGTCTCTACTTGAACGCTACATAGTGTTGCACACTTATTCATGCAGATGAAAAATGTTGTGTGAATGAAAAGAGAGTTAGATGGAGAAGTCCAAGCCCTCCACATAGCTGACCTACTGTGCCATTGGCTTTTTATATAAACTCCTGTCTGTGTGTGTCCGTGTGTCAGCCTGGGTCTGTACCAGTGGAGTGATGCGGTGATCAGGAGTGTCAACAGGCTGTGGGACATCAGAGGAGGAGTGATGGTCCGCCACCAAGTGCATGTCCTCGTCACCCCTCGTGTCGTGGTAAGAAGCTCTCTATCTCCCAGTCAGTTCAGAGGCAGATTTTTTAGACTGAATACACATGAGCCAGCTGTCCCATTCCAATGACTCGACTAAAGGCAACAGAAGGTTCGTTTCTCAGCTGCAGTGCATCTGGAGAAGCCTTTGAATTGGAGATTAATTGGCCCATGTGTGCTGTGCCCATCAGTAATGTAATGGAGCACTTAGGTTTCTAAAGAAAAATGTCTTCACCTGCAGTCGAATCATAATGGTATGAAAAGACTTCACCCAAACATGACAGAGGAAAGAGTTTAGAGGGAGAGGATGGAGACTGTTCGCTGCAGTACCCTGTTATTACACTTACTGTCAGTCATTGACAGAGCTGTACAGTATGTTCTTCTGTGTGTCTCCAGGAGGAGGCAAGGAGACATTTTAACTGCCCTATCTTGGAGGGAATGGAGCTGGAGAACCAGGGAGGGACAGGAACGGAACTCAACCACTGGGAGAAGAGACTGCTGGAGGTAACCACACTTTCTCTGTGTGACTTTGGGGGAAGGGAACAATTTGGGTTTCTCCTTTTGTGTTAAATTTTCTTCTTCATTTGCCTTTCCTTTCCTTAGAACGAGGCGATGACAGGCTCCCACACCCAGAACCGGGTGTTTTCTCGTCTGACACTGGCAATCATGGAAGATAGTGGCTGGTACCGAGCTAACTACAGCCTGGCCCAGAGGCTGGACTGGGGCCATGGCCTCGGCTGTGATTTTGTCATGAAGAGCTGCAAGTTCTGGATGGACAGACAGAAGCAGAGGTCACAATAATACTGTTTGAGTGAAACTTCTCTTCTGATGAGGTGTTTCTTGCAGTTTGTAGTTCCTGTCTACTCTTAAAGCTAACAGCAGCAAGCAGACTTTGGGAAGTGTTGCTGGTGGCTCATGTAGCGATGACTGGAGCTCTGCAGCTCAAGAAATAGAAGTATGTGTGGTTTCAGTGTCACAGCTCAGATTATGAGCATGCATAAGCTTGTTTCATTATCTAGCAGTTAAGTTACTCACCGTTTTATAGATTTTCATCAAAGACCCCTTTACAGTAGATTAGTTGAAAAGATTTACAAGCAGATTTCATGTTCCCTTGCAAGAAAGGCAACATGTCTTGCTGCAGTTACACACAGTAAACGGTGTCATCTGGTGGTGAGGACCGCTCAGAATATAAATGCAAGAGAATACGTCTTCTGAGTTTTATCTGCATTTCTATATTATTTATTTATCTTTTTATATCTGATTTTCTTTTTCCATTTAATCTTCAAGATAAGAGCATTGAATTCTTTAATTTGAAAATCTGAAAATGCTAGTACAGAAGTTTCAGAAGTGTTTTGTGATGCATTTGTTGTTGCAGACGGCACGCTGTGACACCGTACTGCAACACAGTGCGAGCCTCTCCTCTTCAGCTGACGTGCAGACAGGACCAGCTGGCTGTGGCCGTCTGCAACCTGCAGAAATACCCACAGGAACTGCCGCTTGAATACCAGGTACACACACACACACACACACATACACACACAGAAGCCCCTTTCACACATGTAGTCTGTCCCTTAAATGTTCAAGAACATTTCCTGCATGGGGTCATGTGTGAACGGGAGCAGGGACGGATATTCATGGAAATCTGCACTGCCAATTTCCCACCTCAAGACCAAGTAAGTGTCTTGATGATAGGAAACCCTTGAATAACCCCTTTCACACATAGTTCCTGGTAAGTTACTGCGGTAACCAGAACAGGAGAGGCAAGATGGCGCCGGTGTGTCAGGCGGGCCGTCAGCTGTTCCAACTGCTCCAACTGTTCTGTGTGTTTCTGCTGTTTCTAACACTTGTTGCACATACTGTCAACACTATTGGTTTATGATCGCCAAACGCTGCTAGATCTGAGAGTCACCGCCAAAAATCCTGTCAAATTTGATTATTACGGGAGTAAAACTGACCCTCATTTTCTATCTGATATCCCGACATACCTCCGCCGTACTCTAGCGCCCTCCCCGTGGCAAAAACGGCACCGTCGCCGGGGAAAGCGTAGCGGCTGTCTTGTGAGGCTGAGGGCCGGGTTGGTACGTCCTGTTCGAGGCGAACATGGAGCTGGACCTCGCCTGTGTGTCTCTTGACGTTCCCACGACCCTGTTGCTGCCTGTTTGATCCCGGTTACAGGATCTGGTGTTCCAGCCCTGTGGACCCTGCTTTGCTAGTCTCCGCTGGCGTGGAGTGAACCCGGGGATCCTGCGGCCTCTGTGTCGGGCCTCCTCATCAGCTCTTCGCCCTGACCCGCCAGCTCCTGCCAGGTTTGGTCTGGTCAACGCCAGATCGCTTGGGAATAAATCATTTATCCTTAAGGACTTCTTCATATCCCAGGAACTAGATTTCCTCTTTATCTCTGAGACTTGGCTGAACATTGGTGAGTCCAGTGTCTTCACAGAACTTCTACCTGACGAGTGCTGCTATTTTAATTCTCCTCGGACGTCTCTTTTTAGGAGTGACTTTAAATGCAAACAGATATCGCTGCCATCCTCCTTCACCAGCTTTGAACTGAGTCTGTTTGAGCTGGGGCAGTCTCACACGGTGTTGTGTGCTGTGGTTTATCTGCCTCCTAAATACAACAGAGACTTTTTAACAGATTTTTCTGTGTTCTTGGCTGACATAATGCCTGAGTATGACCGGATCCTCATCGTTGGAGTTTGCAATATTCATGTGTGTTGCCCTGAAAACCCTCTGGTGCGGGAATTTTTAAACATCATTGACTCTTTTAATCTTGTGCAGTCTGTACTTGGGCCTACACATGAACGTGGTCACACTCTTGATCTTGTTTTATCTCATGGTTTGCCTGTTTTTAACTTGGAGATCTGTGATGCTTTTTTCTCTCATCATATGCCTGTACTGTTTGAAGCTGCTGTTTGCCGTCAAACAGTTAAACCTCGCACTGCTACTCGCAGATGTCGAGTTATTAACCCTTCCACTGCTGCTCACTTCTCAGATGCCTTCAGTCAAAACTGTGTTATGCCTGAATCTGTATATGAGGACACAGAGGCTCTGAACTCATGGTTTCTCACCACCTGTCAAACTGCCATTGACATTGCAGCTCCAATAAAGACTGGACAGCATGAAACTAAATCGGAGGCGGAGCCCTGGCTGAATGACACAACCTGTGCTGCCAAGCGGGATTTTCAAAGAGCTGAGCGGAAGTGGAAAAAGGACAAACTGCAAGTGTCTTTTGAAATAATGAGGGATGACTGGCGTCACTACCAATCCACTGTGAAAGAGGCTAAAAGAGAATATTTTTCTGATATTGTCTTGTTGAACTGCCACAAACCTTGTGTGTTGTTTAAAGTGATCAACTCTGCTCTGAATGCACCACAGACTGCTGGTATTGAAGCCTCCCCGGCTGTGTGTGAGAAGTTTCTAAACTTCTTCACTGACAATTATTTCACCTTCCGCCACTGACCCTTCAGTGTCTGTCCCCTGCTCTGCTGGGTTGGATATTTTTGAGCCTGTGACCCTGCCCTTTGTTCAGGAGAACCCGAACCCAAACCCTGACGTCTGGGAAAGAATCACAGCATGCATCCAAAGAGAGACAGTTTCTAATATGTCTAAGTTGAATACAATAACAGCAGCATCCCAGGGTTTCCTGCAATGTATAATAACATAGAACAAAGACAAGTAGAACCTTATCATATTTGAGAAGATGCCTTAAATAATTACTTGATTATCAAAGTAGTTGCTGATTAATTTTATGATCAACTAATCTACTAGCTAAATGTACTGTATGTGCTATGTTATTGTACATCAAACTGTATGTGCTTTTAAGTACTTGTACTATATACTTATAATAAGATATACTGTGGTCTGTGTGTGTGTGTGTGTGTGTGTGTGTGTGTGTGTGTGTGTGTGTGTGTGTGTGTGTGTGTGTGTGTGTGTGTGTGTGTGTGTGTGTCAGTATTTCGAGCGGATCCCAGACGTGGCTGCTGATCAGTTGTCATTCTTCGGGGGTGCTGTGGAGATCGCTGACTACTGTCCCTTCAGCCAGGAGTTCAGCTGGCATCTGAGTGGAGAGTATCAGAGAAACTCCTACTGCAGAGTATCTGAGAATCAGCCAGGTAACACTGACGCTACTGTTAGCATCACTGCTATTATCACCACTATGCTCTAATGAAGTAGTTCATACTACACAGATTTTTAGTTTCTGAAAGACACAGCCCCTCAATACTGTTGTCAGTAAGTTGTGGGGAGTAGAATGTTTCAGATGCTGTTCAACAATCTGACTTCCACTTGTACTGAAACATACTGACACCTTGACTGTCCAAACCATCAGTGTAACTCACTACAGCATTTTGAAGGAACTTTGCAGTTAAATCTGTTCTGAACTTCTGCTTCTACTATTACCAGAATGTTATCAGTGCCATCTGTATGATTAGTGTGAATGTTTCTGTGTGTGTATTCAGACTGGTGGAGGAATTATGGGGCAGAGCATTATGGACCAGACTCTGTGTGTCTGTATCAGAAGTCAGCCTTTGTTATGGAGCAGTGCACCAGGAAGATGACTTTCCCTGATTGGGGCTCTGGATGCTACAAGGTACTGTCAGTAAAATTCTCAACAGTTTTACCTAGATCACCACCTAGTCACCTCTGTGTTTAAAATCAGTCAGAAAACCAGTCCAAAATAGAGGGAGCTATTACTTGACCTCCTCTGTCAGACTATAAAGTGCTGTACAAAACAGACTCAAAAAGAGAATTAGGGAGAGAGAGAACTGCAACCAAGATTCCACACTGGACTTGACCCGGAGACATTCGGGTCCTGCCTTCATTCCTAAGCTCTAGAGGTGCTGTTGGGCTGATATCTTGTTTTTACCTTTGGACAGAGTCAGGCTTGCTGTTTCCAATCTTTATGCTAAGCTAAGCTAACCAGCTGCTGGCTGTAGCTACACAGTGAACAGAGAGTGGTGAGGAAATTTGTTTTAAGAGACATGAGACGTGCTTTCCTCTGAAGCGTCATTTGAAGCGACGCCCGTTTCTGATGACAGTGACAGCTGATCACAGCTGGATCAGCTGTCAGTCGGCTTTAACAGCTGTAGAGACTTGGGATGGAGTTTGTGTCTGCACACATGTGGACTGTGATAATACTAATAAAGGTTCACAGTTATCACCACTAGAGTGAACACTGTAAAATATGAATTTGGCCAAATGTTTCAGGGAAAGTCGAAATGATGTAACTCATATCAAACCCGACGCTCAGGAATTTTCGGCCTCACATGTGACTGAATGGAAATAAGGATAAATGATGTAAAATATAAAGGTGTTTAACTGTTAATGTGAATCAAATTAAAGTCAGGAAGAGTCTGTCTGTCAGCCAGAAACAGTTTAATGGAGAAAATAACATCATGAAAAGAAAAATCTTTCTAATAAATGAAGTTGTTTCTGGTTCTTTTGTTGATCAGACCGACAATTAACAGATTTTTAATTATGTGATGAATCAGAAAACAAATAAAACGTGAAACTTCGGAGTGAAACACTTAAATTTGATGTGTAATATGTCTCCACTTCGGTATGAAACTGCAGTGATGTATCAGATAAGTTTGATCAGCTCCAATCAATAACTGATATCCAATAAGGGGGCGTGTCGGCCGGTAAAAGACTTCTGTGAAGTCTGCTCTCATGTTTCCTCGCTCCTCACTCCTCACTCCTCACTCCTCGGAGCAGAATAAGAGACTTGGGACGCCTGTCAAAATGGCGTGTCAGGAACAACTTCCGGTTCAGGCGAGGATCGAGGAGACATGAAATAAGAGACTTGGGATATAGCCATGGTGTGTCACTCAGTGGGGCTGACTGTGGCGCTGCTACACTCTTGTTCAAGGACTGTCATTATGCTCCACTTGGGAGCGGCTGAGTCACGTATGACACCTAGTGGTAAAATTTGGTATTAGGTCTGGTGTTTGGCTTAATATCAAATTGGTTTGAAATTTTTTACATCAGCCGAATCCAATCTAGACATAAGTTTTAGTACTATTTAATTCTGAAATATAAATAAATGCTCCACTAAAATATATACAAACAGTGAAACACGCAACACACAGACATGACACATAAACGTGTTTCGTGTGTGTGTCATACTTTGTTTCTGTGGTACAGGTGTCTTGCTCAACTCAGGGCCTGATGGTGTACGTTCAGGATCGCTCCTTCCACTGCTCCCGTAAAGGTCAGCTGCTGAGCGTGAGTGTGCGAGTCAATGACTGGGTTTACAACGGTGTCCTGATCTGCCCTGCCTGCACCGACTTCTGCGATGACTGCCCCCTCCCCCACCAGCTCCTGCCCACAAACACTTCTAGGAGTAACCCCATTGGTCAGTATCGTCCGTCCTCTTTAAACCTTTGTAAACGTGTTCAGCTGACACTTTCAGACTTTTTCTCTACTCAAGTTGGTAGATAGTGTCTGAAACTGCCATTTCGATTTCAGTTGGTTGGTGAATTGAAACCGATTCGTCTCAATCAACAAGGCAGTCAAATCATACATTTATTTCAAATAAAATAAATGTATGACAAAGTAAACAAATTTAATGACAAGTTATTTAAAGACCAAAGCCCCATAATTGACATTGACATCAGCACAAAGTGCAAAAGAGCTGGGTTAAGGTGAGCACACAGTAGGTCAGCAGGTATGCTGATTAATAAATGCATTCTCAGCCACAACACTTTGAAGCAGCTGAGCCAATCACAGTGCCGCATCACAACAATTTAGTTCTCATTCTACTGTGACTCTCCTCTCACCTGTGCACCATGCCCACGTATCAAAATGGCAGCTGTTCTCTGACCTTTCAGTTGACACTTGACTCGACCCACTAGAAGCTTCCATGTCCTGTCTGTGCTACATCGAGGTGTCTTTCGTGTAAAGAGCCAATAGAAACAGATTCTGCCGATGACTGGTGCTTTAAATATCCAATGAAATTCCAAGAATTACAATGTGCTGCTTTATTGCTTATTGTGTTATTATAAAGGCACAACATGAAAATGATGTAAATATAAGTAGTTTGCTGTGATTTATTTTTTGGATGAACTGCTTTTCCACTTGTTTTGACTCTTGTATATACATAAGGTTTATTTTCAAGGATGGAACAAAGCACATTAATATGTTTATGGTTCAGTTACTCTGAAGCAGGGCTTATTTAGTGTCTCTAAATGGCCTTTTTTTGAAAGATGGCTAGATATACCCTTAGAAAAACATTTAAAATATTCATTTTCTGTAGTATGTACAGCTGTGGTTACCAATTCTCTTTCCACCTCCCTACACTCATGATTTTAGTGTAATTCATTTGCCAGAAAAGAGGCAAAACCCACAATATACAAAGTTAAAGATGATTTCACTGATAGCATTATTTTATTTTAATTTTTTCAAATTTTCTTTAGATATTGCAATATGGTTATTGTGAATTCTTTTGACCACGATAATCGTGAAAATCTGATATGGTGACAGCCCTCATCTGAAGATTTAAGATTGGAATCTTTACATATGACACATGAAATGATTTTATCTGCTGACTGTCAACACCGACTGACCCGGACTGACTCTGTCCCATCTGTCGTCATGCCCAAATCATATTCATAATCAGGTCAACAGCTGTCATGTGTGTCCTTGCCTCTACTTGAAACTACTTTTTGGAGACTCTTTTGAGACCATTCTTAACATACTACTGTGACAAAGCTCCTCCTGGTGAAGGAACATGTCACCCAGTACAGCAGTGTGACTCCTTGACATGTTTTTAATAGTTACACAATATGCACATGCACAATACTTGTGTGTGTACTAATATTTGTTCACCAGTGAGACTGATGATGTCAGTACTGGTAATTTGACTGGTGCAATATCAGTGTGGACAGGTACTTAAAAGTAGTTTGTAATATTATTTCAAAGGGCCACACAGACAGTTAACATTACTCCATGACCCCATGCAAACATCCGAGTCATGACTGGAGGCGATGCCCATCTAGGCTCACTGTTCTTAAGTCACTTTTTATATTTCTTTACACAAAAACAGAGGACAATTCATATTGATATAAAAAACAAACAAACCCATATATAGCAGTTTTTCCTTGGAATCTTGTGGCCATTAGATGATCTAAGCATTTGTGCAGTGACTTTAATATTCAGTGTTGGTGGTTGTTTGATTAAGTCTGCTGGCAGGTCTGACAGGTGTTCTATGAGGCCATGTGTTTGTTTGTTTCAGACCCATGCTCCAGTTCTCCAGGTCTGGCCATCACTCTGTGGCTACTACTGCTCAACCTGCTTCCCCTAGTGGCTGGACTTCTGCTCTGCAACTGCAGCTGATAAACACACACACACACACACACACACACACACACACACACCAGATCATGGTCACTTTTGGGGACATTAAATAGACTTTCATTTATTTCCCTCACCATAACCACTACTTACCTAACCCTAATCCTTACCCTAACCATAACCTTAACCACTGACCCAAAAATCATCTTTTTCTCAATTGGGGACAAAGCTTTTGGACAAGCCATCCTCAATCAACTGGTCCTTAGTCTGAAATTTGTCCCCAGAAGTAGCCTATAACAGATCACACACACACACACACACACACACACACACACACACACACACACACCAAGGTAGCTGGACAATATGTAAAAATGAAAAACAAAAATCAACAATTCACAGACCTAAGTTGAAAACACTCACGTAGCCCTGTGTGGATTTGGGTTGCAGACCTTTCTTCCCCTCCTTCCATCCTTTGTTTCCCCCTCTGTCTTCTGTAAGTTTTGCTTTCCATTTTTTTTTAATCCATCACTCCTTCCTCAGGACCTGCATTCTTCCATTCTTCTTTTCTCCATTCCTCGGTTCATTCAGTTTCTTCATAAACAACTCTATGTTCATCTCTTACCACAGTCAGGGATCTTTTTGCTGAAGCCTCGTTCGGCTGTGAATCAATGCAACATGCAGCATGTGGTCAAACCACATCAGTCCCCTGGTCCCCCCTAGCAGACTCTACACTTTCTGTGTTTTCTGGCCCAGGATGCAGCAGTTTTCTTCCCAGAATTCCCAACTTGTGCAAAACTCAAGTACTTCAACGTGGGATCATCTTAATGAATCAATTTCCGTTTTTCCTTCATGCTATGGTAACGAGAGAAGGAGATTCGTCATTTCAGCTGAATTGCTGATCGCCGATTATTTTCTCGCTAAATCACACTTTTAAGACGGGCAACTGACTGTGGATCATCCTGTTCTCTGACACTACAGCTGCCCGCCATCTTGTATCAACCCAGGTATAAACCAGGAGGGACACACAAGCAGTGCAGGAAGTGGAATGCCTGGTGGGAAAGCAAAGAATTATAAAAATTATAGATATTAGAATGTTCAAACAACTGGCTGGCTGTAAAACTACGAACTACCTTCAGGCTGAAAGAAGTCTTCTCTGCAGTTTGGTGACTCCCGGTGGCAGCAGGATGTAACTGTTTACATTTTTAAACGTTTAAAAGACCTTTTTACCCTCTAATGTGAAATATAAACATGACACTTCTCCTGCTTTAGAGGCAGGCGGGAGGAAAGTGGTGAAATCAGTGTCCCGGTCTCCTGCTAACAGGTCACATGAGTCACATTCATTGTTTCCTTTAGTTGGAGCAGATTTCTTCCCAGTGATCACATTGGATATGTCACATTAATGAAGGCAAATGGGATAAATCTGTGGCAGCTCAGTGGAAGGGTTGGGACACTGTTCACTGTTTCTGCTCCAGCTTTAGTGATAAATCAGGTGTTTTCTCAGCTCTTCAGTCACAATGCCCTGTATTGATAAGTGAAGTTTCCTACAAACAAAAGCAGCAGCCGTTTTTGGGGGATCAAAAAAGCTCAAGTTATGCATTACCATAGGCTACAATTATACCAAAAAAGCTCTTGTTTTTAATTAAATGTATGTACATTCAAAGAAGGCTCACAACAAGCTGCAGCTATGAATCCAGTAGAGCAGGCCTGCTTGGAATCCTGTTACACTGTGGTAGAGAGCATTTGCTTCAGTTTGTGGTTCACGGTGTGGTGGTATTGTATTGGATTGCATTGATAAAACATTTGGAACACTTTCCAATATAATTCAGTAGAGTATGACACGGCTGCAGAGTTGAATCACTTCTCTTAGGTAATGTTATAGGCTTTGCAGAGGGAGGATTCATTGCTTGGCTGTAGTGTGAGAATGTATTGCATCAAACATCTCTTTTGTTTTCCCTGTATACGTCACTTACCTTTATTGCAGACTATAAGAAGTGCTAGTTACTGGTGTCATGTTGACATGGGAGTGCACAAACTAAACAGCTGATCTTGGGCAAAGTGTACTGACTATGACTGCTTTCAATGATTGTGATGTTTAACTAAATCTAGCAAGAAGTCATCGGGTGCTTTCCGTTTGTCTTAGCATGCTTCTTAGATGTGACTGAGGATGTAAAGAGTGTTATTCACAAAACACGACATCCTCACTCAACTGCAGCACCATTTTGAGTCTGATACTTTTCAGGCTCATTCTGGATATTATTAATAGTCTAATAACCACAAATGTGTGGCTGCGTTGGAGAAATATGTTGGGCCAAGTATGCCCTTGAAACAGAAAAGCCTCTTGCTTGATGAGGAAGAAGTCATGCTTTTGTGATTGATAATTCTACGACCCGTTTTCCAGAATGAAGTCATAATATTATGAGAAATACGTCAATATTCTGATAAAAAGAAGTCATGGTAGAATAGGTTGCTCTGATTTTTAAGTGTGACATGTCATGTTCATAGGTTGATTGGATTACAGCCCACAGGCTCCCATAGCCTTCAGTTATTTCAACTTGTATGAAGGTGTCACTCTCCTCTGAGCTGTTGCTGTGTCTCCTCCGGTTCCCGCTGGCTGCAGGGATGCTTGCCATTGGAAAGCTAGGGTATTGGAAGTGATGATGATGGGTGATGTTAACTTGTATGGACAATCAGCTGCAGAAAAGTGAAATTTGTGTTTTATCAAAAGTGTTTTCAAACAGTTTGTTAGAGGAGAAGTTTCAAGGATTAGTGGTAAGTTTGGAAAATGTATGTTGTGTTACTGATTTTCACCTCCTCTGGTTTAAAAAAAAAAAGTGCACAGCTGTTTAACTAAACCTTCTTATTCAGAGACAGTGTCTTTCAGATGGTTGTGTCACTGTGTTGGTCTCATATTACCAGATCATCAGAGCACAGAGTAGGAATGTAATGCACAACATAAATACGTCTGCTGCCCTTCTCATCATGTGCATAAAGCTTACTCACTTCCTGATGGACACACATGTAATGAAAAAACAGACATGATGAACAACAGTGTTGTTATTTCTGTTCCCATGGGTAGTTTCCTCCTAACCTGTTGCATTGCAGTAACATGACAGTGGCCTAGTGCTCCTTTTACTGTCCCATCCGATCAGCTGACCAATCACTAAACAGATTAATGTTCACGTGTGTTGCCAATGTCCATATAAAATTTCCCTGTGGTTCCTCACTCACTGTCTCCTCCAAGACACATGAGGGATTAGAACATTGCTACTGGCAACAGACCTGGACGGATTTCTGGGTCATAGGCAGAAAGACGGAGGAGCGAGGATGGGAAGAAGTAGAATTTTCTGAATGGAAAGCACCCAGACTAAGAACAAGCACATCTTACTTCTGGCACCTATGAAATCAAACCATAGTAGTATCTGGGACAGCTAACGGCAACGCCAAGACACATTTAGGAACTGCTGGACGTAGATGATGTGTTGTGACAGGCACAAGCACTTTGAGGGTTTTTGTCCCAGATCTGAAATATGTGTGGGACACTCAAACCATGACAAAGCTGGCACAGTCTGCACTAGGATTAAATGTACTGACAATGTTATGACATTATCAGAACACTTCCTGCTCTTTTCTAGATGGACTGACAGACTGTTCAGACAAGGAAGACAAAGCCATGTACACATGTGAGGGAACGCCTGCTAGATGTCAATCAGGTTTTCTTGCTATCCACCAAGGAAAACCTGAACAAACCATAGTGTGATCATAATGATTAATGCTAAAGTCCCCACTCATAAAGATTATTCATAGCTCTCATTGACCCAACAGGAAGCCCATACTGGACCATCCTCCTTTCCTGATAGATGTCATGTTTAGTGTTGTTTTAGAATTATTTGCTGTGTTACTGCAGCAGTATTGAAGATTTAGATGTCTGCATTCATTTTCCCTTGGAGAATAGATTTTGCTTTTTAGTAATAGCAATCTCACAAAACCCTGACATTTAAGTCTCACAGAGCATTCATAAAGTCAGACTCAAGAAGAATATTGAAAATATGTACGACAGGCAATGTTCTTAGTGACTTATGAGGTGGAAAATGACATTATGTGGCTATAAAATTTGAAAAAAACAAACAAACCAGGATTAAATCTAACGGAGTCAATACAAACCATGCAAAAACAAAGACGGTGCTGGATTTCTGTCTCGGTCAGCACTGCTACTCTGTACTACTTACTGATTAAAGGCCTGGTCACACCAGCATATTACACAGCAAAATCTTTCAGCAAATTCAGTTAAGTCCAGTGGAATTGAAGTGATGAGTAGATTCGCTCACAGAGGAGAAGGAAATCTACACATATTTGCAGGATTGACCAGCAGCAGGCTGTCTTCACAGTGCTGACCTGTAAGGGAACAGGGTGCCAGAGAGGCTGTCATAACCTATTAGCTGTGTGTCATCATCCAATTTTATTTCACATCCTCTGTTCGAGTACAGAAAGCTGAAGTGAAACCAGAATGTCAGAATCTCAAGGACATTTGTAACTAATAATTAGAAATCCAGCCTGAAACCTAACCTTGTATTCTGTGGTTCACTCAACTCACTCCACTTCACTTAATGGGTTAAACATCACAGCCCACAAAAGGCAAACCTGTTAGTTGTTAGTTCAGACATGTCTGAAATAACAGCAGGACAGACAGGACTCAACAGTGTAGAGCAGCCACAAACTTAAGAATGATTCAGCCCAATTTGAAGTCTGAAAATGCACCACGGCCCACTCAATCACAACTCTGATCAACACACCACACTGAGATGAAGTGTTTTTCCTATATATTTTTTATTTAATCAACAGAACAATTGTATGCAAATGTGGGTTTGTGACAATGCAGTTTAAATAAATAATCCATCCACATCTATTGTTTGGATCCTACGCACTGTTATATAAATGCCTTACAGAGGTAGTCTCATGGATAAATCCTCCATGGCAGCTCTGAATGCACTCCCACTTCCAGTACAACAACGAACAACTGCAGTATCTGGGTTCCATGAGATAGCTATATAGACTGGGCTGGGCTGTGCACTATGACAGTCCTGTATGAGGACTACAAGGTTTGGAGACCATAGATACTGAGACTTGTAATTTGTGGCAAGTAATAAGGACATTATTTCTTGAAAAGCCAAGTTACAGTCAACTTTTTCAAGGGTTATTTTCAAATGCTTTGAGCACCGCAAACTAAATTCCACTTATCAACACTGTACAGAGTTTGTGGCAGAAGTTGCAGCAGCAGATATAGGATGGTGGGATTGGCTAAATCTTTGTTGCAGTGATGGATACTGTAGTTTGGCTGCTTTTCCTATATGCATTACTTGCACTGGAAACCAGTGGGAACTTTACCCGTGAGTTTTCCAACTGACAAACATGTTGGTGCTGTAGTGCTTTGAGGGAAGCTATACTGAAGGACAGCACCAGCAGGAATCCAATGGTGCTTAATATCAAAAAGGCTTATTTAAACAGAGTGTAAATATATAATTTAAATCATTTTTGGGTGTATTTAAGATGAATGTTGTTTGTCTATACTTAAGGAAATTCCCACAAAGACATGAACATTAACTTTGTTCTTTCTCTGCCATTTTTACAGTGCACTGCTTTATGGATGAGTTGTGGTTATGTTTCATGCTGTCAGAGGTTCATTTGAACTCTTTTATGTCTTCATTACTTCAGTCACCAATTTTTTTTATTTTATTTTTTTGTCTGAAACAGCAATTGTCATTTTAATAACTTACCATACAGAGTATGATAGAAAATGTAGAATGATTCTTTTTTGTAATAACAGGGTGGACAGATGATTGAAGTGCTGATATATTTCCAGGTAAAAACTGTTTTTCTGCAGCTGCACACAGAGAAACTGTTACTGCAGTTTACAGTGTGATGGCAGGCAGTTGCTGCTGCTCATCTCTTTTTTTCATATCAGTGAAACAAGAGGACATTGAGTTGAGATTATATTTCACACACACTTTAACTTTGCTGAAATATAATGTTCTACATTTCCAGGTGTTTTGTGGCTGTACTGGAGCTTTTATCAAAAGGTTTCATTCCAAAATGCTGTTGTCATTTTTATGTTGAAGTTGGTCATTCTGTACACCTGAGAGCTTGTGAACAGGGGAAAGCTGTATGACTATCCAGTATAAGGCTTCAAGAGAAGGATGTTATTTGGTGACTCTCTCCCTGACTGTTCTGGGGGGAGCGTTACCTGATAGCTCCACCATCAAGTCAATATTTCAAAATTCCAAATTCAAAAGCCTTTGGACAGATTTCCTGACACTATTCATGATTCCCAGAAGATTTATCAAAATATTTTGGGTCATCCCCTTCCCTGTCGTGACACCATCAGGCCAATGCATTTATTTGTTACTTGTAATTAATATTGAAATCTAAATGGCAGTTAGTGGTGAAATGTACTAAGCACATTGATACAGGATAAAATCATCTCCATCTCAGTCACTTTGAATGGCCCTCTATCACTAGAGTTTTCTCCTACAAGTTTGTGATGCTTATAGAGATTGTTGAGAGTGAAAATAAGATAGCAAGTTGAAAAAAAACCAGTTGTCTTCTTTTTCAGTAACATAACACAGTCATTTCCTCTGCTCACACAATGCCCACTGTCACAATAAATTGAAGAATGTGAATATAGTGGTTATGGAATAGTCTCATATTCAGTGATTAAACAAACTTGTATCACGTCATTTGACTGTGTAGCACACCCTGAATGCACCAGACACACAGAAGTAGTAGTTGTGCTGTACCTATACTATACAGGCCACTGACAGAACTTCCAATGTTCATTCTTGATTTGCAGCCCAGTTGCCAGAACAAAATGGTGGCATTGTACACGTTTCAATATGTTTAATACGTAGCATATCAACATTTCTACAATACGTATACCAGGGAAAGACTGAAGACTCCTAAGGGGAGTGAATACTTTTCATAGGTGCTGTAAATAACCCAACAATAGATCAAATTAGCTCTACCTCGAGCAGCCACTCCAGTAAAATGCTAGATGCACCTTAATGCTTCAGCAGTATGAACCAGTATGACTCTAACAGGGGCTATTTTCCATGGGAGTACCTGTACTTTTGATACTTTTGCACAATACTCACACACTCTGCCATATTTTCAGTACAGGACTGTTCTTTGTTCTTTGTAATGGATTATTTTTACAATGCGGTATTACTACTTTTACTGTAGTAAAAGATGTTGTGTTCTCACGCATTGAGTAAAAAAATTCAAACAAATCAAACCAGACTGATTAAATGGGTTGATTTAGCTTTACTCTTTACTCAGTCACTTATAAATTCTCTACATATTTGGGTCATGGTGGCATCACGTTCCATCTGCTGCCATTTGGTTTTGGAATGAAACTCTTTGTACCAGTAGTGTCACTTATTAATTCATGCTAAAATGCAGCTTGATTGTTATATTGTAAGATGAAACTCTGATGCTCAGTGTTCGCACTAAGCCAAAAGAACTGGCCTTAATGTTAAAGGACATTTCTGTTTGGCTGCATTGAAATGAAGAGAATACTGAGGAGTCGTTTTTGTTTGTTTGTTTGTTTTTAATTTATTTATTGAAACGCACAAATATACTTTTGCATCAGGTCGGTCCATGTTCTGTAAGATGTTTCTCTTTAAAGTCATTTGTTTGGCAGTAATGTGAGTGTGCTGAAGTGTCAACAAGCAGTCAGAAGCTACCCGCCTACCTGCCTTCCTATCTTTGGAGCATCAAACTAAATTCCCCCCTGGTTTCATTTCTTCACTGTTATCTTTCATGCACCGTAGAGCTTTGTATCACTACTGTTAGTCATGTGCAGCATACTGAGGTAGGAAACAGGTGGTTTCACCTCACTGCAGTTTTTGAACCTAAAGGATAATTTCATACTGTAGGAGATTGTGTTTTCATTAGATTTTTTGTTATTTATATGTTTAATATGATGACTGAAGTTGCACTGAATTAAGGAAATCTGATTGAAGGATTTTGTGTGAAATAAAATCTGAGAAGTCAGCATTGGTGGAATTCTGTTCATGCACACTAGAGATATTTCTTAAATATTCAAAGGATTCCTCTTTCTGCTCTGCAGTGCTGAGGCTGTTCAAGAACGCAGCTGATCCCTTCAATGAAACTCTTTGCATTATTGTCTTTATGTATGCATTTATTTTTATTTTTTTTGAAAAAGGGCTGCTTTTTGAGACAAATCAAGACAACTCTGAGACATTTCTCTATGAAAATAAATTCTGTCTGAATACCAGAGGCATGTTTTGTCTTATTTAAAACTAACACAAGTCAAAAAATCCAGTACTACGTTCATTTAATATAATAAACCAAAAAAGTTACATTTGAGTATTTTAAGTTAAAAGCTAAACTCACTTTTTGAGAGTTAAAATTTATTGGTAAAAATATGTTTTATATATTTTATTAAATAAAATACATTGATACATTTGATTGTCTTCTATAAAAAAAATATATATATTGTAGCCTAAAGTTAACATGACACTATTCTCTGAGTTAACATTTTGTGTGGATTTGACTTTACATTTATTAATTAATGTCCCTAAAATATGAACACAAGAAATGGTTCCCAGCCATTCCCTGGCTGGCTTCTATAAGGTTCTACACAGAGCCATATAGAAAGAGTCATGTCATCTCTGTTCCCTCCAACGGACCATTTTTACAGCAATGGCGGATGGTGAAGCCTCTCAATAATTTCAAGGAACCTATAAAAGAAGCAAGGGTCATTACATCATACCAACATTCCATGGTGCCAGACTTTGATGCCATTTGTATTGAATCCTATGGGAGAAACATACTAAAATCAAACATATCTCTGCTGTATGACCTTTGATGAAGAAATTTTTCTATCAAATCAATTTTTATATTGCGCCAAATCACAACAAGAGCCATCTCAAGGCACTTTTCGCATAGAGCAGGTCTAGATCACACTCTTCAATTTACAGAGACTCAATGTTCCCCCAGGAGCGAGCACTTGGCAACAGTAGTAAGAAAAAATTCCCTTTAAGCAGGGCAGAAAGCTCAAGCAGAACCGGGTTCTAGGTGGGCAGCCATCTGCTTTGACTCATTGTTTTGAGAGGAAAGGAGGGGGGGGGGGGGGGGGGGGGATACACAGAGAAGCAGTTTTTGTCATTATGTGGTTATTTATAGACTAATGGCTATCATTACTATTCACATTTCTTTATTTGTATTTTTTATTATCTGTAGATTAACACTTTATTGTTTTTGTCTTGCATTGTTAAAGTCAACATTTATATAAGAGGGCTTGCTGTATGCTAAACTGTATGCTTTAAAACAATATGTTATGAACATCTATGGCACAGAAGTCAAAGTGGAAGGGTCTTTTATTCCTCAATGATACACACACACAGTCAGTTCAGGTAGGTGGATAGATGGATCAGCACAGCTTGCTCCCACCACAGCATGAAAATCCTTCTCTGCTGTAGATTATTACGTTGGCTTGAAAAATGTAACATTGTAATCTTTACATTGTGATCACATATTGATATAATCTTAATAAAATAAACACAAATTAAATTAAATAAATTAAAATGACTATATACCCTTTACAATATCAATAACACTCTAATAACATTAATATCTAAACAGTTATACCTAGAAAATATGTCATTTAATCCCATGCACTACAAGGAAATATATATCATAATATTTATAATCCTCTGCTGCCACCCTCAGGAATCTTACAGTAACAGCAGGGAAGCTGATTTATCCCAGTTAACAAGCATGAATGAACAGCCTGCCATCTGTTAGATGGCTGATATAACTACTCTACTTCACTCTAAATCACATAAACATACAGTGATATGTATGAATAAGTAAATGATAATTAAATAAATAATAAAATAACACCTGAGTGCATACTTGGGATTTTCAATAGCCTATCCAGGAGAGATCAGTGCTTGATTAATGGGGTTATTCTTTATTGGTTGTGATAAACCACAGGGTTTAATAAACACCAACAGGCTTCACACATATTTTAAAGCCTGCTGACGATCAAAACAGCATTTAATAAATGTCTGGTGGTGTTTTTAAACACTGGGGAAATTGAAACGAAATGTGATACCTTTGGCTTTCCATATTATCTATTTCGGAATATGAGCTAGTATAATAAAAGTTACCCCGAAGAGAGCTATTATTGTGATAATGCTAAGGATTTATAGTGCATATTCCTAGCCTAATAGACTAAACAGTAAAGCTGCTCCCTGACTGGATTGAAGCTACTGAGACAGAAGCTGAGAGCTAAGTCTTCCTGCCTGTACCTCTCCAAGCTTCTCCTACTGTCTCCTCTTTCTACCAAATGTGACTGAACTGATACAGACTGAATGCCACTAAACTGAACTGAATGTAATTGAACTGAACAAACTGAACTGCCATCCTTGATTTACACGCTATAACATAAAGGAACTTAAGGGAGGTGCTGAACAATGTGCAGGGAATATGATTTCTGTTTCTTGTATATAGTTTAGTTTGATTTAATCTATACTACGGGGCTTAGTTGTGTGGTAGACCGATTTTGAGTGAAGTACTTATGGTATTTGAATGCTTTGTTTTTCTTCCTTATGAGTTGTGGTTTGAATGACATTTGTTGATGAAGCTGCTTTGAGTCTATTGTGTTTAATTAGCCTTTGGTATGTTTTTGTAGCACAGGTAGTGGGCTAACCCTATGCTACATAGGAGCAATGGGCTGCATTGTGAAGTTGATCGTTGTGGAGCGTCTGGAGCATCAATGATGCTGCAGTTCAGGAGTGCTGAGCGGACCATGGTGAGGCTGAAAACATAACCAGGTATATTCAAATAAACCAGCAATAAGGAATCATACTAAATGTTTATTATACTGCTATATTATATAATCAATCATACTATCAATATTTTACATTAATTACATAAATAATCATGCTGAAAATGTGATATATAAGTAATCACTTTAAGGAATTATACTGCAGTGATGCTGCATGACAGGAGTGCTGCGGGGTGAGGACCAATGGTGCTCCAGCTGGGGGAGCAGTGATGTTGGCTCTGTGCTGGTAGACAGACAAAGATTGGTACCCTTGCATTTTATTCAAATAATGCACTATTTGCCCTGAAAAGTGTTGAAATTGAAAGATATTTAATTACCAATGCATGTCTATGTTTGGTTTGCAGTGGAACAAAACAAAAAAGTTGTAAAAAATAAGTGAATTCATGCTTACTCGACAAAGACTTTCTGAAATACCCTGGACAAAATTATTGGTACTCTTTAGAAGATGTAAGAAATAATTGATTTGTTAGTGAAACTTTGAGCAGACTAATGTGTTTTAATTAGAATTATTGTCCAGTCAATCTGTTGTTTGCAATAGTAATCATTCAAGGTTTTCTGACATCCAAATCCCATATTAAAAGTATACTATTATATACTTAGTCAATCAAGGTAAATTCAGGGGTTGAAATTTTGGGGCCTTTATGTCACAGTGTCACACAAAGAAGTGTATATCTCTGCTTCTGATTATGCTATTTTCATATAATCTATGTCTATACATTGGTTTTCTAGGGTGTTCTTTCACATACAATCATCAGATATGACCTGTTCTGAATGTATATGTGCATTTTAGGAGCACCCTTACGCCAAATTTACCTTTTTTTGAATCCAACAAATTAGGTCATAAACCATTCATTATCATTATCATTATCATTTTCTGCACATCCAAATTTTGTACGAGCTTCCTTCAAGACCCTTCCTCATGAAAAAGATAGAGAAAAAGAATGAAGGCATCAAAGGCAATATGGAGAAAGCCCTGCAGGAGACTGACAGCATTTTACTCACAACTGATATTTGGACGAGCATTGCAACAGAGGCTTATCTGGGGTGACGTGTCACTATCTCGGGGAGGATTTGGAAATGGGGTCCCACTGCCTGACAACAATGCCCCTTGAAGAGAGACACACAGCTGAGAGTGGATTGAGGATGTAACTGCCAAATTTGACATCCGAGAGAAAATCAATGCTGTTGTTTACGACAACAGTGCGTATGTCATAGCAGCAGCAGAAAAGATTTTGCAAGAAAGGCAGGGACGGGCAGTGTGATGTGCAGGGCACACACTTAACTTGGTTGTACAAAGCTCTCTGAAGATCCACCAAGCTACCTCCAAGTCTGTGGCTGCTGTGAGATGCCTTATTGAACATTTTAAGAAGAGTGAACTGGCATGCACCAAGTAGAAGAAGCAGAGGCAAATGGGCGTTGAGACAAACATGCTGGTGCAAGATGTATGTACACGCTGGAACAGCACCTATCAGATGTTGTTCAGGCTGCTAGAAGAAAGATGGCCAAAGACTACTATGTTCTCTGACCTAGCAGTGACTCAGAGAGGGAAACACTACTTTGATCTCAAGCCTGATCAGTGGAACCTGGTTGTAATAATAATAATAATAATAATAATAATAATAAATTTTATTTGGAGGCGCCTTTCATGACACTCAAGGTCACCTTACAAGAGATAAAATCAACAAGAGCTTCAAATAAATAAAAAATAAATAAGAGAAAGAAAACACACGTCAGTATATACAAAAAAGAAAGAGAGCAAACAGGTGAGATGCGTGAAGTCCAATTATAGTGTGTATGCAAGTTTGAACAGGTGAGTTTTGAGGTGTGTTTTAAATGAGGTGATAGAGTCTGAACCAGGGTGCAGTGTGGGTAAAGGAGACTGAGCGAGTTTTCAGGGGAGCCAGGGTGGTGAGGGAGGAAGAAAGACAGTTATTATAATCAGTCACCAGGTCGTCCGGGGAGGATGTTGTTGGGGGGCTGGGGTAGGAGCTGATCAGGTCTGAGAGATCTGTGGAGCTGATTTGTTTGATGTTTCTGTAGGAGATGGTCCGTTGTTCTTTGGTTTTGTGAAGTTGGGTGTGAATGTCAAAAAGTATAGGTTTGTGGTCAGAAATGGGAAAATCAGAGACATTGAGGTTAGTGGGAATGATGTCGGTGCAGCAGATTAAGTCCAGTATGTGACCTTTGTTATGGGTGGGGACGTTGACGTATTGTATTATGCCAAGACAGTCCAGGAGTGATTTGAAATCGTTGGCAAAGGTATTGGCTGGGTTGTCAATGTGGATGTTGAAATCACCAAGGATGATAACAGTGGGGGACATTGCACATACAGATGTTAGTAGTGTTGAGAACTCGTTGAGGAAATCAGCAGATGGTTTGGGTGGTCTGTAGATAGTGACAATGATAGTGGGTTTGGGGCCAGTGAGTTTTACAGCTAGACATTCAAAGGAAGAGTGGCTGGGGACTGTGACAGCAGTGAGCTTGATGTTGTCTCGGTGAAGGAGAGCAAGGCCGCCCCCCCTCCCTGTGGCACGGGGTTTACTAATGAAAGTAAAGCCCGTTGGTACAGCCTCATTAAGCTGGGAGAAGTCATCCGGTTGTTGCCAGGTTTCGGTGAGGCACATAATGTCCAGGTTATGGTCCGTAATGTAATCAGAAATAAGCAGAGCCTTGTTACTGAGGGATCTGATATTTAACAGAGAGAGTCCTTGAGCCCTTTGAAACAGCTACAGTGTTTCTGAGCGGACAGCAAAATGTTACACTGTCTGCACTTCCACAGCTAGTACACAAACTTAACATACAGAGTCCAGATCTTGAGCACAGAGGTCATTCCATGCTCATATGACAGAACAGATCACAGCAAGACGGCAAGGACTAATGGAGTTTATACCTGAATCTCTAAAAATCACCCTCCTTACTGCTGCTCTCAATCCTGCAATTCTTGCCTGTTGACCAGGTATTCAAGGTCCAAAGCACAGTACAAACCATGGCACTTGCTGCCAAAAAGCAAGTGAGGCAGCCCACTGCAAGTGAAAATGGAGAATTCATTCTTTCATTGTCACAACTGTTCCACAGGTCTTGATGCATTTCGGAGAATATCAACTGTCCAAGACTGAGAATCCAGTGTAATGGTGGAAAATGAATGCAGTGCGGTATCCAACACCAGCAAAGCTGGCCTTGCTGTGTGTTCCGGCCACATCCACACAAGGAGATGTAGCCTATTCTCATGAATATGTGGCTGGGCCCCGACTGATGAGGCCCAAAGTTTGGGTCTGTTACAATTTTAGATTGGACTTAACCCTTTACTCTTCACACCAGATCAAGGGCCACAGATCACCTATGATACAGATGATTTGTAAATGATGGACAAGACAAGGAATTCCCAAGATTACAAAATTTTAATAAAATGGATCACAGTAATAATTCAACAAATTTAAAATAGAAAATTTATTTAATACTGACTACTTAAAAATTATACAAAAGTGCAAAGGACAGTTCAATAATAGAAAAATTGAGCGCTAAAGCATGGTCAGCTGTAGCTCCCAACAGCGAGAGGGCAAAGAAGGCTGGTCCAGGGCACCCACCAAACCGCTGCACCCTAGACACCCACACACACAGCAAGACAAAACCTAAAAAGGAAAAAAAAAGTAGTGGAGGTAGTGCAAACAAAACTGACCAAACACACGTTAAGGGGTGTGAGCAGCAACAGTGAGGACCCCAGCACCCAGACCCTCCACCGTCCAGGCAGCCATGCTCGCCACAGGTCCTACAGCACAACAAAGAAACCCACAATAATGACAGCTTGGAAGAAAATACATCAAAATGATAATGAATCTAATAACAGAGAAGAAAACTAAGCCAAAACAAGCAAAACCCCAAACAAAAGAGAACTTAACCAAGCAAAACCAAACTAAACAGCAACAAAACTAAGCTAAATTAAAACGCTAAACAAAACAAAAACAGTGGCAGTTGTACCAGAAAAATGGGTTAAATTAATTAACACTGCCAAACAATTGCATACTCAAACAAAAGGACATAGCAATATTTACCTCCCCCTAAGTGCAAATGGCTCAATAATCAGATGGTGACTCAACATGACGGACCTATGGTGAATTATACAGTGGCCCTGAACAAATCAAAAAACACAACGGCGAATAACAAAACACAACAACAAATCACAAAATTCAATTCAATTCAATTTTATTTATAAAGCGCCAAATCACAACATAAAGTCATCTCAGGGCACTTTTACATGGAGCAGGTCTAGACCACGCTCTTTAATTTACAGAAAGAGAAACCCAACAGTTCCCCCCATGAGCAAGCATTTGGCGACAGTGGAGAGGAAAAACTCCCCTTTAACGGGAAGAAACCTAAGGCAGACCCCGGCTCTGGGTGGGCGGCCATCTTGCCTTGACCGGTTGGGTTGAGAGAGAGAAAGAGAAAGAGAGAGAGAGAGAGAGAGAGTGGGGGGTGGGGGTTGTACACAATGAAAGAAGAAGCAGAAGAAGAAGAAGGATGTCAGCACATCAGCATGGTCTATGGTTTATGGAGCTTCCTGTGGATCAGAAAGCACAAAGAACTCCGGGGAAGAAGTGGAGTTAGTAACATGCATTAATAGTAATAGAATACATAGAGATGGAGGAGAGAGGAGCTCAGTGCAGCTACAAGTCGCATCTCAGATCTACCGCGGGAAATATGAGCATATATGTAAGTGAGCATTATATCACAGCCACCTATGAAAAATAAATAAAATAAAATAAAATCATTGCAAGATCGCATCGAGCTGGATTCAATGTTACTAAAGCAAAGTGATCTCTTATCAATCACTTGATAAGGCTTGCCTGAGAAAATACCCAAACATATTGATCAAGTTTCTTTTCTCCGAGGCTACAAACATATTGACCACTACATTATAGCCCCTATGACACTAACGTTAAACATCATGATAAAGACTTTTAAACAATGACGATCTAGCTCAGAAAATACTGTCAAAATACGCTGAATACTATGTATCAGTTAAAAATAAACTGAGGATGGGTAAAAAAATAAAAATAAAAAAAACGTGAGTAATGCAAGTGGTTATAGTCTACTAAACACAGTAATGAAAATATGGACCTCATTTACAGTCATTCTCCATTCTTTTGTGAATATTGTTTCGTTATGTAGCCGGGTGGGAAAATGTGACATTAACGATTAACGCCACCAGAGGGCACTGTTTTAATTTGGGGACCCCCTGTGAGGGCAAGGGATTTTGGGAAACGGTAGAGGTAGAGAGAGACCGGAAGAAATATCCCATCTTGTTTACCTCAATATGACCACGCAGTGTGTTCTGCTGTTATGGACTGTTTCTGAAGGTAAAACGTGACTGTTGATACAAAATATCGAGTGATATACGTTTAAGGGTGATCAATATGTACATATTGTAAGATGTTATACCTGGATGTTTCTGTATTTGTTAGATGTAGACAGACATGTGGACGGTGTGTAACGCATGTGTAACTGATGTACTGTGTCCCGTCATCCTTTCTGTTTGTGCTCCTGGACAGATGCTCCTGGACAGATGCACAAGTCAGTATGTATTTTAGTTTACATATTCATCGTAAAATTTCAAGGAATGTTAATGTACAATTGTTAATTGTGTATTAATGGGCTCTTTTGTGTTTATAGGGATGAGCCACTATAGTTATTTTTGCACTCTTTTGTACTAGCATAGCTTAAACTATTTTTCACCCTTTTGTACTAGCGTAGCTGTAGCTATTTTTGGACTCTTTTGTACTAGCCTACGAAGCTAAAGCTATTTTTGGACTCTTTTGTACTAGCCTACGAAGCTAAAGCTATTTTTGGACTCTTTTGTACTAGCCTACGTAGCTAAAGCTATTTTTGCACTCTTTTGTACTAGAATCCTTATCCCTGCAGTCTTTGCATAGGTGATTAAACACTAATAGTTCATGGTTACTGATACTACAACTATACAGAATACAGAGGAGAGTCCTCAGCTGGTACTGATTTTGTTTATATGAAAGGGCTGCTTGTTTTGCTTTAAATCTTTAATTTTATTTTACTTAATTTTTCTATCTGGGCTGAACACCAAATTTTATCATTCAGAATAAAGACCCCAGAAAGATATTTCTGTGTCCTGTGCCGGTTTAAGTTAAAAAAAAGATTAAGCGTTCATCAGTATCGTGTTTATGCCCCTACGGCATTTCAAGGAAGCAGCCCCAGCAGCACTGTCTGAAAACAGCCCAAGTCTGGAGACATCGACATGCCCTAAATGCACTACATCTACATGTCATTGGGGTCTTACTTCCCACAAGTAGTTCAAACATAGTTCGACATATTACCTATTTGTATTATTTACACTCTGGCTGTGTATTCTTCAAGGCATCAACATCAGCAACACAGCTGGAATCACAATTGAATTATCTGCTGTAGGAAATGTAACATAAGGAATATCATTGAACAACTCTGAAAAGAATAAATTTATGCTTCTGAAAAATCTAATTACGTGCAGCCAGCTTGAAAGGAAAAAATGACTCACTCTGCTGTTTTGTCCCACTGTGTGCATCACACTGAATATAGAAAACAGAAGGAAAACTAGAGAGTGGTCTGAAGACATTAGAAAAAAGGTAACAGTCAAAGATGGTCAACATAAAGGTTAAAAGACCATCACCAAAGACCACTGTTGCCTATATTATTAAGAAGTTTAAGGCAAATGCAACTGTAGCCAGCATCTCTGGATGTGGTCACAAGAGGAAAACTTTGGTGCAGATCCAAGCTGACCTTCAAGTTCAAGGTACAATAGTTTCAAGTCACACCATCTGTAGCTATCTCACTGAAAATGGGCTCCATGATAGAAGACCCACTTCTAAGAGATAGACACAAAAAAACAAGACTGGACTTTGCCAAAATGCATGTCGACAAGCCACAGTCCTCCTGGGAGAATGTGCTTTTGACAGATGAAAGAAAATCAGAGCTTTTTGGGAAATCACACCAACAAGAAAAAATTAAGCTTTGCTGTCTCAGGCACTGGGTACCTTGAATCTGTGCAGGACACAATGAAATCAGAAGACTATCAAGGCATTTTGGAGTGAAAGATACAGCCCAGTGTCAGAAAGCTGTGTCTTAGTCACAGGTCATGGGTCTTTCAGCAACATAATGTCCCTAAACATACACTCACCGGCCACTTTATTAGGTACACCTTGCTAGTGCCAGGTTGGACCCCCTTTTGCCTTCACAACGGCCTTAATCCTTCGTGGCATAGATTCAACAAGGTACTGGAAACATTCCTCAGAGATTTTGGTCCATATTGACATGATAGCATCACGCAGTTGCTGCAGATTTGTCGGCTGCACATCCATGATGCAAATCTCCCGTTCCACCACATCCCATAGGAAACTACTCCGAGTTTATTAAACTGACTCAAATCCGCTGTTCTGGAACCGAAAACTCAGAGTTTCCTTTCTCAGAGTAGAGATACAACTTGCTCATGGAGGGAATTGTTGGGTTTCTCTTTCTGAAAATTAAAGAGCATGGTCTAGACCTGCTCCATGAGATGACTTTGTGTTGTGATTTGGCGCTGTATAAATATTGAATTGAATTGAATTGAATTGAATTGAATTGAATTGAATTGAATTGAATTGAACTGTGGATCCATGGGCCACATAGAATACTTTGTCAATTAATGACTACATATAACTTACAGTATAATGTTAATAGATATATTACTATATGGAATAAACTAGTCACGTGCATCCCTTTTCTTTCACTTTAATTGTATTATTACAATCAATTTCAGACAGCAGCCAGTCCATACAAAAAGTAGGAAAGCTATGGTTCCAAGGCTTGAAACAGAAGTGAAGTGCAAAAAGTACCATCTAAAAACCAAGGAGACATGAGGTGTTTTTCTGACAGGACATGTGGAAAACAAGATGAATATAGTAAAACGGTATCCATCAGACTAACAGTAAGTAGGCCTGTTTATAATATCCTCAACAACACTTCTAAGCATACATTAGAGCTTTTAAAACAGGTCCATATTAGGGCTGAAGTCTCTTGGTCTCTTCTGGTCGATTAGTTGGTAGATATGTTCTCATCCAACTAATTTCTCATTGGTCGAATAATCTCTGTGCTACTTTTATTAGGAGAAAAGTGCAACATCAATAGTTTTCCAGGATTAATCCATTATTTCCTGCGATGGGAGGGATAGACTAACAAATTACCTGTGAAAATGGGGGTGTATTCAAAACACAAACACAAAAAACAAATTCAGATAAGAACATATAGATGAATCCTGGATTTGTGTTTGTAACGCTCATATGCACAGTTTAAGCACAGATCTGTGTGTACACACGGTTTGTGAATGAGGCCCAAAGTCTGTATCTGTATAATATGTCACAGGCATGACAAAATATAAAAAGTGTCACCACCCCGGGTCAGCCTGCGCAGTGCATGCCGGGGCAGGGAGTCAGTGATACATCTTCTTTTCTTGACTCCTGCTCACTTTCGGTGATATCAGTTCAAACCGGGGCTCCTGCCTGTTGTTTCACCTGCTTCAAGACTGAAATTTGGTGTTGTTACTTTCCTTATTTGTTGTCAGTTTCTCTCCTGACAATTAGTTTGGAGGTTGGCTGGTTTGGGGAGATTATTAACAACAGCTGCTGGTCTTAATTGGACCTGTTCAATAAAATCCACTCAACTGGAACTTTTTTACAGTGCAGTTAAACTTTATTTTATATTCTAATTAATATGCTTTAAAACTGTAGAACACTCATTATCAAATACAGGAGTCCTTGGATAAAGTCCAAATGGTAAATGGTAAATGGACTGTACTTGTATAGCGCTTTTCTAGTCTTCTGACTACTCAAAGCGCTTTTTACAGTATGAATCACATTCAACCATTCACACACATTCATACGCTGAATGGGTACAGGGGCTACCATGCAAGGTCCCAACATAGGTCCCATCAGAGGAAACTAAGCATTCATACACATTCACAGCCATCAGTAGCAATTTGGGGTTAAGTATCTTACCCAAGGACACATCGACATGCGGACAGGAAGAGCCAGGAATCGAACCGCCAATCTTCCGATTAGAGAACGACCCACTCTGCCTCCTGAGCCACAGCCGCCCCAAATAACACAGATGGATGATATCTGTGACGACCATTCATTCTGTCAGTTCCACACAGTCTTGTCTGCTGGAGGGCAGGTCTGTTTTCCGGTTTTCCTTGATCCACAAGAAGCCCACCTGGGTGCCAAAGTTGAGTCCGTCTCTGACATGGGAGAAGAAGGCTTCTGGGTGACAAGAGGTGCAGGGCGTCACACAGGACATGCCTTTCACTGTGTCATCGTGGATGTGCTCAGGCAGGATCCCGCCCTCTTGGAGGAGAATTCTAGGGTGAAAAATTAGATGTTTGATTTACTGATTCACACATAAGAAAGGAGTAGAGTAGAATTTAACTTTATTGATGTATAAAAAACACTACAGTACGCAAGTAAAAACACTTAAAGCATAAACTATCGAAAAATAGAATACTGTGGAGCAAAGCTTTCTGATTCTGATTGGGTTTGGAATAAAATCCTTTTAGAAATGCTATCCCTCTATGCATTGCTACTTATGTAAATTGGCAGAAGCCCTCCACCACACTTAAAGCAGCTGATTGGAGAGGTGAAGATAATTGTAGTAACTCCTGTGGTGGTGCAAAATTTGTTCACACGTGTCCACTGTTGAAGCCAAGAGCTAAATGTCATTCTCCTTCATTTTCACGTTGTTGGCTGTTGTATGCTATGGCTTTGAGTGAATGGGCTTAATTCCTGTACCCTGCCACTATATTGGTACAGGGCATTGTTCCTGTCAGGGTACACCCCACGTTGCCACTTGATGATGTGGTTATGATTTTGGGCAACGACCTGGCTGGTGGGACTGTGTGGGCTGTTATGCTACTGTGATTATTTCCAAACTGCTAGCATCTGGGGAGCCAGATGAGTGCGCATGCACAGGGCCCTAACGTCTCTACTCAAGACCTGATGTTTGGGGTGTAGCAAAGGTATGGTGACTGCAGAGCGTGTGGTTTCACTTCCTGATCTTCCTCCATCTGATGGAAGACTTGGTTTAAGGGCCAAAGGACTGTATTACCCATAAATTTCACTGGGTGCGTAAGCGCTGTGTTCCAGCTCCGACGTAGCTGCCGGAGTTAATTGTGTGAAATAGTACTTTGGGAGAGTGGGAATTTCTAGATTTAATGCTGATAATTACCAAGACAACTTCTCTCTACTTTCCCACATAATTGCCTAAAAGTGCTGTTATCCTTGTCAAGCCAGGGTTTACTTTCAGTTTTAGGTTTTCTGAGTTTGAGTGCTCAGGCAGAAGAATGAGCTTCAATGTTGTACGATAGAGAAGAAGCTATATAAGCATCAGAGAATATGCTAGCTGCAGGAGGGTTTATTGTGCAGGCTGCATTCACACCAGATCCGGCAGTGCAGCTAATTGCCGCAGGTCAGTGCGGATTTGTGGGCGTGTGGCTACATAGGGCTACACATTGTAAACTTGTTAATCCTGCCGGTCCAGAAGGTGGCGGTAATATGCATGAAAGTAATTTTCCAACAAAAATGGCAAAATACAGATACAGATTTTATTTGATGTTTTTCTTTGTCATATACAAAAGTAAATTGAATATCTTTGGGTTTTAGACTGTTGGTTGGATAAAACAAGCAATTTGATTACATTACCTTTGGTTCTGGGCAACTGTGACAAGAATATTAGATTATTTTCTGATATTTAATAGACAAAAAACTCTGCAGATTAATCGATAATGACAACAATTTTTAGTTGCAGCCCTATTTGGTAGTTTTTGATACTCAATGCTAAAGACCTGTTTTGAATGGTACTGAGGTTCAATACCCAGCCCTGAGATTTGAACAAGTGGAAATCTTTGCTTGCTTGTGGCAATAGATGAAAAGTCAGAGGATCACGAGTCATTTGTACCAAATTTCATGAGATATTTCAGTCTGGACCAAAGTTTTGAAACACAAGAATGGCAGTTTTTCACCTGTTTCAAAATGAAATATGAAGTAAAACCTGAATATAATTTTATCATATTATTATAAATATATTATATATAACATTCTATTCTGCTGAACTGTACCTGTTGGCAAGACGGATGTTGACATGTGGCCTGGCTGACTGTGGATCAGGGACACAGTCTGGACAGATGCAATGGAAGTCGAGTGCCTGTTCTCTCTCCAGGGTGAAACAACACGCCCCCACCGACGGTCCAAAGGCCACAATGATGTTGCTCACCTGGCAACCAAAGTCTCTCACCATGGCCTCCACTGTCGCCATAGCAACTCCCATCAGGGTTCCTTTCCAGCCTGAGGGCAAGTATAAAATAAGCAGTTTGTTAAGATAAACTATATTTTATGTCTAATTTCACATACAGTATGAAAATACAGACATTATTCCCCATTCTCCATACATTTTCAAATAACATATTCTTTTTTATAATTTATATTCATTTTTCTTGCTACCAATACTGGCAATCCACTGTGCCCACAGACATAACTGTCATTTTATGTCATCTCATTTAAAAACACAGGATCTTACAGTTTATGAAAGTAAATGAATAAACATCTACCTGCATGAGCGACTCCGATGACCATTGACACCGGATCAGCAAACAGGACCGGTATGCAGTCTGCCCCTGGAGCAGCTAAAATCACCCCACTCTGATTGGTTACAATGGCATCATAGCTCTCTGGCTCTGCTTTCCCCATAACCCAGACATCACTGGCATGGTTTACCTGCAACAAACAAGCCAACACATTCAAGAAGTTAATGCAGGAGGCTCTGAGCTGCAGCCAAGCAGAGCAGAGTCCTGTTTGGTTTTATTAAGAAGCATGGCAGTGGCAGCATGAGGATATGCAGAATAGAATTGCAAGAAGTTGTCAAATCCAGGTGTGAAAAACTGTCATACCCAAGAAGACTCCAGACTGTAACCACTGCTCAATTAACTATATACTGTACTTATGTCAATGTGATATTTCAGTTTTTTGTTTCGTTTAACGAATTTAAATGATTTTAGCATAAGGCTGCAACATAACAAAATGTGAAAAAGTAAAGAGATCTAAATACTTCCAATTGAATGCACTATACAAGAGAAAAACAACTCTCCCTTTATATGTAGGAGAATCAACTGCTTATGTAGTTTTATCTTTTTTATATTTTGTTCAGACAGTTCTGTACCTTGGTCAGGTGTAGTGGCTGAGGGTGAAAACCAGCATGAAGGGCCAGTCGCCGTCTGTTCTCCAGCACCACAGCCACGGGGTCCCTCCTCCTGCTGCTGCTGAACAGATTCAAGGAGGACAGGGTGGGAATGTAGGACACACCACCTGTACGAGTACTGAAGCCATGGCCGAAACAGTCTGAGAGAGAGAGAAATGATCAGCTACTGTCTCTCTTTCTTTTTTATTCTCTTTATATTCATATTTAGTCACAGTGATCCTCATTCAAAACTCTGGCGATGTTATGGTACCTTGCGCATCAGAAAATTGAACTTGGACTTATTCAACCTCTATTCATACATGGTGGGGGAAAGTAACGTATATTTACTCAAGTACTCTCCTTCAATACAATTTAGACTTAAAAGTTCTTGTACTTTACTTGAGTATTTCCATGTGATTCTACTTTATACTTCACTCCACTATATTCAGAGGGAAATATTGTACTTTCTACTCCTCTCCTTTTCAGATGCAGATTTGACACAATGGATAATATAACAAGCTTTTAAAATACAACACATTGTTAAAGATGAAACCAGTGGTTTCCAACCTTTTTTCACTTTTGACGTCTTACAAAAAGCAGTGTGTAGTCGGGGTCACATTTCACATGTCTATGAGTTGTTAACAGCTCCACCAAATAGTGATTTTTCCCTCTAAACTTCTCACATGCTTTCATTTCAAGAAATGTTCAAATGATCCAATATTTCAGCAAAAATCAAAGATTAGAGAAAAAGTCCAAAAACCAAAAACAGATTTGTGTATCAGAACTTTGTTTTTTCTTCTTTCCTCTCCTATCAGCTTTATCTGCTGACCCTTTGGAGGGCCCCGAACCCCTAGGTTGGGAACCAGTGCACAACTAGCTAGCTGTATATAAAGTAGTTGAAACTAGCTCCACCTCCAGCAGCTACAACAGTAACATGCTGATCTAATACTATATCGGTAATATATCAGTCAGAGGGACCAAACCACTACTTTTACTTCAACTACACTGAGCTCATAATATTTAGGCTATGTACATTTAATGTAGTAGGATTTTGCAGGACTTTTACTTTTAATGGAGTATTTTTACATTGGTGTATTGGTACTTTTATTACAGTAAAGGATCTGAGTACTTCTTCCACCACTGTTCACACAAGGTGAACTGACTGACCATAAATGCAGTTTCACAGCACCACCCAAATTTTATTGTTATTATTTATTGTTTATTACCTGTTGTTCTGACTCAAGTTCATGCTGAACTAAAGCATGAAATAAAAATGTATCTTAGGCCTCTTAAGCCTTTGGTCATAAGGAAGCTGTATATGTTATGTTAAACAGTGTCAGCAGTTGCTTCATTAAAAGGTACAGTGCACAGAATTTAGTGGCATCTAGTGGCACAGACTTGGCAGAGTTAATATAAAATATATATAATATATAATATTCAAAAGTATGTTTAGTGTATAATAGTGCTGTCAATCTGAATTCCATCCCTTATTATGTTTCATATTAGAATTTTTCATGTTCAAATTGAGCCTTTTATTAATATTTACTATGTACTGATTAGGGAAGTGCAGAGAGCGTAAAAACCCAGTTTTTGCTTTTGCTTATTACACGTTTAATTTAAGGATATCTATTTAAAAAAATGTTTATAAATAAGCATTCAGATCAGTGACTGTGATTTATATTATCACTACGCTAGATATCAGATGTACATTTAAAATGATGGTGTAAGCAATTTAAGAGAACTATCCAACATTATCATACTCTTTGATGTCCATTTACAAGCATCACTGAGAGTTAAACATAAACTGGAAACTGGAGAAGGATATAAGTACAGTGGAAGCAGCTTATAATGATCACATCTGTCTGGGTCAAATATCACTATAAGCAGAGGATTATTAGAACATTTTCTTTATTTGTCATGCTGAATACCGTCTAATTGACATTTGTATATTTATTAGCTTACATGAATATAAAGATACAGATTTTAATGACTGTTTCAAAATAAAGTACAGCTGTTTCAAACGCAGCATGCACATTTTTAAAGTGGTGAAATCCCCCCATTGTCATAAGTTTTGGGGAGAATATGTTAATTATTGAGAGAAAATGACTTTCTGCCTCGGTCATGATTTCAGTGTTCACGCAGCAGCAGCCACTTATCATGGGAGTAAAGTATAAACATAGATTTACGTGGTTTAAAATGTTTTTCTCTATGTTGTACAGTATGAAGAGACCCAAAATTTACAATGTGACGTCACACAAATGGCCCACGTAGTCACACGCGCACAAATCCGCACTGACCCGCGGCGATTCGCCGCACTGCCGGTTCTGGTGTGAATGCAGCCTAACTGTAATCACTATAAGCAGTTACCACTGTGTACATTTAAACACAGCAGAAGGTCATAGTTTGGAATTTATTTAATTTTATTTTGTCTTCACAGTTTCAACAAAATCAGTGAATGAATAAATAAATAATTTCAAAATAATGCTGGCACACTTTTATTTCTTAAATCATAAACACTAAGCTTTTAAATTAAAGAGCTGTGAGTGTGAAAAGACATGATGGAACCATCTTTTTAAAGCGTGTTTCCGTCCGTCGGACACGCAGCTGAGCTAAGCTTGACCAAGCCTGCCATGGAGCAGACTAGTTCCGCTGACTAAGTTACCATGGTTACTGAGCTGCCACTTTGATGGGACGGAACTCTCACTTAAATTAGCGAGGTTTATCGAAATAAGACAGGCTATCCCGTTAACCAGATGGAACAGACCCCAGGTCTTGAACTCCAGTCTCCCAGATCATATACAACAGTGCTGACTACACAGAGTGCATTGCCATCAAGCTGACAGACTTCTATATATTTATACACCTATTACACAGAGACAGCACAGCATGTAATGTGTAGAGATGAACTTCATAGGCTGTGGCTCAGGAGGTAGAACCAGTCCACCAGTCAGAAGATTGGCGAGTTGATTCTCTCCCAGAGTCTGCATGTCAAAGTGTCTTTGGGCAACAACCCTAAATTGCTCCAAATTGTGCCATCAATGTATGAATTTGTGTGAAAGGTTAGTTCCTCCTGATGGGCAGGTTGGGACCCTGCATGGTAGCCCCTGCACCCATTCTGCATATGATTGTGTGTGAATGGGTCAATATGACATGAAGTGTAAAAATGCTTTGAGTGGTTGGAAGACTAGAAAGGTGCTACACAAGTACAGTCCAGATGTGACAGAAGATGTGGCAAAAGCATTTCGTTTTTACTCGTGGTTAGGCCAAGGTGAGACAGACAACACATAACTTTTTTTTTTTAAAAAAACTACACATTCAAATCGTAATTTCAGCATGTGATTAGTATTACTTTTTTATTATTTGAAATTATATTTGAGTCCTGAAATTCATTCAACTGCAATAGTGTATAATCCCATGAAAATATGAATCGTGTTTTCATTACCATGGAATGAGCCCTCCATATCTTCAAAGGGAGCACGTCCTCTTCCAAGGAGGCTGCCATATTTGACAAATCAAACACTGGCTCTAGAAAGGGCCTTTCACCATTTTTTCTGAGTTCTGTGGCCACCGAAATTCTCCTACACACTTGGAAGCGAGCAGGTAGCTCTGCCAGTGCAGGAATGCCTTAAACCTGCATTCTTTCTAACGGACAACAGGGGGCAACTCCACCGGCTGCAAAAAGAAGTCCAATTGTATAGAAGTCTATGAGAAAATTACCCTACTTCTCAATTGATTTATGATCCCAATAAAAACTTTCCCAATGAGTTTATGATCTCAATTGCAATATCAAGTCTTCTTTGATGCATCATGATGTTCATTTTGTAAATTATGGCCCCATTTAGAGTAAAATAGACAATAAAGCAGTGTATGCTTTAGGGTGTGGCTACATTGTGACTTACAAGTCAGTACCACAGCGACAACACTGATTGGGTAACGTAACCATGGTGTAACCTATGGATTCACAATGTATAGGCGTAGCTGCTGCTATTTCACAGCGTGTTTTCAGTTCATGAAAGTTAACTGTAACATTTTGGTTACCTAAAAAATCTTGTCCAGCATTCGGTTATGACTGAATATCATCTACGGACTCCAATGTTCAGTTTTATTGGTGAGTGCATTTTGTTATAATGGTTTAATCACTGCTAACTATATATTGTAAATGGACCATATTAACCAAGCTCGCAGATGGCGCTATGGTCAGCTCCACCCTCTTGTCTAAATACGGACACTTCTAGCTCCAAAAATCACACATGGCGACGGTCAAATCCAAGATGGCAATGGTCAAGAGACTTCAAAAAGGCAGTTCACAAACCAGTGACGTCATGGGGACTAGTCGATATATTTTACAGTCTATGCTTGGAAAGGGAGGGGGAAAGGTATTCAGTCTATTGCATCTTCACCTAGATGCCACTTAATCATACATACAGGACCTTTAAACTCACCTGGAATCAGTGATGACGTCAGAGATGTGACGTCTCCCGCTAGTCCAGGCAGCTGCTGCAGGAATTTGGACACTTCTTCGTGGACTCTTTCACCAGGTGAGTCTGTGTGGGCGGGGCCTCTGCAGCTCGAACAGGTACTGTCCATCGACCTGACCTTGTAGTCAAAAGTGTACATGGCCGTAAAAAGCAGCTCCTGGTACAAATGCAACACTTGTCTGCCCTGCGCGGACGTGAGGACCGTGACCGAGCTCAGGTTCAGCCCGTCTACTGTCTGCTTGAACCGGTACAAGCACTCTGCGGTTGAGCTGAAGTCTAGCATCCGCATTCTTCTGCCCGACCGCACAAATGTTTCTGAAAATCCGTTTTCGTGCCGCTGACGATTCCCGCACAGCAAGAATACATACGGGTCTGCTGCAGATTCCTTCAGCAGAGACGCGCCGGAGCATGTTGGACACCAGCCGTGAATCAGATCCACCAGTACGGCCTCAGACATCGCAGACAGCCGAGCTTTTACCGGTTCAGAATGCTTCGTGAAGTTTTGTTTACTAACTCAGCTGCACTCATCCTGTTACTGATGTCCTGCCTTCATGTATAGCAGACAGGGACGTGTTTGTCGAAACTAGAGCGGACTCTTACTTCCTACATTGTCTTCCCACAGCCTGGCCCCGCCCACACTGGAAAGCCCTCATACTCAAACTCCGCTGACTTTCCCAGTGAGTTTCCTACAGGGCTGACATATTGTAACAATGCGAGGCAAAACGTACAAAAGCTGCCCGTTAGAGAAAGAATATATGACAGAAGATCCTGCAACACTTTATAATCAGGTCTCAAAACACAAGTAATGCATGACTCCTGATGACTTAATGCATGAATTAACGTTTGCACCTGACTACTCAATTGGTTAAAACAGCTTCACGTTTCTTCAGAGAAATGATCTGTGATGGTCTCCTCTGGATTCTAAGTGAGTGGTTGCATATTAATGAATGTGTAAAGTACATGGAAATCAACATTTATTAATTGATGGTCCATTAAGCATTAACTAATGATATTAACTCATGATGACCTAATTATTTCTTAATGGTGAGCAACAGGAAGTCGTGATGCACCCTGTATTAATTCATGAAATCATAACAAATGCAGTAGTTCAGCATTACTCAAGCATATGTTTTGCAACCTTATAAAGAATTTCCAAAAATAAATCACACAACAGGCAGGAATTCAAGAAAATACACCTTATATATGGGGTCAAGTGGATGCAACATCATTGTAGACTAAATACACTTGTAGTGGTGGTAAGTACCTCACTACAATTACTCAACTACAGTACTTCAGTACACTTTCCCTAATTGTTTCCATTTTATGTGACTTTACATTTCTGCTCTACTGCATTTATTTGACAGTTATTGGTTAACTTTGCAGAATAAGATTTTGCATGCAAAACCTACGATCAGTTTATAAAACATGAGTCGATGTTATATCTTGAACTATCCAGCAGTATTTGTGGTTCAGATGAACTCCACCACAACCAGTGGCCAGGCTGAAATGTTGCTTCAACTATAGTGCATTGGTAATAATAACCCAGTAATATAACTTATAGCTTTTCCTGCTATGTCAAAATGTTTGCTGTGTAAGTGTTCATGTGGCTTGTTTGTATTGTTATAATGCAGCACATTTTTACAATAAGGACATTACAGGTCATTAGATAAGATAGGTAGGTCATCATATGATATACAGTTAAAACTCACTGTCTAACATTAAATCAGATTATGCTTTTCCTGTTTTAGTCAATTAGGATTACCAAAATGATTTATATTTGCTAAATGTCATTTTTAGACATTTTATTACTTCCTTGAGTCAGAAGTTTACATACATTTCATTAGTATTTGGTAGCATTGCTTTTAAACTGTATGACTTGGGTCAAATGTTTTGGATATGCTTCCACAAGCTTCTCACGATAGTTTGCAGGAATTTTTGGCCATTTCCTCCTGGTGTAACTGAGCCAAGTTTGTAGACCACCTTGCTCGCACATGCCTTTTCAGCACTGCCCATACATTTTCAATAGGATTGAGATCAGGGCTTTGTGATGGCCACCCCAAAATATTGGTTGACTTACCACTTGGTAACCAGTTTGGCAGTATGCTTAGGGTCATTGTCCATTTGGAAAACCCATTTGCACCCAAGCTTTAACTTCCTGGCTTATGTCTTGAGATGTGTCTTCACTATTTCCACATAATGTTCTTTTCTCATGATGCCATTTATTTTCTTAGGTGCAAAACAACCCCAAAACACGATGCTGCCTCCCCCATATTTCACAGTTGGGATGGTGTTCTCAGGATGTGGTGTTCTCATTGCAAGCTTCCCCCTTTTTCCTCCAAATGTAACAATGGTCATAATAACCAAAAAGTTCAATTTTAGTTTTGTCAGACCACAGGACATGTCTCCAAAAATTAAGGTCTTTGTCCCTGTGTGCATTTGCAAACTGTAATCTATCTCTTTTATGTTTCTTTTGGAGTAATAGCTTCTTCCTGGGAGAGTGGCCTTTCAGCCTATGTTAGTACAGGACTCGTTTCACTGTTGATAATGACACACTCTTACCAGCTTTGGCCAGCATCTTCACAAGGTCTTTTGCTTTTGTTCTTGGGTTGATATGTGCATTTTGGACCAAAGCACGTTCAAATCTCAGTATTATTTTTTTCTCTCTTTTTTGGAAAAAATCATAAAAATCCATTACTGAAATTCTTTTTAAAATGTTTGAACAGTGACACCTGCAGCTGTGATTAGAATCCTCAGAAGGTATTTATCACTTCCCGTTGTTTCTTCAGGTAAATTACCAAGATATAGAGTCATACATGTTAGGGGGATCTGCAGTCCAAGGATATGCCGTATTGTTCTTTGGGTATCTTCTCAAAACACTTGTATCTTCGGGGAGCTCCAAACCACATGGTGGTGGTTTTACTTCATCATCATTTCCACAATTTCTCCAGCATGTACGAGCAGATGATACAAGATATGTTTTCATTTTAGGGGTAACAAAAAAAACGGACAAGGTTTTTCCAATAATAATTAACACCCACTTACCGGCTGGGTTCCAGGAATATCAAGCCCGATGCCCTGTCACGTCAGTTCGCCCCTCCAGTTGAGGAGTCCTCTGAGGAGACTCTTCTACCATAATGTTGTGTGGTGGGAGCAGCCAGGTGGGAAATTGAAGGGGTGCTCCTGAGGGTTGTCCACCGGACCGGCTGTTTGTGCCTCTGTCGGCCAGATTGCCAGTGCTCCAGTGGGGACACGCTTCCAAGGTTGCATGCCATTCCGGTGTTCATCGGACCTTGGCTCTCCTTCAGCAACGCTAGTGGCCCTCCATGTCCACTGACACTCAAGAGTATGTCTCTGCCTGCTCCGTCTACACCCGCAGTAAGGAATCTCACCGTGCCCCAGCTGGCCTTCTTCGCCCCCATCCTATTCCTCACTGGCTGTGGTCCCACATTGCTGTGGATTTTGTCACAGGCCTGCCTCCGTCAGAAGGTAATCCTACTATTTTGACTGTGCACTTCATTTCCCTGCCTAAACTTCCTTCTGCTCTAGAGACTGCCACTCTGCTCGTCCAGCATGTTGTCAGGCTGCATGACATCCCACAGGACATTGTGTCAGACAGAGGTCCGCAGTTTTCCTCCCAGGTGTGGAGGACGTTGGGGGCATCGGCCAGTCTGTCATCAGGTTACCACTCACAGACCAACGGCCAGACGGAGCAGGCAAATCAGACCTGGAGGCAGCTCTTTGTTGCGTCACCTCTCATCACCCAGTTTCCTGATCCACCTACCTCCCCTGGGTTGAATATGCCCATAATTCCCTGGTTTGCTCGGCCACCGGTATATATCCATTCATGGCCTCTTAACAGTTTCCAGCCCCCACTCTTCCTGGCCCAAGAGACAGACGTGGCGGCTCCCTCTGCAAGAACATCTTGCAGCTCTCACCTACACTGCTGCTCGAAACCAGAGACTGGCGGACCGCGACCGCGCTCCTGCCCCAGATTACCTGCCCAGCCAGAAAGTCTGGCTGTCCTCCCGGGATCTCCCACTGCAGACTGACTCTCAGAAACTGGCACCCAGGTACACTGGCCGTTATGAGATTGAACTTGTTATTAATCCCAGTGTGGTTAGGCTTGAGTTGCCCCCCTCTTTGAAAGTTCACCTGTCTTTTCATGTGACAGGTGGGGGGGGGTGTTGTTGTGATTCTGTTTTGGTTGTTTTTTTGTGTTCTCTCCCCCTCCCCTTTCAGTTCTCCTGTAGGGCAGCAGATGCTGTTTCCGTTCAGGTCATCTAACCCACTATAAACACCTGGTCTTCACTCCACTATTCTGCCAGATAATTCCGACTGGCTCAGTAGAGGCCTCAGAATCTTACCAGTTAATCTTCCAGTGTTTTTGCTAATTGCCGTTTTTTTGCAACTCCTTTTGTTACACCTTGTTTACTTGTTTTTTTCCTTTTTGCTCCAGTCTCTCAGTTCCTGTGCCTCGCTGCCTTGTGTACACCCTCAGTCGTCACCCTGCCTACCGTCTGTAAGCCAGCCAGAGCTCCCTGCCTCCACTGACCTGTCCTCTTTTTTTATGTTTTTTTTGTTTTTAATAAACTCTCTTTGCTCCATACCTACCTCTTCCAGTCTCTGCTTTGGGGTCCGCTGAACGGGACCCTAACAGGAAGCCAATGCAGCGAAGCTAAAATGAGAGACATTTTAACTGTTTTTCTAGTTTTTGTTAGTGCATGTGTAGCTGCATTCTATACTGGCTGGAGAGTCTTTAGAGGCTTGTTAAGGCAGTCTGATAGTAAGGAACTACCTTAATACAGCCTAGAAGTTACAAATGTGTGGGCTATTTTTTTTTTTTTTTTTTTGCATCTTTTTGAGACAGGATGTGCCTGATTTTTGCAATATTACATAAGTGGAAAAAGGCCGTCCTTGAAATTTGTTTTATGTGGGAGATAAAGGACAAACAAACTAAAAACTCTGGACAGAAAGCCAATGCATTTCCATCAAGGTAGGATACTGGAGAAATACAATTTACTAATTTACTGAGAATTTTAGATTATTAAATTTGTGCCTAGTTTATAAATTTTTAAATAGTTGAATCCTTGAGAGAGCAGTCACTAATCAGTTTTTGCCTTTCTACATAACAATTTATTTGAGAAAGCAGCAGACAGGAAAGGCTAGATATAGGTCTATAGTTGGCCAAAATTCCTGAATTGAGAGGAGGCTTTTTAAGAAGGTTTAATTACAGCTTCTTTAAAGGACTGCGGTACGTAGCCTGTTACTAAAGACAGATTGATCATATCTAATCAAGAAGTGCTAACTAAGGGTAAGACTTCCTTTAGCAGCCTAGTTGGCATGGGGTCTAAGAAACCCAGGTTTATGGTTTAGATGATGAAATTGTTGACGTTAGTTCAGGAAGGTCAATTGGAGAAAAAGTCTAAATTTATATCAGGTTTTACAGCTGTTTCTAAGGTTTCTGCGTTTGGGGGTAAATTGTCATTTGAGGGCAGGAATTTGTGAAATATTTGCATAGATTCTGGAATTTTAATGATATTTTAAGGATCTTGATGTGGTAATTAGACTTTTTTTTCTAGAAAAACCATGTCAGACACACATTATTGTTTGAAATAGAGTATTTTTTGTATGTCTTAATAGATGTGTGGGGTAGATCTTTAAATACAGTACAGTGATGAACATGTAACCAAAGCAATTAAAACAACCATCTTTGACAAACTGGAATTTTATTTATATACAGATCTAGTGTAAATCTGAATTACAGATAGCATGAAACATGTTATGTGAAGTACCAATATACCATTTACAGTAGTATAAGCAATCTATATGATGAAAATTGCTACAACTGTAGCGACAAAGCAGCAGTTTCTAGTAAAGGACTCCCCCAAAGCTGAAATAAAATTAGGCTTTTGCTTAACCACCAGCAGAGGACGCCAAGTCTTCACCAGCCTCATTATTTCCATCATTTCCTTTGGAGAGGCACACATGCCACGTGCAGAGGCCACAGTATAGTACACTTTAACTTTACATCTGAGTTCAAAGTTATCTCTAAAGAGACCTCTGAAAACAACATTTACATTCAATTCCATTCAATTTTATTCATATAGTGCTAAATCTTAACAAAAATGATCTCAGGGCACTGTTCATAAAGAGTAGATCTAGACCATATTATTTAATTTACAGAGAATTTAATTTACATGACAGATCTTTACTTAATGATGCTTAATGTGTAACAGAATCTCTGTTCAAGTCAAGACAAACTCACATTGACTGCTATGATATATTATCCTACACACAAGCATGCTACATGTTTTAGCCCCGATCCAAAAGCAGGCCATGAGACATATGTCACGTATGACACGTCCTGCTGCAGTCTCGGCCCCAGTGGACATTTCTGCAGCAGCAGAAGGAGGTTTTCTATTTTTCTGCCCTGGCCGCCCTCTGGGACTGAAGCTCACAGTCATCTCTACTGCCAAGGTTACAGTGTGCTCCTGCTGCTGAGGAATTTATTATTAGCCTATATTTTATCCTCCATTGGGACTGACTTTGCTGTTTATTTGCATCTACATTGGTGATTTAAACATCAGAGTGAAGCCAAACATAAAACAGAAAGTGGCTGCATGCTATTAGATACATCAATAACAACCTAATTTTGAAATTAATTAAAAATACAAAATTGCATATTGCCTATCTGTATAGATTTCTATTACATACTGTATAGATATCACACAATATACACTGCTAAACAGAATGTATGCATCTTTTAGCTTATGGACATTTTGTAGATATATTAAAGGAATAGTCCAACATTTTGAGAAATATGCATCTGTCATGAACACAGGCGGAGGACACAAATGCTTGATCACAGAATCCAAAGCAGAGGTTTATTTAGGCAATGGTAACAAAGTCGGCAGGCAAAAATCAGGTCAAAAACGGGCAAGGTTGAAAAATACTATAAGAAGATAAGATGTAGACAGCTGGGACGTGAACAGGAGTACAACTAACTGGCAACAGGACAGTGAGAGACGCAAGTCTAAATACATAAGGTAACGAGGGCAGATGAGAAACAGGTGGGGAGAACAATCAGGACACAGGTGAGACAGGACAGTGACAGGAAGTGAAGATACCAAAATAAGACAGGAAGTGAAGATACCAAAATAAGACAGGGAGTGAGCAAAAAGTGACAGACATGACAGCATCTTTAAAATTAGATGAGAAGATCAATACAACGCTCATATCTGTATGTTCTAGAGCTGCAACAACAATTCTCATATGTTAATACTGCCTGGTTCCTTAAGTCCTCTATGACAGTAAACTGAATATCTTTGAATTGTGGACTGTTGGTTGGGACACAACAAGACATTCAAGGGCATCATCTTAGGCTTTGCCAAACAGTGATCGACATATTTTACCATTTTTCTGACATTTTATAGACCATTGATAAATAAAAAAAATAATTGACAGAAGAATCTATAATGAAAACAATTGCAGCCAAAACACTTGCAGCCTTGGTATGTTCAATATGAATCTACAGCCAGCAGCCATTTAGTTTAGCTTAGCATAAAGAATGGAAACAGGGAGAGAAAGCATTAGCTGGGCTCTGTCCAAGGTGACACAATCCACCTATGAGCATCTCTAAAGCGCACTGATTAACACTTTATATCTCTTTTGTTAAACCTGGACCTCCAGAGGGGTGTACTATGAAGCGAGATTAGTGGGTTAGCGAGGTATGTTGAGACTAAAGCCAGGGTTTTCAGTGTCACAAAGATGGGTCTCTTTTAACCTGGCTAGATCACCATGGTAACTGATACAGCAAACTTAATCTGGTCCGGAGCAGGTTATGTTCCAAGTTTCGGCTTAAATTGGCAATAAAAAGTGCTGCCCTTTCATTAACTACCTCATTTGCTGCCAAGTCTGTTTAACACTGCTGTTACGGCAGCTATTAGAACACAGATTAGATAACTGATTAGTCTTTTATCATACTTACCATTGATTTGATAAAGGCTATCATATTGTAAATTTGAAATGGTGCAAAATAATATATATATACACACGTATACATATATATACACATATATATACAGTTGTGTTCAAAATAATAGCAGTCCCACATCACTAGCAAGATAAATCACTGTTTTTGTTAGAATTTCAACTTCTACACTGCAAGTAAGTTTCTAGAAGGTTTAGTAAAGGTATAGAAAACCAACAGACCCAACAGGCATGACGTGCATGCTGCTGATTCCGTGAAACTGAATCATTTACTAAAAGGGGCGTGTTCAAAAAAATAGCAGTGCCGAGTTCAATTAGTGATGTCATTGATTATGTGAAAAAAAGGTGTTAAACAGGTGGCCCTTATTTAAGGATCAAGGCAACTGTGCATTTGTCCTTGAAAAACAGAGTAAAATGGGTCGTTCAAGACACTGTTCAGAAGAAGAGTGTTCTTTGATTAAGAAATTAATAAAAGAGGGGAAAACCTATAAAGAAGTGCAGAAAATGACAGGCTGTTCAGCTAAAATGATATCAAATGCTTTAAAATGGCAGCCAAAACTAGAAAGGCGAGGAGGAAAAAGAAAAACTACTATTCGAATGGATCGGAGAATAACCAAAATGGCAAAGGCTCAGCCAATGATCAGCTCCAGGAGGATCAAAGAAGGGCTAAGATTGCCTGTGAGCACTGTAACAATCAGACAACGTCTATGTGAAGCCAGTCTACCAGCAAGAAGCCCCCGCAAAGTCCCATTGTTAAAAAAAAGACATGTGCTGAAGCGGTTACAATTCGCTAAAGAACACATTGACTGGCCTAAAAAGAAATGGCGTAATATTTTGTGGACTGATGAGAGTAAGATTGTTCTTTTTGGGTCTAAGGGCCACAGACAGTTTGTCAGACGTCCTGCAAACACTGAATTCAAGCCACAGTACACAGTGAAGACGGTGAAGCATGGTGGTGCAAGCAGTATGATATGGGGATGTTTCTCGTACTATGGTGTTGGTCCTATTTATCGCATACCAGGGATCATGGATCAGTTTGAGTACATCAGAATATTGGAAGAAGTCATGTTGCCGAATGCTGAAGAGGAAATGCCCTTGAAATGGGTGTTTCAACAAGACAATGACCCCGAACACACCAGCAAGCGAGCAAAATCATGGTTCCAGACAAACAGAATTCAAGTAATGGAGTGGCCAGCACAATCCCCGGGCCTTAATCCCATTGAAAACTTGTGGGCTGACATAAAAAATGCTGTTTATGAGGCAAAACCAAGAAATACAGAGGAATTGTGGAACGTAGTACAATTGTCCTGGGCTGCAATACCTGTTGACCGGTGCCAGAAGTTGGTCGACTCCATGTGCCACAGATGTGAAGCAGTTATCAGAAACCGTGGTTATGCAACTAAATATTAGTTTATGATTCTCAGGAAAGTTGAATCTTCAAGCCTTTCTTAGTTTATACAGTACATTTTTGAGTTTTGTAAAGAAAGATGTCAACACTGCTATTTTTTTGTTTTATATTTCTTGACTTTCTGTAAAATATTATCAAATTCAATTACTTTTTTCCAATTTTCTGGCTTTGAAATAGAATGTGCAGTGTCCCCAATGCATTTGTGTTCATTAAAATACAATTTATTTGAAGAATTTTGAGGTTTACTCACACACATACATATATATATATATATATATATATATATATATATATATATATATATATATAATATTAATGCCACTTTAATTTAGCATTAATTTCCACTTGTCTTTCATTATGGGACAGAGTCAGACCTAAATGCACCTCTTGAGTATAATGGTTAAATGCATCAACTTTAAAGTTTTAGAGCTGTGGATGTGAGAGGCACGGAGAGAGCAGTGAGTGGTAAAATAAATATATGAACTAATTGCGTAATGAATGAATTAGTGTTTTAATAAAAAAATTTTTAAAGAATTTACACAATCAGCAATTCTCTGCCAGCATTTATCTCTCACCTTATTTACAGCAAAAATGTTGCTTTTTGCTGTGATAATTTATTTATGTTCTTCATAGCTCTTCGTTATAATGACCTGTTCCTCCTGACTGAAATAGGCGTTACATGATCGGTCCATTTTAAAAGAGTCAAATGACGTGCTAAACGCCCTTTTTATGGGGGACGTGCACAGAGCCTGAAGCAGAAAGCCTGAGTTAAGTTCATAACCACTGTCGTGATACTACTTATATCTGATCTTGAGTTTAGGATTTGTCGAGCTAGCACACACAAAGAAATACTGGGTATGTTGAACCAGCTTCGTAGTACACCCCTCTGACTCTAGTATTTTGTTATCTTTGAACAGAGCCAGGCTAACTGTTCCTCAGTTTTCAGTCTTTATGCTAACTGGCTGCTGACTGCAGCTTCATTTAGCACAATGACGTGAGAGTGGTATCAACCTTCTCTTGTAACTCTGGGCAAGAGAGTGTATTTCCTAAAATGTCTAATTACTCCTTTTAAAATGAACACTCTGATGACTACATGTATTATGAGAAGGGTTGCTCAGAGTTACAAAACCAACATAAATAATCATTTAAGTCTGCAGCTCTGACAAACCCACTGTATACTACTTGCTCAGCTCCAAACAGCAGACAGACACAGTTAACTGTAGACTAGCTGGTGAACATAGTGGAGTATTTAGCAGCTAAAGAGCCAGATTTGGAGTTGGTAGATAGCAAACACAGAGCTAAAAGAGAGTGAATATTGGACATCCATCAAGTGAACAATAAGACCACTCCAATGAGATGATAATGTTGCTCTCTACAGGATATAGAAATACGCAATTATTTGCTATAGCAACTTTTAAAAGCGATACCATGTCAGGACTATGTGTCTGTCAGCAGTGAGAAAACCTACAAAACAAACAAAAGTGGCACTTAAACGGCAAGCATGTTCAATCATTATATATAATGTGCACATAGCAAAATACTGTATCAGCAGAACAGCATATTGGGGCTAATACAATATTTACAGCAACATAGGATGTGATTTCAGCCAATGTGACAATATGAAAACAGCATAGTTCATGCTGGAGATACCACAACACATCAACAATGATACAATAGGACATTGTACAGAAGTGTATAAACCACCAGAAAAGTTGTGACACAGGTTTTATTTTCCTAATCCAGAGCTGGAGGAGGTGTCAAAAATACTGTGTCTAAATGCTTTACTCGTCCAAGTGGGCCAAGACCTCAAGTCTGATGAGTGTTGATGACATGAGACAGAGCAGAAGAATAAAGTCAAATAAAACTCTCACACAAACAAACAGTCACACTCACACAGCTTTTTGTTCATTTCGACAAAAAACAAATAAACAAACAGCAGGATATTATGGATTACAGGGACTGGGAGAGGTGGGGTGCAACAGAAAAAACATCTCAGAATATAAGAGCCCCGAGGGCACACAGTGTATGCCTGCACCTCATAGAGGTCAAAAATGGATCAAGCAAAAATGGCACATAAATACATCAACATATTTATCAAAATTAGCAATGTGGCATTGCTTTCTAAACTGCATTTTCATTTATGTGTGTTTTTGTCCCATAAAGTCACTTTATGGAATTTCTAAATGTATACTTGTTATAGAACCTGACTCATAAATCAGCTGGGGTGATACTATGGGCCAAACTGAGGTCAACACAGAAATATTATCACCAAGTGTTAACTGGGTACAGTGTTACAGTTAAATAGTTAGAGGGCACTGACTGCACTGATGCTAAATGCTAAACTAAGATAGTTAAACAGTATAGGCGACCTGCTGGACATCATTTTAGCATTGTCATTGTGAGAATGTTTTTATGTTTTTTATCATTCGGGGCACGCAGTATTTCTTTTATTCAGATGGTTAGAGGAGTTTAGAAGAGTCTGAGATTCTAGAAACACCGTGAGAACAAAAATACCGGTTGTTATCTCTGTGACCCAAATGTATGCTAATATAGGAAAGGCGAGCTATGGCTAGCTTGGCTGGAGACTCTTAGTTTAAGTGTAAAATGCACTGCTCAGTACACAGTATTTTCCATTGGCTCGCTGTTCTCCCCGATCTCCCAGGCTGCAGCGGTCGGTACCTACTGACAGAGACCAGAGCAGACCGTCGTGCACGGCGCTGGGTCGGTGACGCGCCCCCGGGTTCCGTCCTACCGGAGGCAGCAGCGGCTGGATGTCTGCCTGCTGAGATGCACCAGAGCGGCTGAGAGGAGACAGACAGACGGAGGACTGTCTCCTGCTTCACCCACTCCAGGATTTATTTACGCCGAGATTCCGGAGCTTATGTCGGAGCCTGTCGAACTTGGCCGTCTAAACCGGTAAGAAGAATTCTGGTCTCTGCTGTGATTTGAATGTAATTTTTGTATTTTTCCCAGCTGATGACACGTTCATGTCAGCCCGCTGATCGCTTCACTGGAAGGCTGCGCTGCTGCCTGCACTCGTTAATAAAGAGATCCGCATATACGAGTAAAATATCAACAAGCAGGAACTGAACTGACTGGACAGACAGACGGGAATCATAATTATTTTTATTATTTCTCCCCGTTATTTGAACGCGTCTTGATAAGTTAATCTGATGCAAGTGGCACAACTACTCTTCTGACACAATGAGCGAACGTTTGGTCGTTTTTTATTCAACATTTAGAGGAATGTCTATAACAATGACCACGGGCTGTGCTCCGCAGTCCACCTATTGTTCAACAGTTTACCATTTACAAGTATCAGTGCTTTATTCAACTGAAAAGACGCACGCCTGTCATGGTGCATTTCCTTTGGAAGCCATTTCTAGTAAAAGAAAGAGAGAGTAAAGGAGTGAATGAGGATAGAAAGTGAGTATTCAGCCTCTGTTTGCACTTGTGCGTCTAGAAAATCCGTAGACAAAACTGTGCTCTGTTGTGACATCACCCATGATGAGTGCAGGTTAATTGCAAATACAAGTCCTCTTCATCTCCACTTGCACCTGTCTAATGCCCTCCTTTTTGTCATTTCTTGGGAGTCCGATGCTGCATGTGTGTGAGGTGAAGGGATTCAGGATATGTGAGGGTTTGGTTTGGTGGAGATCATCTGTGGTGGGGGAAAAGATGCCCTTGATATCAAGTCACCTACCATGGAGAGTTGTGTTAATCAGTGCTCCGCTTACATTTTGCTACCTGCTTTGACAGTATTGTTCTGAATTATAGCCATACCCATAAAGCAACGTGAGTCCAATTTGGAGGGAGATATTATTACCATAAACCTGCTTCTAACAGTGGATATCTACAGACAAACAAATTTCAGATTTCTTTCCTCAGGATATCAATGCTGACCTCTGTACAGTATACCCTCCAGCACATTGTCCAGTGAGTGAATTCTTTGAATTACCCTGCATTTCCATATTTGCCCAGGCATGTGCAACATTTTTTATTGCATTGTTTGCCTAAAAATGGTGACAGGTACATTTCATATTTTTGCATATATTTATTTTTTTTACCTGTCTATTTTGTTTTTCTAATTCTTATTTTTCACTGTAGTCCTGTAGTGCAGCCATAACAGCATGGCACACTACATTTCACTTCACATATTGATGGTGTATGTGACAAATAAAACCTGTGGATCCTTGACAAACTGGAGCAGCCAAAGACAAAACAATAAATAAATTATGAATTGTTTGATGCAATTAATTATTAGACAATAAATGCCAAAATATGGCAACCCAACAGATTTCTGTTATTAAATTGTACAGACAGGGTCAAATTTAGTCCCCTGGCTACTGTATTGTATGTTGAGCAGCAAAATACCTCAGCAGACCTGACAGAAACACTGAGATGAGATGCCCTTGGTAACTCGTCACCTGGGTGACCTCCTCAGCACCATGGAGAGGAGCGTAGGGTGAAGGCAGCATCAGGGAATATTTATAATGAACAGACCCTGACAACTTGCTGTAAAACAACAGCTCATACAGTAGAACAAGGATGAGTGAATCAGCCTCACACATCAGCCAACTCAAAGGTCACCTTGTTTCAAAACTGTGTGAAAAGTGCTCTCTGACAGTATACTGTAAGTTAGTCACAGGTTGTCTCAATCAGTTAAACATCGGCTCAGCCTGAATGTGAGTGTTAGTGTATTGCCATCTTTTAACCATCGTCTTGTAATTCCTGTCTTTTACATTTCTTGATTGGAATTTATTTGGATTTTCATATTTTATTCCACAAACCGAACTCACAAAGTAGAAAAAAACAAGACACAAACATGAACCTTATTAATGCATACAACATACAACACAAAGAACCCAAACCATGTGTTTTATATCTTGTGAAAAAACACTATATAAATAGTCCTAATGTTGTTTTAGACATAGCGTATTACACCTATTTAAGGTTGCAATTTATTATTTTCATTATCAAGTAATTTGTCAGGTAAATCTGTTGATTATTTTTTTTTCAATTAATTGATCAATTGTTTTGTGTATAAAATAAAATGACAAATAGTGAAAAAATAGAAAAGCGATAGATATTCACATTTTAGAGGCTGTAAATTCAGAATATTTGCCATTTCTGCTTGTTTAAACAACTGCAATTATTAAGCAATTATCAAAAAATTTTGCCAATAAATTTTCTGTTGCCCAAATTATCAGTTAATTGTTTCAGCTTTACATCTATTGTCCTGTTATTTTGTATTTAAAAGTTACTGTGAAAAAGAGGGTGTCTTCTCAGTGAGTTTTCATATATAAATAAATATTTCAATCAATAATATAGACCTGAAACTGATCAGTTGTAATTATTTAGTCTATAAGATATCAAAAACTGGCAAAAATGACCCATGCGATGTCCCAGAGCCCAAAAGGACATCAAATTGCATTTTCCAGCCATTAGTCCAAAACCCAAAGAAATTGAATGTACAGTGATAATCAAAGGACTTATTGATTAAATGAGTAATCATTCCAGCACTACATTCAATCACTAGCCAGAATGTAGCTTATTGCTGAGTGATCAGCCTGTCAAGCTGTATATACAATATGACATAACAGCTAGATAATAATCAGTGATGTTAAAACAGTGCCTCCCACGAGGCATTGAAAACGCAGACATCACACATTATCATCAACAAACAGCTTCAATGTTGTCTAGAGGCAAACAGCAGGCTGCTACATCATGAACTGACATGAGTGCAATGAGGCTTCAGAATATCAGCACTAGAGTCACTGCAGCAGAATTTGACACCACTACACCCCGTGGCTGCTGGCTGCTGAGGTTGTGTGAGGTTTGTTTGGTCGGACCACTGCGCTGAGAGGGGCTGAAGGGATTACAGCATCAACAGTGGCTACGTAACCCGCCAGATTTCCTGCAGGCCTGTGGATTGTTAGGGAGAACGTGGCTGATGAGTTCTCACAGAAGAGAGTGGCAAAGGGAAAACAAAACAACAGTATTCATCATTCAGCACAAAGAATCCTCTTCACTCCTCCAATTGGACTGAAAATCTCTTCTGCCTTCCCCTGTTGTGATTATGTTTTATGCATCTCATTACACTGTGTGGCAAAAACAGCCTGTTAGCTTCCATAATGCGATTATCCATCCTCCTCATGTCTTTTGCAGATTCTGCTATGCCACCTCACAAACGTTAATTGACCCCACGCTGCAGTGCTCAATGGGGACGACTGTTGCTAATTGCAGTGGTATTTTGAGATATGGTGGGAGCATTAGGCTGTGTTCCACTGTGGCAAGAACTATTCACAAGAGATGACGCCAGAAACATTCATGTGTGAGTGAGAGTTTATGTGTCACTGGTTTTTATCACATTGTGGGGACCCAAACCTGGCATCCCCCTCACATTCTAAAGACTACTTTTACTTTTTTTCTTTGGGGATTAAGGTTAGACATAGATAAGGTTAGGTTCACCTAAATTACAAATATAAATATGTATTTTGTATTTGTAGCACGGATTTTTTCATTTGAAGGATTCCAAGAGGACTGAAAAAGTGAAAGTATTCAGTATTTCCCACAAAACAAAACAAAAACACATAGTTTTATGTAACAAAAATATTCTATTTTCTTCTCACTCTAATCATCTGACATCTTTGAGAACCAGCTGCCTTAGGTTTTTGAGAATCCCCAATACAGTGGGTGGGTGATTTCATTTGTGATGCTGCCAGCAATGAAAAATATAAAAATAATCCACAACATTCTTTAGTGGAACTAATTTCTGGAGAAGAAACAGTCCCTAAAACTGTTGACAGTGTGTTCTGTTGATTATCCAAATTAAGAGGGACCTGTTCCTAGAAAGCACCCTTGGCTTAATGATGGTCTAACTCTTCTACTGACGGTTCACAAAAGGTTTAAATATGAGCAAATGACACAATACACAACATATCATTAAAAACATTACCCTCTTTTAATACTCTAACAGAATATAGTGCTATAAATTATTTGATTTTAAATCATAAACATGACTGAAAATAAACATATGAACTTAAAAGGTCTTGTAACTGGACCATACTAAAGGCCATTTATACATGTTGCAGTTGAATTTTGCAAAGGCCATTTTTAGTGCTGTAAGTAGCAGAGACAGAACTCCATTCATCCTCATTTTATTGTGGCGGCAGAAATCTCAGAAACAGATATCTCAAAATCTGGTCACATAAAAAATAACTATCTGTGCAGCTAGTTACCACTATTATATATATAGGTGAGTGAGACAATGTGTTAGGGTGGACCATCCCTTAAAGGTTAGGCATGTTGTCCTAGTGTTAAATAGGACAGGGTTAGGGGAAGGCGATGAATGTGATTGAAGGAGAGCCCTCTTAAGGATAGTTAATCGAGTTTGTGTGTGCATGAGAGGGGAGAGTCACCAGTTCTGTATTGATCCAGAGATGCAGTATTGAGACTGACTTTGGCTCTCTCCACGTAGCTGTTTTTTGTTCTTTGTCATATAAATTATACTGTGAGATTTACAACCATCTTGGTGTGTACAGTAGAACAGCGTCTAGTCTGTATTTAGTGCATTTTCAGTGCATTACATTTTTTTTTTTTTCAGTTGCATTATCTCTTCTGCCAGAACAGTCAGGTCTTAACTGATACAAAACGACAGATATTCTTAAAGCTAGAGTTTCAGTATGCATTTCTTATCTTCACAGTAAAAATGCCACAATTGCATGGGTGATTGACGTGGGTAAAATGTGTCATTTGAATTTAAAGCGCCATTCCAGAGATATCCTGTCTTTTAACATGCTATTTTGTTATGTTTTAATAGTAGATCCCTGATATGTGGTCAGTTTTAGGACTGTGACAGTATGCGTCATTTCTTACTGTGGTGGAAAAGCAATGTATCCCCCCCACAGTTTTTTGGACATGTGAGGAGCTGAAGCTGACCAGGTTAGACTAGCCAGTCATCTCAGCTGCTAGGACCCCAACAACATCCAATGTCATTCTGGGGAGAAAATGATCAGATGATCTGTGCAGTTTTTGGTGATTTACCACTAGCTCTAATGTCTCCATAGTATTTTGATATATGATATAATTCCTTTTGGAAGATCTGTTGCTCTCACAGATGATCACAGTACAGTCAATAGTTGTGTTAAAGCTGAGATGCTGCTGTTCCAGTTGCAGAGTGACGACAAAAAAGCATGTTCATTTTTAATATTAAAGCTGCAAGCAGCGTTGGAACGGCCTTCGCCCCACGCGCATGCCAGGACGCAACGCTGTCCCAGGGTGTCTCCAGACCTGGGCAGAGGGGTGTGACTCGGCAGCCATGTTAAGTGCAGTGCAGATAGGAGCATGTACAGTAAAGTTATAGCTACTTCCCCTCCGCTCAGCGACTTTATAAGCCCATAAAATCTAAACGGTACGAGTTATTACAAATTTTTACATGTTATCAAATTTTTCGCCGGACCTGATGTGTGTGCCAAATTTGGTGAGTTTTCAAGCATGTTTAGGGGGTCAAATTCAGGGTTGAAGTCGCGGAATAATGATAAAGAAAGAAGAAAGTAACAGGACAGGAACAATAGGGTCTTTGCCTTGTTCCAGGACTCAGGCCCTAAAAATTCAGTTGAATTTAAGTCAAATGAGATTTTGGCAAGCAACTATTAGCAAATATTATATAATAACATATAATGCTCTGTGATAATTTGCCATTAAAAAGAAGAGAAAGAGAAGAAGTGGTCAAATGTTATGATAGTCATTTCCGGTAATTACACAGTGGCCTTGTTCAATTTAAGACAACACTACTCTGTTGAAATTCACAAACTACACAGTACATAGTGTGCACAGTGTACTATATGGAAGTGTACAAATATGAATTGCGAAATAATCGTCTGCCGTCTGCTGTCGTCACAAATTTGCGACAGCTCATTCTGCTGTCAGTCAGCCTGGTGAGGGCAGTTTGTCCAGCGGCTGCTTCTGTGGACAGAATCACTGAACGCAGGTCGGAGCCCGTGTGTATTGAACAGTTATAGCGCTCTCCTCTTCTTTTGTCGAATGAGGAGAAGGACAAGATCATCATCACTGGAGGATCTCCGACCTGTGTTCAGGGTCTCTGTCCACAGAAGCAGCCGTCTGTCAGCTGCAGCTCCTGCAGAGCTGAGAGGGCAAACTGTCTTCAGTAAACTGACAAATAGCAGGAAGTTACTGAAGCCGCTTGCATGTCAGCTCCACGGGAGGGAATCCACAGTGTTTGTGTTCATAAATATATGGTGATGATACATGATATATCCATGCATTGATTCATTGGCCTTATTTCTCCACCCCCTGTAGTGAGTGAATCTACCTGTCTGCCTGCAGTGCTCACAGTCAGACTGGGAGCTGTTAAATCAATGTATATATGGTATATAAGTTCAAAATACATACAGTGGGATGCTCAACACCCCACGTGGGCCGTCGCAAGAAACAGTCTGTTCAGATTGCGCTTTGTGATTGGTTCATGCTTTTATTCGCTGTGTGAAAACTCGGAGAAATTGACCCAGGTCTGAAAAAAAATCACGTCGCTTTTTTTGCCTCGTAATATTCGTGTTCTGTGTGAAAGTACTCATAACACAAACAACAGTTATTATTATAAATATATGATGTGCGGAAAAAAAATCGCATTCAGTGTGTAAAGGCCTTTAGTCTTACAGATCTGTAGTCCAGCTGAGACAGTTTTCAAAGGCTGAGTAGCACCAATGCATTAACTCCAGCCCTGTATTTATAGTCTTCATCAACCATGAATTATTTCTTTTCACCATTGTTCACCAATGCATTGTGTATTATAAATGTCTTTAAATTTCTTTATCTGTCTGATACACAGTAGACGTGTCAACAAGAGTATACAGCCTAACATGAACATGCCAACATGCTCACTATGATATGCTAATATTTAGCATGTGTCATATTCACCATATTAGTTTTGCATGTTAGCATGCAAACATAGCACTAAACACAAAATACAGCTGAAACTAATGTCATTAATTTTTGCAGGTATTGGACAAATTGTAATTTAGACCTGATAATGGTGCTAGAAAAAAAGTGGAGGGATCACCAGTATTCGTCCTCAGGGTATATTGGATATGTGTACCACATTTTATGGCAGTGCATCAGATACTTGTGTTAAATAACAAAAATGTTAGCGTCCCACTACTTAGAAAATGCCACTACTTAAAGTTGTGATTTTGATAATGAACAGAACAGTTAGCACAGCAGATTCAGTTTCAGTAAAAGGGTCAGCTCACCCAAATTACAAACAAAAGAAAAAAAGAAGATACAGTATTTTGACATTTACATCTAGTGGTATCCAGCCAAAGTCATTCCTATCAGTGATGGAGGGGACATGTCCCTCCCTTAACCCCTTCCATGTCCCTCCAACTCCTTCCCTCACCTTAATACCTTCAGGTTGTTTGTCTCACTAAAAACATCCTTCTTCAACAGTGTCCTCTGACTTTCCAGCTGCAAAAATCCAGATGAGAGAAGAGAAGAGTTGATAAAAATGTTAAAATACTCATCTGAGTTGCCATCAAATATTACTGTGTAACAAGGATGGATCTACAGCAGGGCAAGGTGATGATCTTCTTCATCTGAACCATTTCTATTGTAGAAAGTCATTCCAGTGCATACTCAGAGATGATTGAGGTGTTTCTGTGTTTACTTGTGCAGACTGTGTGTCACTAGGTGTGGAGGCTGGAGGAGGGAGGGGTTGTTAACAGTATTAACCTCAGTGATCCTCCTCCTGCCTCATCAAAACGTCTCCTCATGTTAATAGAGGCAAAGTCATTACTGTCACTCCACAAAGCTTTCACATACACAATTCTTCAACTATTTGTGTATGCATGCAGGTAGATGCTAGGCCTGCAATTACAATTATTTTATTATTATTAAATTGATTGATTATTTTCTAAAATATAAAAAAAAAAAAATGTGTAAAATGTTTATCACAATTTCCCAGAGCCCAAGGTGACATCCTTAAATGTCTTGTTTTGTCACAAACAGTCCATGGCCCAAAGATAACCGATTTGGAGTGATATAAAACCCTCAAATCCTCACATTAGACAAGCTGGAACCAGCAAATGTCTAGCTTTTTATTTTTTATTAAAATAATATATCATATATACATACATACATATATATATATATATATACATATATATATATATATATATATATATATATATATATATATATATATAATAGTAATACAATATTTTGTTGATAAACTCATTGGTTAACCTTGAAAGCATTTCAGTACTATAATAGACACACATAAACAAAAGTATGAACACAAACGCACACACAGACCCAGTTCATGGAGTGGCAGTACATCAAAGCAGACTCTCCCATCAGTGTGATGGAGGAAGCAGAGCAGCCGGAGGGGAAGAACTGCTGTGACTGAAGTGCCTTCTAATTCGCACAATGGCCGGTATGTGTTTTTATGTGCGTGCAGCCAGCGTGTTTGTGTGTGTGTGTGTGTGTGTGTGTGTGTGTGTGTGTGTGTGTGTGTGTGTGTGTGTATGTCTGGATGGGAGTGGATGTGGCTTTGTGGCCGTGTGTGCAGTGATGTGGGGTCTTTTTCTGGCTACACATTAAGCAAATCTTGTTTGTGCTGGATACTACAGAGAAGAGGGGCAAGAAATAGCATTTGCTTCCTGTTGGTCTGACAGGAAGCCACTTGAACAATCTATAAATTATTAAAATACATTTGTATTTATATATTTCTTATCATTCTCAAGAGATGAGAGCCACAGTATAGCAATATAGAAAATGTGTCGAAATATAATCACACAAACAGACACCAAATGTGATATTAAATTACTTTTCAGTCGTGTTGTATTGTTTTGTTTCAAACTATATTAAATCCAACTGTGTAATGATTGTGTGTCATTGTATGTTATTATTACATCCATGTATATAATTTATCTAAAAAATGCAAACAATATGACATAATATCATAATCATCATCATGTTTATATATCAGGGCTGTGTATCTGAAAAAATGAAACCATTATTTAATTGTCAGGAAATTAATCAATTATATTTGATAATTGATTAATTATTTTGTTGTGGAGGAAAGAAGAGCAAACCAGGAAAAATGAAGGCCCTGGGGGGTATTCCATGAAGCTGGCTATCAGGATAGCCTGGCTTATTTTGATAAGCCTGGCTAATTTAAGTGAGAATTCCGTTCCATCAAAGTGGCTTATATGAGTTGCAGCTCAGTAACCATGGTAACTTAGTCAGCAGAACTAGCTTGCTCCATGGCGGGCTAATGGTCAAGCTTAGCTCAGCTGCGTGTCAAAGAATGTCTGACAGACGGAAACACGCTTTCAAAAGACTGTTCCATCATGTCTTTTCACACTCACACCCCTTTAATTTAAAAGCGTAGCATTTATGATTTAAGAAATAAAAGTGTGCCAGCATTATTTTGAAATGATTTATTTATTCATTCACTGATTTTGTTCAAACTGTGAAGAGAAAAAGAAAATTAAATAAAATCCAAACTACGTCCTTCTGCTGTATTTAAATGTACACAGTGGTAACTGATTATAGTGATTACAGTTACAGTGATCAGCTGTTTATAGTGATCAGCTGTTTATAGTGATTACAGTTACAGTGATCAGCTGTTTATCAAAACGCTCTGTCACAAAATCATTCATATACAACATTTATGCTGTTTAAATAAGTCACGTATAGGAAACAAGCAGTCTGCCTACAGTATTCATTTATTCTCTTCATACATCACGACATATAGAAAAACGTTTTAAACCACATAAATCTCTTTGTACTTTACTCCTGACACTTACTGAAATCATGACGGAGACAGCGTCGTTGTCTCTCGATGACAAACGTATTCTCCCCGAAACGTATGACAATGGAAGATTTAAGTAAATTTCACCGCTTCATAAATGTGCACGCTGAATTTGAAACAGCTGTACTTTATTTTGAAACAGTCATTAAAATCTGTATCTTTATATTCATGTAAGCTAATAAATATACAAATGTCAATTAGACGGTATTCAGCATGACAAATAAAGAAAATGTTCTAATAATCATCTGCTTATAATGATATTTAACCCGGACAGACGTGATCATTATAAGCTGCTTCCACTGTACTTATATCCTTCTCCAGTTTCCAATTAATGTTTAACTTTCACTGATGATTGTAAATGGACATCAGAGAGGATGATAATGTTGGAAAGTTCTCTTTAATTGCTTACACCATAATTTTAAATATACATCTGATATTATCTTGCCTAGTGATAATATAACCAGTCATGATCTGAATGCTCATTTATTAGTAAATAAAGATAAAACCATGAACAGGAACAAGTGTTGTTCTTAATGCATATGTAGAAGATGGCTGCAGAGATTCAAAAAGGTAGGAATGCATCCAGCAGCGCAGCATAGAAGCGTGAGGTAGTTTTTCCTTCTGCAAATGTCCTTCAGCATGCTGGAGTGGCAACAGTAGCAGTAGCTCCTGAATGAGCTGATAGTCATCCCTGTGTCAGTTTCTGAGCTCCTCTGAATGTCTGTTGGACTAATCCGGAGAAAACAGGAGAACCAGGAGAACCAGCCAGTGTATGTGGAACTCCCATGGTTCTACCAAAACCAAGTAGGGCTGGATATCTAGAATTTATAAGAACAGAGTGTGAAGAAAGGTTTGTTTTTTTTTTTTCTTTTACACACAATTGTTCTGCAGTTGTTGGTCTGCTGACAGAACACAGCACAAATTTCTTCTGTCAGTCACACAATTTTTATTATTTCTGGCATGATCAAACAGGATACCAGCACCACAAGTATACTGGATGAGTAACTCTGAAGAATGCTCGCCTGATGGCTATGGGAGTGCATTTGAAAGATAAGCAGCAGTCTCTCGCTCTTCCCATTAGCTCGTCTGAAGAAGGATGACATGACTTCCAATTCGTACACCCTCCCCCACTCATCACACACACACACACACACACATACACAGGCACACATGTCCCCATAAGGGAGGCGAGTCTCCACAACATGACAGATTTACAACATGAGGAATACCTGGTTCACGCATGCACACGCACACACAGCAGTCTCCCCTCTCCAGAGTTAGATGTTGATTAAACATCAAGTGTCTGACATGATGTGTATCTGCATAGGATTCATTGTGGCAGACACATCCAAACACATCCATTTTGATTGTAACACAATGGATCTTTGTTTCATTGAAAAGCTTTTACAAGTAGTGTTATGCAGATGCACTGACGTGTGTGTGTGTGTGTGTGAGAGAGAGAGATGGGGCTGGATGCATAAACAGTACATATGCACATGTGTACGGCATTTCCTGTACATAAACTGGTATTTATAAACAGAATATGCAGTGTGAACATGAAAACCTCATTCATTCTTCAGACCAGGTGTACACATGTTTTTCCAAAGTGATCTGAGGGTGATGTGATGAGATGGAGATGAAATATAAGGTGAGAGATGGATTCTTTTAGTAAAATAATGTTTGTTTAGGTTGACAACCAGCTAGACTAACTGTCTGATTGTTTTTTGCGTTTACAGAGAGATTTATAGAATGGCAAAGTCACATTTATTAAGTTTTTTTTATTAATTACTTTTGTGTGATTCATTTTATCATTCTTCTAATTCATACAGGAGTCACCATTTTATATGCTGTTAATATTATTTTTATTTTATCCTTAGTTGTGTCCCACTTTGTAAAGTCGGTTTAGATATGTGTTACAAACTAATCATTGATTACATTTCTGAGATATCACTGCCGATGATGACAGGTCTGCACAACAGGTCCATGTGATGAATTAATGACATGAATGCTACAAAGAGCCACACAGGCATGTGTTATGGTCTTGTTATGGTGTAATGACAGTTGTTCTGCTGTTGGAGAACCTCAAAGGTGCAACACAAAACATTTCTTCTTTCCCGTTTGTTTCATTGATAGCTGTACATACTGATGGAGCAGACAGTGAACTGATCTGAAAACAGCTGGTTTAAGGTGTCTTCATCCATTTATGTCTCATTGCGAGAGTGGAAATGTGGCTTATGCACATGTGCCCGGTTTCACAATGACTGAGATGTATAAAACACAACCCTACTTTCGCACGGCTTTGTAAATATGACAAAAAGAGTTAAGTTACAGTTAAACTGTGTGTGTGCACAGGTTCCCATATTTTATAACGTACACCCTCCACTCTGGTACCCCTGCAGCAGCAGTGACATCAGTATGACAGCCACGGGACAGTCAAGGACAGTGAGGGATGAGCTTTTATTAAAGACCAGACTGCCCTGGACAAAGAAGACAGATAATTACACCTTCCAACAGTGGGAACAATAGAGGGAACAAGCTGCCTGCCGCCTGCCAAAACCCTCCATTACACCGACAGCAACATACACCCCCTTTCTCTCTGCTCTGTAGGGTTGGGTATCTTTTGAATTTTATCAGTTCCAATTCTGGTTCTGCTTATTGGTTATGGTTTCAATTCCAATATGGTTAAAGAAAGGTCAAATGTTTAGATAACAAAAATCTCTTAATTCTTTTAAGTGTTTACTTTGACTATTGTTTCATCAAAATTAGTAAATTTATAGTCTTTTTAACTGAACGTTCTGCTTTTGTTTTGAGTATTTTGTCTAATCTGTCCCTCAATGACAAAGTGTGCTGTCACTGTAAGGCAAATTCATGCTTTCCATGTTCCTCATCCACACACAGCTGTGAATTTGTATGGGGACTGCAGACATGCATGTAGTTCTATACATTTGTATGTATATGTATTTCCTCAAATAAAAGACAGTAGTCAACTGACGCTGGGTCAACATGAACAAATAAAGGCCAGCCCTAAAAACAGGCAGGGAAAAAAAATTAGAAGTTACTCGTTTACTCGTTTCAATTGATGTGATGCCGTGGTTGCAGTGAATTGGGGTGAAGCTGCAGTGTGCACCAACAACCACCAGGTGGCACAGTCCAGAGTGAGCAGTCCAGATGCATTGTCTGTCTGTCTCTCTGTAGGGTAGTCACTACAAAATGGCAACCATGTGAGTAGACGCAATTGGGGAACAGAGGAATGCTGTGAAACTGGGGATGAGTCACAGCACTGTTACATTTTCTGCCGGGCCTCTACAGTACACTATTTTTTGAGAGGCAAGAGGGAGATCAAAATATAAAAAAGAATATTTGGTTGAAATAAACCATTACAAATCCCAGTATTATTTATAAAATATTTTTATCTCCTTTGAAAAAAAGCCATTATTGAAATTCTGTTTAAAATGCTTCAATAGCGACACCTGCAGGGCAGGAGGAGAAAGAGCAGTCGGCATGAAGTGATGGTGGGGGGCAATTCTCTTTATACATCCATGATAGTGAGGGGGAGTGGGGGGACAGAGCTCCATGGGACAGAGGAGGAAGGGTGTCTGCTGTCCTCTGCAGGGTGGGATTTCTTACATTGATTTAATGTACTTCATTGTTTTTTGTGCTAATCTATGATTGGCCAAGACATGTAAAATGATGCTCCAAAGGAGACTGTCCTCCCTAACCAATCAACAACCAGAATGCAATATTGACATCAAGTTGGTCCAATCATAGTTTCCAGATTTCCTTTCAATTCCCTCCACTGTAAGGCAGAGTAGCAGCAGTAGATAGCTCTCTGCATTAGCCAATGCAACAGCTGACTTGTTGTAACAGCATGAAGGACTCTTTATACATCTATGGAGGAACTGTTAAGGACTGTTCTTAAGCTAATGGGTGAAATTATCTGGACTGTTCAGTGCAGCAGCAGCAGGACGCTGCAGGGGAGGCTGGAGAGAGAAGCAACGGAGAAACAACCAGGAGAGTTAGCTTGTTTGTCATTGTTACTAATGATAACAGACTGGTTAAACAGCAGCCATAAAGTTCTATAAACTATTAGACAAAATGACCAACAGCAAATGGACAAATGGACGTTATAACATGAATACTTCATCTCCATGAAAGAAGAAGATGTCAGATAACGCGAGTCAGATCTAGCTTCTCTCTCTCTGTCTCTTTGGTTGCTAATTTAATCTCTGATGGTTAAATATCTCTGTGGCTGGTGTGTGAATTTATCTCCTCAACAAGAATGCAGCAGAGATCATAATGTGTCTTTGGTAACATTAGTTTGCTTGTTGAAGTTACAGTGAGCTGTCTGGATTCACTCATTAATTTGAAATTGATCCTGTATTTTTTTTCCAAAGGTCTTGAATAAGACACAGTACAGGAAGGTACATTTTTTCCGAACAGCATCCACCTGAATCGCAACCTGTCCCATGCCCAAACATAGGCAAACACAGGCAACCATCAACAGCAAAAGGGCAGAGCAATGAAAACTATAACAAAATAATATTAATAAAATAAATAGATGGAGAAAATGAATAAAAATCATCAACAGTGCATAGTATATATGCACAGTCTAAATTATAGATAGAGAAACATAGACAAACAAGAAGGAAAGAAGAAAAAAGAAGAGGAAGAAAAAGAAAAAGGGGATGGGAGGGAGCTACTCAAGAGATTTTTGTTGTGGGATTCTCATAGAATACTAAAAAGGGGTTCCATATTTTGTAGAATTTATTCTCTGATCCTCGGATAGTGTATCTGACCTTTTCTAAGTTCATGCAGGACATCATATCTCTGAGCCACTGTAAGTGAGAAGGAGGAGCAGTATCCTTCCACTTAAGTGAGATGGCTCGTCAAGCTAGCAAGGAAGCAAAAGCCACAAAGTTGAGTAAAACTTTGGGCAGATCTAAATCTGGAGCAATTCCAAAAATAGTAGTCAGAGGATTGGGCTCAATTCTATGATGAAGGGTCTCTGAGATCACCTGTAAGACTAATGACCAGAAGTTATCTAAAGAGGGGCATGTGCAGTACATGTGATAAAGTGAGGCAGGTGCACCTTTACATTTATCACATGTAGGGTCAACATCAGGGAACATTTGTGCTAATTTGGTTTTTGAAATGTGAATATGATGTACTACTTTGAATTGCAATGTGCATGTTGGGAACACATAGAGGAGGAGTGTACCTGATCCAGTACTGAGTCCATGTCTCCTCCGTAAAGGTATAATTCAAGTCTTGTTCCCAAGCAGATCTCAAAGCCGCCATAGAGGAACAGTGCAGATTGGGTATAAGATTAAATAAGACAGACATAGTACCTCTAGATGTGGGGTTAACCGAGAGGAGTGTGTCGACGGGGTTGTCTAAGGGTTTACTAGGAAATTGGACCTTTAAACGCTGTATAAAATCTCTAATTTGGAAAAATCTGAAAAAATGTGACTTGGCAATACCAAAGGTGTCAGTCAATTGAGAGAAGCTAGCAAAGCAATTATTAATGTTTAAATCAGCAAAGCATTTCAATCCTTTCCTGTGCCATATTTTAAATGCGCCATCAGCCATTGAGGGAGCAAAGGGATGATTTGCAGCAATTGGGCTCTGAAGTGAAAAATGTTGCAACCCAAAACTCTTCCTAAATTGGTAGGTAAAGAAGCAGGGTTACTAGCACAAACCTCCATTGTCACACAAGCTGGAGAGAAAGGCTCAAGATGGAAATGCTTCCAGTACAACATACACCTAATATTGGCTGCCCAGTAGTTGTACTGGAAATTAGGCAAAGCCGTTCCCCCTCATGCTTAGGTCTTTGAGGAAATGCCTTCCATAACTGTGGTTGTTTACCATTCCAAATATAGAATATAATTAGTGAGTCAAGGGCCTTATAGAAAGATTTTGGGATAAGAATGGGGAGGCACTGAAATAAATAGAGGAATTTGGGAAGCAATGTCATTTTGATTGAATTTATTCTGCCAATGAGGGACAAGGACAAAGGGGACCATTTAGATAAAAATCTGTTTAACCTGATCAAGTTTAAGTGAGAAAATTGGATTTAAATACATTTTTAAATTCTCTAGTGACACACATTCTAAGATAGGTAAAATGACCTTTCACCACCTTTAATGGGAGATCCGTGTAGCACAGTTTACGAGCCTCTTTATTAATTGGGAATAGCTCACTATTAAGTTAAGTTTATATCCTGAAAATTGGCTGAAATTCTTCAAGATAGTGAGAGCTTCCGGTAGAGAGGTGGATGGATTAGAGACAAGCAGAAGTAAGTCATCTGCATACAGCAAGACCTTGTGTTCGACTCTCCCCCTCCATATACCCTGTATCTGCTCACAACTACACAACACAATTGCCAAAGGCTGGATAGCAATCGCAAACAGGAGCAGGCTTAACAGGTGGCCCTGTCGTGTCCCACGGTGAAGGTCGAAATATTCTGAGTAATGACTGTTGGTTAGAAGTGAGGCAGAATTTTTCAAGAGTCTGAAAAAGATAACTCCACTCTATTCTATCAAATGCCTTCTCAGCATCCATAGAGGCAAGGCATTCAGCATCAACATGTTTTGAAGAGTAAAGAATGTTAAACAGACGAAGAATATTATAGAATTAATAGCGTCTCTTAATAAATCCAGTTTGATCTGGAGAAATGACAGAAGGAAGGGTATCCTCGAGTCTGTTAGCCAAAACTTTGGCAAGGACCTTCACATCCATATTTAGTAATGAAATCAGCCTGTATGAGCCACGATCGAGTGGGTCTTTGTCTTTCTTATGTAACAGGGTGATACAGGCCTGGTTAAATGAGGGAGGGAGTGCACCTGAGTTCAAAGAATCTGAAAACACTGAGCACAGGAAAGGGATCAAATCAGTAGAGAATTTTTTTTAAAAAAATCTGAAGGGAGCCCATCTGGTCCAGGAGATTTACCTGATTGCATAGATGATACTGCTGCCCTAACTATAGAGATTTCTTCCTGGGTGATGGGAGCATCAAGATTATTTCTAAGGTCTTGAGAAAGGGACGGTAAGTCAAGGTTATTGAAGAAGTCTTCCATAATATTGACGTCAGTAGTACAGTTTGAAGAGTATAGATTAGAATAGAACGTTCTGAATTTATCATTAATTGTTTTCTGGTCAGATGAGATACTGCCATTTTCAGTCCGTACTGCCGCAATAAGCTGTTTTGCTCTTACGCCACGCAGCTGATTAGCCAGGATTTTGCTGATTTTTTCACCATGTTCATAAGTTACTTTTACTCCGAATTAAATGATTTTCAATTTGGCGAGACGAAAGAAGGTTCAATTCTGCCTGGAGTTTCAAACGCTCTTTGTATAATTCTGGAGATGGCGAATTTGCATATTGTCTATCTATGTTTAAGATCTGGGTAGCAATATCAGTCTGTTTTTGTTTTGAACACTTAGTTTTATATGCTGTTAAGGATACAATTTGTCCTCTCAGGTACGCTTTCATGGTTTCCCAGATTGTGATACATCTGGTGTTTTATTAATGCTTAAAAAGGTTTTAATATGTGATGAAATATGTGTGAGAAAGCGTTCATCAGAGAGCAACAATGGATCTAGTCTCCAGTGTCTCCTTGCATACTCAGCATCTGGAAAGGCTAACACCATAACCAGGGAAGCATGATCTGAAATAGTGATAGGTTCATAACTGCATGACTTAAGATCTGAGATTAATTTATTGTCTATAAAGCCATTATCGATTTGAGTATAGGTGTGATGGACATGAGAGAAGAAAGAGTATTCTCTCCCTGGGGGATACAAGACCTGCCAGGGATCAGAGAGGCTAAAATCTTCAAGAAACGCTTTGACATATCCAGCAGACTTGCTAAGAGTGGTAGGTTTAGGGGAGGAGCGGTTTAATATTGCATCCAAAAAACAATTGAAATCTCCACCAAGAATTAGAGAGTGAGAATTTAGATCAGGGAGTTCAGAGAAGAACTTATTGAAAAACTGTACATCATCTATATTAAGTGTGTAAACATTGGCTAAAACCACTGACTTATTGAACAGTTTGCCTGAGACAATGATAAAACAACCAAATTTATCTGCTATGATGTTGGAGGCTTTGAAAGGAATGTTTCTTTCAACTAGGATAGCTGCACCTCTGGCCTTTCCCTTGAAGCTGGAATGGAAACCTGACCTGCCCAGTATTTACCAAATCGCCACTGGTCAGAGTCTAGTAAGTGGGTTTCCTGCAGGAAGGCTACCCCAGCCTTGAACTGTTTTAGGTGTGCAAAAACTTAATCTCTTTTAACTGGGTGATTTAACCCCTTAATATTCCAGCTAATGAAATTGAGATTACCCTTCATCTAAAAGACGCTTGAAAGGATAATAGAATAAGTAGCCCCAAGGGAAGACAGAGAAAAGAGGGAGAAAGAAAGAAAGAAAGAAGAAAAAAAACAAACAAACATACAAAAAAAACAAACAAAACAAAACAAAAACCAAACAACAGCAATTTGTAAACAAAACCCCAAACTAACCCGCCCAGACCCACCCCAATCCCAACCTCACGCAGTGCTCCATAGAGCAACCACAGAGTGACCCTCTCGGGTCTCAGCATAAACATACCAATAATTTACTTTCTATTTACTAGCTCCTATAATGTTAATCCTCTAACCAGAAGATCATGTAACTTGAACAACTAATTATAATATAATGAAAAACTGTGAGCAATAACAGTAAATCTCAGGTTGTCTTGAATACCCAGCCATCTCTCTCTGTAAAACTAACCTGAATATTTAGAGCAGGGTAGAAACCTCATAATTGTCCACAATTGTTTACTCGCAGAAATCAGGATGATAGTTAGACACCATTCAGTATCACAGCGGTGTGGACTCACTCTCTCCCAGGCTGTGGATGAATTTGGTGGCTTCATTGACAGACGTTAACCACTTCTTCTCGCCGCTCTGGAGAGTGATGCGCAGCTTTGCTGGGAAAAGTAGAGAAGGACGGAGACCTCTTTTATAAAGTTCAGCCATAACATCTTTGTATTCCATTCGCTGCTTCAAGACATCAGCACTGTAGTCCTCATAGAATCGGAGCTTGTGGCCACGGTATTCTAGCCGTCCTCGTTTGCATGCCTCCCTCATCACCAAGTCCTTTAACTGGTACTGATGAAAGCGAATGATAACGGGACGGGGTCTGTCCTGCGGGCCGGGCTTGGGAGCGAGGCTGCAGTGTGCTCTGTCCAGCTCCGGGGGAGAAGGGAGTATTTCCTCGCCTAAGACGTCTACTAGGAGCTAAGGGTGGTAGGGCGTGGGCCCTCAAAAGATTCAGGTAGGCCCACAATGCGGATGTTCTGCCTCCTACTGCGTCCCTCTAAATCAGAGAGTTTGGATTTCAGCAACTTGTTGTCTTCTTGTAACGTGGAGCACATAGCTTCAAGTTGCTGCAGCTGTTGGCTGACCCCTTCTGCATTGGACTCAAGATTGGTAATACGCTGTCCTTGGCTAGGGAGGCCCTGTGCATCTCAAGCAGATCTGCGATGTTTCCCACTGACATGTTAGCTGCGCTACTAGCATTAGCTGCTGAGGTATCCGCTGCTTTGATTTTTTTGCCTTGTTTCCTAGATTTTGACATAGTTACTGTCTGCAATCAGACCGAGTTGCACAATGTTAAAATGAGAAAAGTTGGGTTCGAAAAGGTAAAAGAAAGAGTTTCAATGGGAGCCAGAAAACTTCCCTCCTACTCCATGCTCACCAAACCGGAAGTCCAAAAATCGATCCCATTTTTAATTTAGTGGTTGTTCAGTCACATGTTGTGTGATTATTGAATGAGTGTGGAGGAGGTCTGGCTGCTTGCTTCAGACAGTTTCTTTAGTTCGTATTTAAGCTGAGTTGTATGTTGTGTAATAAGCTTAAAGTAACTAGAATAATAAGCGTTAACTAGTGGTGTAACGGATCGGAGTTGATCCGTTATCCTTATAGATCACCCCCCATAGAACTGTGGATTAATTGCAACAATTTAATGTCTCATCTAAGACATCTAAGTAAACAAACTGCTGTAAATACAATCATGGGCAGACAGTGTTGCTAACAGGGCATTGATCAAACCAGCATCTAATAGGTCCAAAGTGACATTTGCAGTTACGGTTTCCTGCTGTTAAATGTGCTGCAGCTGAGCAGCTAATTAGCATCTAGCTGCTAACTGACGTTAGTGGTGAATGTTTGTTTGGTGGCTCGTTCAACAAGCTGCAGGACAAAATATGTGTTCATGTTTCAATTCAATTCAATTTTATTTATATAGCGCCAAATCACAACATAAAGTCATCTCAGGGCACTTTTACATGGAGCAGGTCTAGACCACACTCTTTAATTTACAGAAAGAGAAACCCAACAGTTCCCCCCATGAGCAAGCACTTGGCGACAGCAGGAAGGAAAAACTCCCCTTTAACGGGAAGAAACCTAAGGCAGACTCCGGCTCTGGGTGGGCGGCCATCTGCCTTGACCGGTTGGGTTGAGAGAGAGAAAGAGAAAGAGAGAGAGGGGGGGTTGTACACAATGAAAGAGCAGCAACAACAACAACAATAGTCAGCAAGCAGCAGCAATAGCAGGAACAGCTAGCCGAGGGCAGAAGAAGGACGTCAGCACATCAGCATGGTCTATGGTTTATGGAGCTTCCTGTGGATCAGAAAGCACAAAGAACTCCGGGAAGAAGTGAAGTTAGTAACATGCATTAATAGTAATAGAATACATAGAGATGGAAGAGAGAGGAGCTCAGTGCATCAATGGAAGTCCCTTGGCAGTCTAGGCCTATAGCAGCATAACTAAGGGCTGATCCAAGGCGAGTCAGATCAGACCTAACTATAAGCTTTATCAAAAAGGAAAGTTTTAAGCCTACTCTTAAACATAGAGAGGGTGTCTGCCCCTCGGACCGAAACAGGGAGATGGTTCCACAAGAGAGGAGCCTGATAGCTGAAGGCTCTGCCTCCCGTTCTACTTTTAAATACTGTTATCTACTAAGTTATCATCCGGTTTTGATCATATGAACAGAGGCTGTTTAATGCCTCATATTGCAATGATTAAGCAATTAATATTTTATATATTTCATTTAAACATTGGACATCTTAAATGTTGTTTTCATTTAAGACCATGAGCAAAAGTTCCTTGCTGTTTCTGGCTGTAAGTGTGTTACAGAATAAATGGAAAACAAAGTTTTATCTGTTGTTATCTGTTTCCCCCACCCCCCTTTTTTTTGGATCATAAAAAAGATCCGATCCATGACTCAAATCCATGATACAATCCGAACCGTGAGTTTCATTATGAGTGTGTAAAGTCATGTAGTTAATATACGCACTTTCTGATGTGAACCTACACTTTTATATCTGTGAATGTTTTAAGTGTTCAGCACTGATCTGTTCCTGTATCACATTACAAGCTTTGTGGTACTTTATATATTTCTGCATACTAAGAAGTTACACAGTCTCACAGTGGCTGTGGCTCAGGAGGTAGAGCGGGTCGTCCAGTAATCGAAAGATTGGCGGTTTGATTCCCGGCTCCTCCAGTCAACATGCCGATGTATCCTTGGGCAAGATACTTAACCTCAATTGCTCCTCCATCAGTATATGAATGTGTGAATGGTTAGTTTCCTCCTTGCATGGTAGCCCCTGTGCCCATTCAGCATATGAATGGGTGAATGTGATTCGTATGGTGTAAAAGTGGTTGGAAGACTAAAAAGGCACTATAGAAGTACAATCCATTTACTATGTAAATGGATTGTACTTGTATCAGGATTCACCATCCTTGCTGGAGATTTTAATCATGCTGATCTTAAGACCATCCTTCCAAAACTTCACCAGCATGTTGATTTCCCAACAAGAGGAGACAATATTTTGGACCTGGGGTCTGTTTCACAAAGCAGGTTCAACAAACTCTGAGTTTAATACTGAACTCTGAGTTGATCTACTCTGAGATAGGAAACTCGAGTTTTCGGTTCCACAACACCGGATTTGAGTGAGTTTAATCAACTCGGAGTAGTTTCACTTTGAGTTAAGCGCGTGCGCCACAACTATAAAAAGCCAGCATCAATGGAGCCCTGATGCCACGAGTCACCATGGCAACGGGGAAGCAGAGGTCGGTGTTTTTTACCCCACTAGAATTAGAAATCTTAAAGGCCTCACCCCTGCCCCATATCAGACTCTCTGATCACATCACCGTTATGCTAATGCGTATGGCCTCCTCTGCTCTCCAAGAATGCTTGGACACAACAGACTGGGAAATGTTTAAGCAGGCAGCCACACACAACAACCTCACAGACACCCATCACTCGGGCTAACCAGAAGCCATGGCTGACAGGAGATGTCCATCTGCTGCTTAGGGCCAGAGACAACGCCTACAGAGCCAGGGATGAAACTGGCCTGAGAACAGCGAGAGTCAACCTGTCCTGCAGCATCAGGAAAGCAAAACAGGTTGTTTTTTTTGTACTACAGACTTGTTTTTTTTGTTGTTTTTTTGCACTATACCTTCTTGTCTTGCACTTTATTGTCTTACTTGTCTTATTTTAATGTTGCCACCGCTGGACACTGAGAAACGTTTTCTCGACTCTTCTGTATGTTTGGCACATGTAGGGAATTGACAAATAAAAATCTTGAATCTTGAATCTTAAACTAGCAAAGACACTTGCCTTGCACTTGGCACCGGGTGTAAGATAGGGCCCCTTGTGTCTACATTTCACAACAGCAATGCTAAAGAAACATGTAATCACTGATTGAAATGACTGTAGCGAGGAAGCAGCAGGTATAAGAATACTCCAGAACTAGCTAATGCTACAGTGTCCAACAAAAAATAGAGTGGATGCTGTGTTCATATTATTTTTTATCAAAGTGTGAAACAGAAACAAAAATCTCAATATGAGGCAGCTATGAGACAGTCAAGGACAATGTTGAAAGACCTTAAACACAACAGCAGTTCTCACTCTCCATTTTGTTCTTTGCACATTCGAATGTGTGCCTGCATGAACACCTCTTGTGTGTTTGAATTGTTAATATGTGTTTGCTTGCAGAGTGCGGTGTGTGACAGTAATGGCTGCTGAGAGCGCTGCTGTCTGAGCGTCTCACAGATAAATGAGTTGGACAGACTCGTGTCCCCTGCAGCCACATCTCACACCACGCTACACCCCCCAGAATTCAGCTGTCTCCCAGTTTGTCTAGAGGCTGGGACTTTTCCCACTAATCACATTTTTGACACCTTTTCAGAGCCTTGGGTGTTAAGTGTGTTTCTATGTGCACATCTAGGCATATCATGTTAGAACACCTTCCTCTAAATGATATTCATTTTGATGTTTGGATGATGATGGTGGAGAGTTCTGTCTAATATGCACAGAATTTACACAGAGCACCACCACTAACATCAGAGGGAAATTACAGTATTTACTGAAATAAAATATTAGGCTTATTATAATTCATGGAAAACAAGCAGTGGCCATGCATCAGAAAATGTTATTTACTAACTACATTGATAACCAAAGGAGATGCTGATTTAGCTCCAGGTGACTGAATAAGCAATCACATTGTATGTTCGCGTAATTAATCAGGGTATATGGGAAAAAGTAGGGGTTTATAGACTGATATATATATGGGAAAACAGATCAAAGAGAAATGGGGTCTGCTGTTAGCTCTCTACATTTCCTGTATCACATACTTGCTTCAAACGATCATAATGATTGGACCACTGTTTAAATGCTGCCTGAAATCTTGACATTGCGTTAGCATCAGTGCATCAATGATTCGAATCATAAGTCAAGAAGCCCTTGAGTCCCTTTGCATTGCGTCATTATACACATAGTAATACAGGAGAGATGCCCTGTGGTGCACTAGGATTTCATGACTGAACTATGACCAGCAAACATACTTTTTATTTTTTTGACTTGATTAAAACATGAGTCTTATAGGCAAAACACACACACACACACACACACACACACACACACACACACACAAAGACAGTAATCTGAATATCCAGATTACTGTCTTCAAAACTCACACTTGTATTGTAAAAATCTGCCAGTGGCTCCTCACTATTCTTTTAAGCCATGGCCATGGTACCATGGCATTTTTTGACTCATTGTTACAAATAATGAGCCTGTTTTAAACATATGTGATATTTTATTCACCAAAAGTTGTTTTGATTTCTTTAAATCCATCTTTCCTTACAGCCTAGATTCCCCTCTATCCTCCAGCTGGCTGTCTCTGAAACTATTCATATAAAATCGCATTATTAATGACCACCTACTCTGACTGGCTGGAGGTAACTGAATTCTAACTAAATCAAATTGGCTTAGAATCACATCAAGCTATTCGGTGACCTCTCATGCTCTGTATGGATGCGTCAGAATCTATTATGAGACAGCACAGTGTATCTATGACAACCACTTTTTTGATTTGCAGTATTTGACAGCTGTAAGTGCTGTAAAAAAGATACTTTCCTCCACATGTTACTTTGTTTGTTTCTTTGTTTCTTATGGCAACCTTTTGGCCCTGCAGATGATGGAAACTGAAGTTGGTATGAAGTTGTCTAATCTTTTCCCCATAATGTGCCTCCTTGCTGGACCCAGAAACTAATGGAGCTTGTCCTAAAAAAATGCAACTTTTTATTTAATGCATTGAATTTTCCAAGTGTTTATCTCTACCTCTGCTGAAAGAGTTAGAGGAGTGTTGAAAGCTGGTTGCTCTGTTACCTTAGAAGGTTGCCTGGAAGGACTACATTTAAAAACCAGGATTAAAAAAACAGGTTTCACCTTGTTCATTGTGTGTGTGTTAGACCCAGTGCCATGACGTTGTGCAACGCATTAAATGCGCATGTGTATTAGGGCCTGAGCACCGACTGGTGAAGGAATTATTATTATTATTCTCTGTGAAGTGTTTTTGGGGGCCTAAACATGCTTGAAAATTCATGAAATTTTGCACATTTGTCAGGATTGGTGAAAAATTTGATATTTTATGGGTCTTGCAAAAAGGCAGGAAAAAATGGCTCGACAGTGCCCCCCTAGACAATCAGGAATTGATACAGATTGTTGTAGAAGAACGAAATTCGGTATGCATATGTAACATGATCAGATGCACCAAAAAGTCTCTTGGAGCCATGACCTAAGTCCAACAGGAAGTTGGCCATTTTGTATCAAAGTTGCCCGCATACTTTAATGAACTCCTAGAGATTTGACCTTAACAACTTCAAATTCAGTCAGTATCTAAAGACTTTGGCGAAGAAAAGTTAGGAGACATCTACATGCCCGTGGCAGAAGCCTTTCGACTACGTCGCTCCCTGACATGCACTGGGGTGCGAGGGCCCAATCATCGCTGCTTGCAGCTTTAATATTTGAATTGTTCTTTTGTGCAGTACAGGAAGCTTTGGTCATGTTGAGACGTCAGGCCTCATCTTTCAACCTTTATAGCAGAGAAGGAAAGCAATGCAGCTGGGAGGGATGAAAAAAGAGCAGCAGTGGTAACACTAAGGTTATAAAGCACATTTCTTCTCTTGTGTTTCTGGCCTACAGTCTGCTGTTTATAGTATGTAGAGCACAGAGAAGTAAGACACTAAAGCATACACAAGTAATAAATCTGGACTTCTATTTTAGGTCTTTGCATGTCAATCTTCAAGTTTTAGTTCATAAAGATTGAATAACTACTTTTGTTGACATATTGTTCCACCCAAAACTACTGAGATAAACATTAGAATTGTCATTTTAAGACCATTTTATGCCACTGGTGTAATAACAGTATAATAGTATAATAATGGAAGTACAGCCTTTCAAAAAGCAATGAACTTTTAATTCTGAAGAATATTCAGACATTGGAATTGGAATGTGAAGGTTATTTGGGATTGCTTGCACACGGCTCCCACCTCCGACACATGCTTCCGTAAATACGCCTATCTGCCATCATGGACTGGGATGGAGTTATTTATGGTTAGTGTCATATAAGCAGCGCAGCGCAGCTTGTGCTTCCCTGCTGAAGATGCGACCAATGTGACATGAATAGCCTAATTAGTTACTAATGTTGAGTGTGGGAAATCTGCCTGTGATGTGGAGGCCAAGGAAGAGCAGGCCCCATGCGCTGCCTTCCCCTTTTTAATTTTTTTTTATCATTTAACAGGAGTAAAAACTAGATTCATCAAAATGCTGAAACCTTTTGGAAACAACCTGCAGAAACAGGAAGACCACACCTCAAACAGACCACACAATAAGTTATGCTGTTTATTCTTTTATCATGTTGACTAAAATGTTGGTGACATTCCAGAGATTCTGCCAGTGTGTTACAAACCCAGTGGCCCACCAAGCCTAAGTTGATACCCTGGAAGAGCCGGGAATCGAACCACCAATCTTCCGATTAGTGGACGACCCACTCTATCTCCTGATGTTTGTTTTTTTTTTTTTTAAATCAAAACAACTACAGCTACCTGTCACTCTTCCAAAGGAGAAACAGCACTGAGGAAGCTAACAAAATAGGTATTTTTGTGAAGATAAGAGAAATGGCCCATTAGTTCACTCTCTCTCTCCATGAACAGGTGTGTCTTTGTCCATGTCTACAACTGTGTCATCGTGTGGAGTGCAAGGGAAATATGCCTGTGATCGTCAGTTTCTTTTGGACATTTGTAAGAAAGACTATTGCTGTGAGAAATACTTGCTGGGAGAGCTAAATCAGCTGAGTGTGCATGGACTGCTACGCCCAATGGACCCAAAGGAGATCACAGCCTTGCCTGGAACTGCACTGGAGGGGAAACATCGAAAGCAGTGTGACAGGAAACGGAAGCTGGGCAACAAAATGGATCTTACTTAAGATCCAGACATCCAGACACCAGACTAAAATCCTTCTTCCGGCTAAAAGATACAGTTTAAAATGACCTAAATTTATCATGAAAATGTGGCTTAAAACTGAATAAAAGTCAATTTATAACAGTTTGTGTGGAACAACCACAACACCAATGTATTATCTTGTGTGTATAAGTTACTCTTTGGGAGACACCATTGTAGCAGAAAAACACAGCGCCGCTATATGCATTTTGTGCGTGTTTAATCTTTGGTCTAGTTGTTTTTAGACATTTTAATGTGGAATAATTACATATTATACCTTTAACTTATCAACATTTTTCCCGCTTTGACTTAGGCTCTTTTTTTTTTAAAGATAAAAGATGTGCAACGTCTGCACACACATGCATTCATATCTCTACATCCACTGAATTAAAATGGAGGCTCTGCCTTTTATTTACCTGTCACCATGTTGATTGAACTGACTCTGATCAGCTGAAACTAAAAACTCTGAGTTTCCCATCTTGAGGTTTTGTCAAGAACACAAGCTGAGGACACAAAGGCTCGATCACAGATTCCAAGGCAAAAGTTTATTAAGCTACAGTAACAAAATCGGCAGGCAAAAAAATCAGGTCCAAAAAACAGGCAAGGTCAAAAAATACTATGAAAAGACAGAATCTAGAAGGCTGGGATGTAAACATAAGTACAACTAACTGGCAACAGGACAGTGAGAGACACAAGGCTAAATACACAAGGTAACGAGGGCAGATGGGTCTAGACCTGCTCCATGTAAAAGTGCCCTGAGATGACTTTATGTTGTGATTTGGCGCTATATAAATAAAATTGAATTGAATGGGAAACAGGTGAGGAGAAGAATCAGGACACAGGTGAGACAGGACAGTGACAGGAAGTGAAGATACCAAAATAAAAGACAGGAAGTGGGCAAAAAATGAGACAGACATGACAGGTTTAACAACTCAGAGTTCAGGGTTAGACACTAGGTGCATCCCAAGTCTCTTAAATTGCATCCACATTTCCCTCACGTCTTAGACCCACCCACCGTGGATGTGAGGAGAGGCGCAAGGAAACCAAGCGAGGAGAGAAGTAAGAAGTAGGGTCATTTTCTCAGACTTATCAGGGGATGGCTGTGGCTCAGGAGGTAGAGCCGGTCATCCTCTAATTGGAAGATTGGCGGTTCGATTCCCGGTTCTTCCGCATGTCGATGTGTCCTTGGGCAAGACACTTAACCCCAAATTGTGAATGAGTGTGAATGTTAGCAGGGTGGGACCTTGCATGGTAGCCCCTGTACCCATTCAGCGTATGAATGGGTGATTGTGATTCATAGTGTGAAAGCGCTTTGAGTAGTCTGAAGACTAGAAAAGCGCTATACAAGTATGGTCCATTTACACAATCGTACTTCTTTTTGGAGCCAGTGGAGTCGCCTCCTGTTAGAGAGACTGCAGGTTTAAGTCACCACTGCATTAGCTCCACCTGGAGCTACCCAGTTGGTAAAACCAGTCTCATACATCGCTGATATTTGCATTTTCTCCTGTTCAGCACAAGCACATTGCTGAGGTTGAATTTATTTAAAAATAAATAAAGATGGTTTGTATTTTCTAACCCATTTATCCTGTTCAGGGTAACAAGAGAGGCTGGAGCCTTTCTCAGAGTATGGTTTTGTGAAAGAGTGTCATATTGTAGGCCATGTCAGGATATGTCAAGGGGTGGTGGTAAATGAAGCTTTCAGAACTTCAAGGCACCATGTTGATCCTATAGTAGCTTCACCCTCAGTCTGAGCCAACCGTGTCTCGGATAAATTAATTCAATTCAATTCAATTCAATTCAATTTTCTTTATATAGCGCCAAAACACAACATAAAGTCATCTCAGGGCAGTTTTACATGGAGCAGGTCTAGACCACGCTCTTTAATTTACAGAAGGAGAAACCCAACAGTTCCCCCCATGAGCAAGCACTTGGCGACAGCGGGAAGGAAAAACTCCCCTTTTACAGGAAGAAACCTAAGGCAGACCCCGGCTCTGGGTGGGCGGCCATCTGCCTTGACCGGTTGGGTTGAGAGAGAGAAAGAGAAAGAGAAAGAGAGAGTGAACGTGAGCTATGTGTGTACAGTGCAGAAGTTGTGGGGAACTATTCTCCAGAGACTGAAAACGTGATCGCTCTCTACGGAGCCATTTCTAAACAAACTACAGTAGCCATTGCCTTCGGGGTGAAGGAATGTGTCACCCAGTACAGCAATGTGACTCACTGACATGTTTTTAATAGTTGGACAGAGGGCTACAGTACGATATGCTGCCAGTGCCTAAACAAACATTTAGTTGCTTTGTTTTTCAGCTGAAATAAATAAAGCAAAAAGAATTGTTTACAGATATAGTACACAGATGATAGTGATGATGTGTGATGTGTTGACAAAAGTTCTTTGGCACTCAGACTCCACAGGGAGATTTTTGAATTGAAGGATGTCAGTCCTAAGCAGCAACATGATAGATCCCCCATGGAGTCCAAACACTGGTGGTGGTGGTGGTGGTGGCTTATAACTTCTGCTGAGGCTGATGAGTCGATGCACTGATAAATCTGCAAAGACTGGGCAGTGTGCAAAACGGCAGCATGAAAGCACTAAGGCAGAGAAGTAGAAAACATATTTTAAAAGACAGCCACATTATGATAGGCTGACAAATGAAGGCGTGTTACCGTACTATTAGTTAGATATGATCAACTGATGTGAATAGCTGATGTCTTATTTGACATCCAGTGGAATGACAGCAAGGAATCAGAAGTGAACAGACTCACCTTATCCCACAGTTCTTTGAGTTATCAGGGTTGCTGAGCAACAGGAGAGGACCTGCTCATGTGGTATATGTGTGTCACTTCACTAAGTTTTCTAACTGGCTTGATCAATAATCCTTCACTACCTGGGCTTGGATAAACACAGCCCTCAGGACAGCAGTGCCTTCAGAAAACATATTAAAAGTAGCATATTGCATATAAATTTATATGCTTAAATTTAATTTTAAAAAAAATAAACAGCTTGAGGAGGTCTGTATCTCTTCCTCTTTTTTGGGGTGCATGTTTGCCTTTTTTACTATATGACAGTAGAGACAGAAAGGAGACAAAGAAGGATGACATGCAACAAAAGTCAATGATATGATATGCATCTTTGTCCACTAGCGCACAGGGATGCCACAGTATTCATTTCTCTTAGGAAAGACAGAGATAGTATGTGAATACTTACCACAAACAAAGATATGATACTGTGGTATGGTATCAACAGAGCTTATTGCAGTAATATTCAAGTTATGTCAAAAATAAAAGGTAACAACACAGTGTATATCAAGGCTTTTCAAAGTCTGGACCAAGATCTGGATGTGGGCTGGACCATGTGTCACTCATTATACTATGTAGTGATGTATTTTTGTTGTTGGTGTGATTGAACATTCAAAAAATTAACCTGCATACTTACTGATCCGTGTGCTCACATGTATAAAACCATACATGATCAGTAAGTATGCAGGTTAATTTACTCTGGTCCAAAATAATACTGTAACTAGAAAATGCATTGCAGTTGGACAATAATTACATTTTTGGAGTGAATACATGGCACTTGAGAAGTTCTGGTGGAGTCATTTACAAACTGCAGCTAAATCAACGCAGACCTTTTCTCAGGAAGTGTTGATCCAAGGACCCAGGGAGAGCCAGAGAGTGTTCGGCTGCTGGAATTTGATGAGAAGTCAAATATTTTCATGGCCAGCCAATCATTTTCAAGACATTTCAAGGTCTTATTAGAAGTTGTTCTCAACTCTGAAATCTGGTGAAAGTTTACCATGGGGAAGCCTGTAAAAGGATATTGGAAACATTTTTAAAGGTAGTTTTGACTACAGAGACCAACGCTGCTCTTTATTGAACTAAAATAAACCTAGAAAAAATCTGTATTGTTGTGAAATGTAACTTCATAGATCTGCACAAAGAAGCTGCCACTGGTTTCATTTCAACATAAAGTTTTGAGGACATTAAACTTGCAGAAAGCCTGCTTCACTGGTTGAGCACACAAATGCAAAGCACCATTTTATGTTTATCACATTTGGACTTTATTTACTGAAGGATGCTATTGTTTAAAAACTGTTTATACACACACACACACATATATATATATATGTATGTGTATATATATATATATATATATATATATATATATATATATATATATAAAATGTGTGTGTGTTGTCATCTCTATCTTATTGAACTTCCAGAGATTTGGACCTCTGAGATGTTTACTGTTTTACTGCAAAGCTATGTTTTTGTTGTTTCTCATCAGACAGACCTTTGAGGAAGAAAGGACTGCATAAAATGTCCCATTTACCAAAAGATCTAAAGCTCTAAAACTCTAATCAGATCCTACAAAGCTAGAAATACACAACACTCACACAATTTCTCCCCCCTCATATAGTTAGCTTTCTGTCCTTTCAAGTGAAAATCAAAAAGTGCAACATAAATTACATTTTGTTTTAATGTGACACATGACAGTGGCATGTGGCAGGCAAGAATTCACATAAATCAAGTGAGGAGTGTTATGTGGCAGGGGAACAACAATATAGCTTTTTCATGTGCTATATGGTGGGTCGAACGGCAGTGACCTACCACTAGCAAAGTGGCATACCTTGAATCCACATATGATGCTAAAACGAGTGGTGCACCACTGGTATGCAGGTGGACAGTGGTATCTACCAGTGAAAGAGGAGAGATAATGAACAGTGTCAATAAGAATGGGCACATGCTGTAATGTGGCATACCGTTTATAAGTGTGATAATTCAGTAGAATGGCATCAAGAGTGACCATGAACATATAACCCTAAAATAGAGTGACATCATCAGCCACTTTTCCATTTTAGTGCCACTCATTTCTCAGTATCAACCACAATCCATATTTTTTTCCAGGGTCTGAAATGAACTTTTTAAATTTATGTCCTCCTCATAGGTTGTTCCAGGCACTCTTATCTGACATTCCTACTGGCAGTTATCTGTAAGACAACATCATTTGTCCATGCTTTCCAAAATTGTTAAAAAATACTGATGTTTTATGATATGACAACAACAGGTCTGGTTAGATTTGGAGAAGCATTGTGGTTTGGGTTAAAGTAAGTACTTTGTTAAGGTCGGGGAACCCTCACTGTCATAGTTACAAAAACCACATGGTTACGGTCAGGGGACAATCGTGGTCATGGTAATAAAAAATAGTGCTGACTCATGGTTGGAAACGGGAAGTGAACAGCATGTGTTAATGCCTGTTATTTGGTTGACCCATTCATCCGTCTCAATCTCTTCCCATCACAGACTTTCTTGCTCTATGATAATGGCAGGGCTTCTGTAAACATTTGAATTTGACAGTTTCATTAAATCACATAGGTGTACCTCTTTTCACCCTCATTCCTTAAAGATCCCCTCGAGACATGTATTAAGACATACAATAATACTGTGTCTGATATGTTTTTTTTCCATAAAAAAGTTCAAATGACCAAATTAATGTCCATAAAATGGCCCCTACTCCGTCTCCCTTATCAAAAATCTTAAATCTAGAAATATGCAATAATTTCTTATTTTATAAGTTGAACCTGAACACAAGATGCCTGCTCCTTCACTGTAAAGTCCATTCTCAGTGTTTGTCTCAGTGTCCAGTATGAAACCATAATCACATCACATTTTAATCTTTTTAATTTAATCTTTTTAAACCTTTAATACTTGCTTTCAAATTTAGATCTTGTAAATATTGACTATGACCTCATGAAATTTGCTTCTCATCACTTGTGAATGCGTGTGTGTGTGTTGACAGCTTTGTCCCTCTCCTGTCGAGGTGCTGCCTCAGTATATGTATTTCCTGTCTACATCAGCTTGGAGAAAAATTTAAATTTAACTTTAACATTCATCTCACTGCCTCCTCACCGTTTTAGGATTGTCTCCATGTATGCGTGTGTGTGTGTGTGTGTGTGTGTGAAATCTTTAGCCAGACACTGAGCCTGCAGGGCTGCAGAGGATAAAAATTCACACTTCCTCTTATCTTCCTTTCTAATTTTCTCACACCCTAGCATGCAGATATTAACACACACACACACACACGCTTGACAGGATTATTTTTCCACATACAGACTCTAATGCATGCAGAGCAGTACAGTGATATTCAGCTGAAAGGGGGGGTTGGTTTAAAATTTTAATGACTTGTGCAGGAGGAGGCCGTTATTTCATTGGAAACACTTGGGTGCACAGGGCAAAATCTATAATCCTCTTTATTGGAAGGAGTCTCCATGGATGTCCTATGGGAATCCTGTGTGAGAGAGAGAGAGAGAGAGAGAGAGAGAGAGAAAGAGAAAGAGAGAGAGACTGGTGGTGGAGGACAGAGCTGCCATGAAATCTCTTTGTTCTCATTCGGGGATATTTCCATTTGAGCACACAGGGATAATCAGCTGTGTCTCATAGAGAGTAATAAGTGCATGATGACTTATTTCAGAATTCAATTTGAGTAAAACATCAAAAGGTGATATTTTGTCTTTACTTGTCCATGTGATTTATGTATGTGGGCACGTAGGAATATGCTGTAATTGGACATGATTAAAGTCAACGCTGCATTCAGCAGTGAACATGACTTTTCATGAAGCAACAGCTACACATTCTGCCACTACTGACAGCTCATAATTTGACACATGATTTATAAGCAGTCTCAACACATGAGAAACACTCCTCCTCTGCAGCTGTTATGTATGCTTAATTAACCACTTCTGATGAATAAATACTGAAATATTGAAACTACTGTCTTCTTTCTTGAAGGGTAGATTGATAGTTTGACTCTGTGTTGAGTGCAGAGATTCACACCATGTCAGCCAACTAAAGGGCAATCTATACTGTCCATCACTTGTCCATCTCATGATACAGTATCTCATTAAGGCCCCTGTCTACTTATAAATATTTTCTTCTTATTCCTCCAGTTGGATATTTGAGCTTAAATGTGCAGAATGATGTATGTGCAGAGTGTGTTTTCACATGCATCTGCTGAAAGTGGAAAGTTTCTCTGTACTGATTAAAAGTCGAATTTTAAGGGGTGGGCCTACAAGCATGATTCATGACATTGCCATGAGTTTGGAGCCAATCCTGGTTTACACAAGTGTGATGTGAAAACTTGAAGCACTCAGTGCACAGACACTGAGAATTTACTTTACACTGAAGTAGGAGACATCTTGTCTCCAGCAGGTAACCTTTTGAAAATAAATACATTTGCATATTTATAGATTATTGATTATTTAATGAAGGGGTAATGTAATTTTAATGATTTTAACAAGGTAATTGATTCTTTTTTGTGGAAAAACCAGATCAGACACAAATTAAAGCTGCAAGCAGCATTGGATGGGCCTTCACCCCACGCACACACCAGGACATGGCACTGTCCAAGGGCATCCGTCACACTCACATGTATGTCTCCGGATCCAGGCTGAGGGGTGTGACTCGGCAGCCATGTAAAGTGCAGTGCAAATAGGAGCATGTACAGTAAAGTTATAGCAACTTCCCCTGTCATGGCGAAACATCAAATGTCAATGATGTGAGAATGACAGATTTCTGCAGAGTGAGACGTGTGTCTGGCTCACACCAGTGTCATCAAAATTATTATAAGTTTTGTACCCCTATACTGTAATACATTGAAAGCTTTGTGTGTGTAAAAGAAATTCATTTCCTAAATTTCAAAAGAATTGTAACCCACATGACCTGATAAAAGTTTGATTGAAATATGTACTATGAAGTGTGCAGCCAGACACAGAGAAATACTGATGTATTTGAATGGAGAGTGTGAGTAAAGCCACTATGGACAGAAAATAGCTTTGTGTTTTAGGAATTTTGGTCGCGAATCCATTATAAGTGGAAATGTTGCACACCAACTTTGAGGGCTAATATATGAAAACCATATGAATTAGTACAAAGTTTGACTCCACAAAATGATGACTTTGGTCAAATGGGACTGAAAATATCATGTTTTTGTAGGAATGTCTGTTGTGAATCCATTGATACTGGTTAGAAAGTGGTGTGACTTATAGTTTAGATGGCAGACAGTCATTTTGAGACAAAGTCCATGCTCAAAGCTCGCATTGTAAGTTGAAATGTCGCACGGCAACTTTAGGGGCTCATAAAATGTAAACCGTACAAGTTATTAAATTTTTAATAACTTCTGTTCAGCACAGTCTCATGAGACATGTAATAAAATATGAAGCCAATAGCACTATTGAACAATTTTGGGCAATTTAGGGGGATCATTTTTACATTTTATGAAATTTTTCGTGTGTACCCAATTTGGTGAGTTTTTGAACATGTTTAGCAGGTCAAAGTCAAGTTTGAAGTGGCAGTATAAGAAGAAAGAAAGAAGAAACAAACAGACGGGGAATGATGGTGCCTTTGCACTGCAAGTGCTCAGGCCCTACTTAAAGCTGCAAGTAGTGTTGGATGTAGAGTTGCCAACCATCCCTTAAAATTCAGAATTGTCCCATATTTGACAATGAAATTGTGCGTCCCGTTTTGAATTGATACAGGATGGGGTTTGTCCCGTATTTCTGAGTTGTCTTGACTGTAAATTTATTTTAAAATTATTTATTTTTCACAGCAGCTGAGTCAGTTAGTTAAACACAACCTTATCTATAACAGTGCTGACTGTGGACGCAAGCTCAACCAAAAGATCCTGCATGATTCCAAAATCACAAAGAAAATGTCTCTGGGGAGAACAAAGGCAGAAGCAATGGCCAAAGATGTAACAGGCGGGTCAGGTAAACCCATCCCATCTGCCATACAGACGGGTGCATCGAATAAAGGGAACAGGAAGATGTTTCCCCTTGCTGTACAATACTTTAGGCCAGAAAGTGGGATCTGTAACTAAAATGCTTGATTTAACTGAGAATGCAGATGAGTCAGCTGCTGAGATTGCATACAACAATCTCTTGATAAACTTGGCTTATCATTAGATCAAGTTACAGCATATAGTGCAGATAATACTGCTGTAAATTACGGAATCCACAACTCTGTCTTCACCAACCTGAAGAAAAAGCAAAAGGGTCTACTGCAAGGGAACTGCCATGCCCACATTATGCACAACACAGTGAAGCATGCTCTCGACCAGCACACTGTAGTTTTGCCAATTTTGTGATGTGGAGTTCCGCAACATGTTACAACAAGGTGGCTGTCCCTTAATCCCGCCATCTTTCAGCTTATGCAAACCTGGTCTGCTCTCAGGTCTTATTTCATCTGCCTGTGGGAAGAGTGTCCCAAACAGATCAGAGCTTTATTAAAGCTTAACGAACACTCAACTGAGGAAGATGTTGATAATGTGGAGGTCTACCTCCTGTTTTGCAATAACATCCTCTCCCTCTTTGAGGAAGTTTTAAAGAAGCTGGAAAGTGATTCAGCCACCTGTGTTGAGTTATATTCCATCATGTCTGCTTTCAAGCAAAATCTCACACAGAGAAGAGATGACCAGGTTTATGGCTACTTAACAAAAGTAAAGCTGCAGCGTCTCCTCCCACATGATGCATTTTGCGGATTTTTCAGAAGACAACTGTCTGCAACCTCTCTCTCTGCACCATGGTATGCTTTCATTCCGTGACACAGAGATAATAAGCTCAACCTTACCCAAAGGGTCAACATGGATGAACTTTATGATGCACAACTGCAAATACCACTCTGAAGGGGCTCAGAGAGGGTGCAGAAGATGAATGGAAGTCCAAAGATGTGGCTGCCAGGTAGATGGCTCTCTTTCAGGTAGCTGACCTACCTGACATGCTGACCATAATCAACCACATTCTGAGCATCCCAGCATCCACTCGGTATGTGGAAACTGAGGATCTTTTCCAGAATGGCTGACAAATGGAGTTGAAAAGAGGAACAGGTGTTCTGTGGAGCTTATGAGGAGTGAGCTCTTGATCACTCTCAACTTTGAGCTGTCCTGTTCAGAATTTTAATGCAATGTTTTGAATGACAAATAGCTACTCAGTGCTGTAAGAAGTGAGAAGAAATGCACCTGTAAAAGGAAGTAACAGTGAAAAAAAGAGACATGTTCACCTAGGTCTACTGTTCCACACAAAAGAAAAAGAAACTGTGTTTAAATGATGACTGTTCATGGAAGAAAGATGTTCATGGGAGATGGATGTGGCAATGAGAAGGAGGAATGTTTTACAGTTAAATTTGAATTATTTGCACACCCAGAATTATGGGGAATGTTATTTGTATTTGCTTTATTTATTTAATTCCCTTGTAAAAACACTCCATCCTGCAAACAATCCTTAATTGTTGTGTCAAAATACATGCGGCTGTGGCTCAGGAGGTAGAGCAAGTTGTCCTAATTGGCGGTTTGATTCTCGGCTCTTCTGGTCCGCACGTCTTCCGACCACTCAAAGCGCTTTTACACTACAACTCACATTCACCCATTCATACGTTAAACTGGTACAGGGGCTATCATACAAGATCCCAACCTGCCCATCAGAAGAATGCTAACCATTCATACACAATCGCACACTGATGGCTCAGGAGCAATTTGGGGGTAAGTATCTTGCCCAAGGACACATCTACATGTGGACCAGAAGAGCTGGGAATCGAACCTCCAATCTTCCGATTGGAGAACGACCCACTCTACCTCCTGAGCCACAGCCGCCCCCGAGGAAATGAACTCTCTCTCAAGCCATGGAGGGTTCATTTCAAATAAATTCAGTCACAGATTAGTTTTACTAAATTCTTTGACAGTCTTCTTCCATAGTGAGACTATCCTCTCCACTTCTGCAGCAGATAAAAAGGACAGTCAGATGTGCTCCAGGATATACATACTGACATCTCTTCTTCTGTTTATACACTGCTGTATCTATTTATATCACTGAAACACACATGAATCCACAACACTGCAGGGCTGCAGATGAGGAAATGGACTTTTTCTGAAGCTCTGTTTGTAATCCTGTGTGTGTGTGTGTGTGTGTGTGTGTGTGTGTGTGTGTGTGTCCTACAGCTTAGTGTCACTTTCATCAAGCTTCTCAGCAGGCAAGTGGATCAACCTATCCATGTTTTTTTTGGAGCTACTGATGAGTGGAGGAGAGACAACCTTGTATGTGTCTGTTTTATGGGAACACGATTGAGTATCCAATCAGTAGATTAATAAATCTGCAAATGATCATTTATTTTGGAAAATGTTCTGGCAGGGAGCACCGCAGGAATATGTAACGTAGGGATCCAATTTAGAAGATTTGGATAAGATGTCAGTCAACATTTTATTGCAGTTTTGCTGTGGGGAGCACGGTGGTTGGATCCACCTCATATTTACTCAGAATAGCCTCAAGACATTGGACATTGTATATTGTGAAGTTGGTGACTTTTCGTCAAAAGGTGTTGCCATGGCGACGCAGTGAATTTCAATGCCTCGCCATGAAATTTCAAAGCCATCATGTGTAGTACTTTGTCTAATTACATCTAGGAAATGGACTCAGCTAAGAAACAAGACATTGGTGATGCTACATTTAGCAGCTCATGACCCAAAACCAAACACTGTTGCCATGGCGAGACATGCTTCGCCATGAAATACGATGCTGTTTTTCGGGGACAAGGGATGCTTCTACAGTCACAAAACTTGACACACATGTCTGGAGTGACGTTAGTTAAAATCCTATGTAGTTAATTAGGCGTGGCAAAATGGCGCCCCCTTAAAAATTTCAAAATTGAAGCCCCGCCTTCCAGATTAACATAGAAATAAGAAATTCACAAGTCATATGTATCATGTCACGATGCACAAAAACCCTCTTGGAGCCATATCGTAAGTCCTACAGGACATGTCATCTTGGAAAAACTGGTCAATTTTCACATTTTTTGTGGCCATTTCGCATACCTTGTATTTTAACGAACTCCTCCTACAGCATTCATAGTCAGGACTTCACAATCAGCGTGTGTCATCTAGACTAGTGTATGATCAAAAGTCATCAAAAGATTTAGATAACATTGAAGCGTTTGGCTGTGGTGTGGCATTGAGTTTTGTTGTTTCACCATTACAGAAGAAATTGCTATAACTTTAGTGTACATGGTCAGATCTGTCTGAGATCTAACAAGTTTGATAAGAGTCCAAGCCTGAACACGTCTACACACCAATTCAGTCAGTGATGCAAACTGGCTCCATAGCGCCCCCTATGACATTTCAACACAGCAGCCCTGGCAGCAGATAAATTAGTGAACAAAGGAAGTGATGTTTATCTCCTTCTTACACTGTCTGAAAAGGGCTGATCATCACTGCTTGCAGCTTTAATTATTATTATTATTATTATTATTACAGAACATGCACATTATTATTCTCTGTGATTAAAAGTGTTTTTGAAGGCCTAAATGTGCTTGAAAACTCATGAAATTTTGCACATTTGTCAGGACTGGTGAAAAATGTATATATATTTATTTATATATATACTTTATCAGGCGGGGACCAAAAATCAAATACGAAACAATGACAAACGACACATTTTTTCATTTAATTTAGAGGACTTGTAGTGCTGTATTTATGTTGCCTTCTTGGCCAGATTTCTCTTGAAAATATTTTAATCTCAGTAATACTTTTTGAAATAAAGGAATAGAAAAGAAAAAAGATGTAAGACTCAAGTCTACAGAACGTACCTTCAGTTTAACAGTGTCACTGTGTCATGTCATAACCATATCATCACAACAATATGCATCACATTCACACATTACCTAAAGTGGACAATTTTTCAGCTAAGCTGTAAACCTTTTAAATAACCATTTTATTCATGTTCCAGTATAATAATAACCAACCAACCAGCCATGGCAGTTAGCCAGTCTGTCTGCCAGAGGTAAAGTGAGAGTAGCAGGCCATTTGGATTACCACTTACAAAGCAAACCAGCCTCTCTGAGCACATCACATCAAATCACACACTCTGCCCATCCTCATTGTACTTGAGTAAAATCCTGATCTGAGCTATTTTCCACTGGTACTCAGAACTTAAAAAGGCCTTGCTAATGCAGCCTTTGCTGGTGATGGTGGTGGTGAAATTGGCAAAGAGAGCATTCTCTGCAAAGCATTCATGTGTATTCAGGCTGCAGTTTCACATACTTAAGATGGAGGGAAGGAGGAAACAGAGGAGCAGAGTAGAGATGACTCTTGGAACCCACTGAACCCTCTGTTGGGCAGGAGCCTGCTGGAAAGAGAATCACTATTCCAGATCCCGTAAGAGATAGCAGCAGTGTTGTTGCTTATTAAGCCATCTGGCATCTACCATCATTCAACAATGCAGGAAGTTGGTTGTCAGATGATAGAAAGTATTTTTATGCACTGAAAGATCAGGCAAACCAACCCTTTCTGTATATATGAATTCTTTATGAAATTTGGTTTTGCTAATTCGTTTGGATTATGTGCTGTGACAATATTTTGTTCCAGTGCAAGAACTACTATGATGTTGTTATCCTTTGTCCACCATCTCCAGAGTCTCACTTAAATATGAAACTCAGTGGCGAACCGTGACTCAAGCCTTGGCCCTCGGACACATCTTCCCCTGTCGGGAAAAAGCAAACTGCCAATTTAGCTTACTGTGTCCTCTCCTATAGTACTGAAAAAGTCACTTATTACTCCATAATAATAATAATTATTATTAATAATAATAATAATAATAATAATAATTCCATCTCTGAAACAAAAATTAAGACAATTGTCCAGCCAATTTTTTAAGCAGAATGCAAATTCTCATTACAAATAAACACAAACTGTATGTGTACTTTAGCAGAATATGACAAAGAGCCAGGATGCAAAACACATGACAGCCAGCCCCTCCTACTACACAGAACCAACAAAATCTCATGGCCAAGCCTACACATCATGACAGTGTACTCACAGCCAAGCAACCATCAGTGACAGACACCTAGGAACTAAGGACAGTAGTGTTTCCCCGAGGTTGACCGCTTTGGGTGCCATCAGCCATGACCTGGGGTGGAGGGGTTTTGAGCAAAACGTGTTGCTGTGTGTAAAAATGTTACTGGTATTACAGTCTTCGGGCATACACTGATTACAGTACATGACTTGCCCACCCTCCCTACTGTAGTTTTGCTTTCTTTAAAAATAGAACTAAAACCCATTTAGTTCATTTTTGTATATCAGCACCCGTGTTCAAATAAAAAAACTTGCAGCCTTGCATCATTTTGTTCAAGTTATTCAAGTGCTCTCACTAACATCCATTCTGTGGACTGAAATTCTAACACTGGTTTGCCCTTTTTTCCATGAACTGTTCAATTTCCTCTCGTAAATCAAAGAAATGCCTCAGAACAGCACCATCTTACCTCGGTGTGGTATGGCAGACCATAGTTGTGGTCTTTCTCTCTGAGAAGGCTGTCAAACTGCCAGTGATTCAGGCTTCTGGATCAGATTAAATTAACAGTTTGGACGACCACCTTCATGACGTTATCCATCTGTAATGACTTGCAACACAAAGCCTCCTGATGCAGAATACAGTGAAAAGTTTTAAAAAAATCACATCCTCCATTTGCAGTCTGCACTTTCTGTCTGAACATTGTCACAACACCTACTTTTTTCCCAATCATCATTATCTGTAGCCAGGCTGATGGTGTGGGACCTGTCCACTCCAACCATGTCCAGCGCACCAACGAGTGCGGTGAAGATATCAGCTGCTGTTGTAGTATCCATCATTGGCACAAGTTCCATAAACTCTTCACTGACATCTGCCAAAAGATCAGAAATCCTGTCTGCAGCTGTGTTTCTTGTCAGGCTGGTGTTTTTCAGGGCACACAATCTCTGCAGCCTTCATCATGCATGTTTTCATAAATTCACCCTCAATAAATGGCTTTGAAGCCACTGCTATTTCATTAGCAATAAGGTTGCTAGATTTCACTGTAGCATCACTGATTTGTCGGCTATGAGTAAACACAGACTGATGCTTCTTCAGACTCGCCAACAATTCATTCACCTTCTTTCTTCTCTGTTGTCCTTGAAAGTTGTTGTATTTTACAGCATGAAGAATCCCATAGTGGTGACGAAGGTTATATTATTTCAACAATGAAACATGCTGTGAACACACCAAACACACAGCTTTCCCACTGACTGAGGAAGATGTCCACTTTTCTTGAAACACTCTGCATTCTGCATCCACTTTTCTCTTTTTTAGAGAGGGCAAAGAGGGAGCCAAAGCACGTAATGTTCAAAGTAGAAGACGTAGTAGGGCAGGCAGCACAACAAGGTAGCTCTGGACTAGCTGTACTTGCTTGGCCTGCTTGCTCAGCCCTGGTATAAACAGTTTGCTTGTTTAACAGAATTGCTATTGTGATATACAGTGGACACATTTAGAACAGCAGTTTCTTTCATTGTAAAATTGCAGCTGATTTTTGTACTTTGCAAAATTATCTCGGCCATACATTTGACACCCCTGATATAGTATTAGTTACCAAAAGTAAGAAGTATAGTCAACCATCACTGGGCAACTGTTAATTGGACAACATTATATAAATACACCTCACCTCACTGTAAATTGCTCATGATATTAACAATTTGTCCTTAGCTTCTAAATGTATCATATGAGATTTATAGCAGAATAAGAAGGGTGTTCAAACTATGAAAGCCAGTCAGATTAGCCAGCCAGAAATTTTGTACACTCACCAGACAGTCTGACAAATGTAAGATAGGAATATGTAGTGTCCTTGGAGTGTTTCATCTTAGTTGTGGCTGCTGGGGGTGCTGTTTTCTAAAAAACAAGCAGCTTCAGTGAGGGTCTGGTTCATGTCTGGTTCCATCGACGATCACTCAGCAGGGAAAAGTAGGCTGAAGCTTTCCTCAGTTGGACCTTGACAGGAGTGAAGGCAGCTCTCTTTCTGGCTACCTCAGCACTGTAGTTAGCATAAATGTGGATCTCTGAGCCCCTATATGACAGCATACATATGTGACACCTCCTGGATCTGTTCTCAAGGTCTTCAGTCTTCGGCTTTAGTTGTTCATTTTCATTTAAATTCAATTCAATTCAATTCAATTCAATTTTATTTATATAGCACCAAATCACAACACAAAGTCATCTCAGGGCACTTTTACATGGAGCAGGTCTAGACCACGCTCTTTAATTTACAGAAAGAGAAACCCAACAGTTCCCCCCATGAGCAAGCACTTGGCGACAGTGGTAAGGAAAAACTCCCCTTTAACGGGAAGAAACCTAAGGCAGACCCCGGCTCTGGGTGGGCGGCTATCTGCCTTGACCGGTTGGGTTGAGAGAGAGAGAGATAAAGAGAGAGAGAGGGAGGGGGTTGTACACAATGAAAGAGAACAGTAACAACAACAATCAACAAGTAGCAACAAGCAGCAGCAACACCAGGAACAGCTGGCGAAGGGCAGAAGAAGGACGCCAACACACCAGCATGGTCTATGGTTTATGGAGCTTCCTGTGGATCAGAAAGCACAAAGAACTCGGGGGAAGAAGTTAAGTTAGTAACATGCATTAATGGTAATAAAATACATAGAGATGGAGAAGAGGAGAGGGAAGCTCAGTGCATCAATGGAAGTCCCCGGGCAGTCTAGGCCTATAGCAGCATAACTAAGGGCTGATCCAAGGCGAGCCTGGTCAGACCTGGTCCTCTTTGATAAGCTTTATCAAAGAGGAAAGTTTTAAGCCTACTCTTAAACATAGAGATGGTTCCACAAGAGAGGAGCCTAATAGCTGAAGGCTCTGACTCCCATTCTACTTACCCCGTAGGAACCACCAGTAAACCCGCATTCTGGGAGTGCAGCGCTCTAGTGGGATTAGGTACTATGAGTTCTTTCAGATAAGATGGTGCCTGACCATTAAGGGCTTTGTAAGTAAGAAGAGGGATTTTAAATTCTTTTCTGGATTTTACTGGAAGCCAATGCAGTGAAGCTAAGATGGGGGAAATGTGATCTCTTTTCTTAGTTTTAGTTAGTACACGAGCAGCTGCGTTCTGGACTAGCTGCAGAGTCTTTATAGACATATTAGGACAGCCTGATAATAATGAGTTACAATAATCCAGCCTAGAAGTAACAAATGCTTGGATTATTTTTCCTGCATCTTGTTGAGAAAGGATACGTCTGATTTTAGCGGCATTAAGTAGGTGAAAAAAGGCAGTCCTTGAAATGTGTTTTATGTGGGAGTTAAAGGACATATCCTGATCAAAGATAACTCCCAGATTCCTTACAGTGGTGCTGGAGGCCAGGGTAATGCCATCTAGATTAGATAAATCATTAGATAATGTGTTTCTATGGTGTTTAGGACCAAGTACAATAACTTCAGTTTTATCCGAGTTTAGCAGCAGAAAATTGCAGTTCATCCAGGTTCGAATAATATTCCCTAAAGGAAGCATATATAAAGTGAATAGTATAGATCCCAGAACAGAACCTTGTGGAACTCTGTGTCTAACTTTTGCTTTTATGGAGGATTCATTAACATGAACAAACTGAAATCGATCTGATAAATATGATTTGAACCAGCATAATGCAGTACCTTTAATGCCAGTGAAATGTTCCAATCTCTGTAACAGGATTTGATGGTCAACAGTGTCAAATGCAGCACTAAGATCTAACAAGACAAGTACAGAGACAAGTCCTTTGTCAGATGCAGTCAGGAGGTAGTTTGTGACTTTAACCAGTGCTGTCTCTGTGCTATGATGCGCTCTAAATCCAGACTGAAAAGCCTCAAATAAATTATTGTTGGATAGAAAATCACATAACTTATTAGCGACTGCTTTCTCAAGGATCTTAGACAGAAAAGGAAGGTTAGATATGGGTCTATAGTTGGCTAAGACGTCTGAATCAAGGGTAGGCTTCTTAAGAAGGGGTTTAATTACAGCTACTTTAAAGCAGTGATTTGCAACCAGTGGGCTGCGCCCCACAGGTGGGCTGTAGGGTGCCATCTAGTGGGCGGCGAGGGCAGTGGTACTGCCAAATGGCTAAAAAAATTTTTTTTGGCTGGACCGCAATGGCAGGCCAGCCCTGTAACCACGGTTGTACATGAGTCAGTGACTGAATAATGAAGATTGGTCAACTAGACATTTAGATTGTGCTCAAATGAACATAACAGCATCATCACTAAAAATATCACTCCGCTATTCATTAGAACTACAGACCGTGAAGCAGCGCTAATAACAACAGTCACTCCTCAGTAGATGACTGGTGGTTAATTTGAATTGCGGCAAAAAAAACTATTTTCTTCAGCAGATATATTAGTTATAATGACATTGAGCTAGCAAAACAGTTAAGTGTTTATATGGCTGGACCGCAATGGCGGGCCAGCCCTGTAACCACGGTTGTACATGAGTCAGTGACTGAATAATGAAGATGAACATAACAGCATCATCACTAAAAATATCACTCCGCTATTCATTAGAACTACAGACCGTGACGCAGCGCTAATAACAACAGTCACTCCTCAGTAGATGACTGGTGGTTAATTTGAATTGCGGCAAAAAAACTATTTTCTTCAGCAGATATATTAGTTATAATGACATTGAGCTAGCAAAACAGTTTAGTGTTTATATGGCTGGACCGCAATGGCGGGCCAGCCCTGTAACCACGGTTGTACATGAGTCAGTGACTGAATAATGAAGATTGGTCAACTAGACATTTAGATTGTGCTCAAATGAACATAACAGCATCATCACTAAAAATATCACTCCGCTATTCATTAGAACTACAGACCGTGACGCAGCGCTAATAACAACAGTCACTCCTCAGTAGATGACTGGTGGTTGCGGCAAAAAAACTATTTTCTTCAGCAGATATATTAGTTATAATGACATTGAGCTAGCAAAACAGTTTAGTGTTTATATGTGAGGATTTTATTCCGTTTGGGAAATGCCGCGATCTCAACAAAGCATTAGCTGAAGTCAGCAGGGACTAGAAAGCGTCTCTGTTGCTATGTCGTTACTAAGGGTTGGTCTACTTGCTGGAGTAGTAAACTATGCTTCATTACATAGAATTCTACAGGTGTTAGTGGTTGTTTTCCAGGAATTAGTCAGACCCCATGTATTTCCATGGAAACGGAGATAAAGCCACAACTCAGTGGAATGCCCTACCTGATGTATGATGAGCTGCTGTTCCATCATCAAATCTACTAAAAACCTCTCAGCTCTGTAGTCACTGAATCTAAATTTCATCTATGGTATTCTCATTAGTGAAGGTAGTCTTACTTTTAATTTGACAAGTTTACATTATTAATTTCTAATTGATGGGTGTGTGTAAATGGGTGTATGTGATGTGCTATTGTGTGTAGCTTTGTATTTGTATAATGTGTTCTGTGTGTTTTTTGCTTTGTACTTTTTGTTACTGGTTGTTGTGCTGTTGTATGTTTTGACTGTGGGGGAGTGCAGATGAAAATTAGCTTTGAGCTAACTCTGATGCAGTGCATTATTATGTTAAAAACTGTATACTGTCCCAATAAATAAATACAGTGCAATCAATCAACCATGAGGTTAGACAAAGGCAGGCCAACTTAATATCTGAAGCCTGACCACAAGGCTGCCTTTGTCCTTTAAACCCCTGAAACAAAGAGTAGTGCCAAAATGCTGCTTTCACAGACTCCATCTCTCAGCTTTAAGTACTGGCTGCGCACAATCCTTTGCCTTTCAATTGTAACTGCACCGGAGGAAGCTTTGCTTTCTTTGTGAGCCAGATTACTAAAGGAAGTAACCCGTGAACATGTAATTCCCCTCACCAAGGAAGAGCCTCCTTTTGCTGAACAAGCTGAGACTTTATTGACCCAAACACAATCACCGGATCTGAGAGACAGACTTCTGCCGCACCCCTGCTCTCTCTGCTGCCTGCAGAAGGGAGAAAGGATTTCTCCACAGAAACAAAGGACAGGCTCTGTGCCCCGCTTGTCTTTAATTGAGTTGACTCCGCTGTTTTCTCTGCAACGTCTGCCGAGGATCAGCTGCTGTCAAACCCACCAGCCCCGTTAGCGTCTGAGCTGAGGAACTGAGCTGGATCTGAAAGATGGACTGAAACACACACCCTACTTGCTTTCTGAAGTGACCAAGTAAGAGGCATCTGGGCAGAGACAGTGTTATACTGTGTATTGTTTGCTTTTAGCTTTTTAAGCTTTATTATATGTTATATTGTGTTATTGATTGATTGATTGATTGATTGATACTTTATTAATCCCCAAAGGGAAATTCAAATTGTCCATAGCTCATCCAATTATAACAAATAAAACAAAAACTATAGTTAATTCAAGGAGTTGAAGAGTCTAATTGCTGTGGGGACGAAGGACTAAATCTCTCTGTTCTGCAGCACAAAGAGAGGAGCCGACTGCTGCAGCTACTCCTCTGTCATTCCAGGAGGCAATGGAATGGGTGTCTGCTATTTTTCATTATAGCATTCAGTTTGTTCACCGTGCCTCTCTCCACCACCGATCTTACAGGGTCCAGTCTCCTGCCCAGCACTGAGCCCACTTTTTTGACCAGCTTGTCTAATCACTTGGTGTTTTTGTCAGTAAGGCTGCCTCCCCACCACACTGCAGCAAAAAAGAGTGCACTGGCCACCACTGAGTGATAGAACATGGTCATCATTTCCACACACACACATCAAAGGATCTCAGTCAGCTCTGCCCCTTCCTGTAGAGAGCGTCAGTGTTAGGGGACCAGTCCAGCTTGTCATCCACAAGGACTCCTAGATATTTGTAGGTGTGCACCACTTCAATGTCCACCCCACAGATTATCACTGGTTCCAGAGGGGGTTTAGACCTGTGGAAATCTATGATCATTTCCTTCGTTTTTGAGGTGTTCAATTGAAGGCGATTTTGTCAACTCCAGTCACTGAAGGCTGTTATTAGATCCCTGTATTTGGATTCCTTTCATTCCTGATACACGCCACAATATCAGTGTCATCCAAGTATTTCTGGATGTGGTAGGACTCAGTGTTGTATTTGAAGTCTGAGGAAGACAATGTGAACAGAAATAGAGCCAGTACAGTCCCCTGTGGAGCCCCCGTGTTGCTCATTACTGTCCCCAAAACACAGTTCCCCAAACTGACAAGCTGTGGCCTTTCTGTCAGGTAATCTGTGATCCAGGAAACAAGGGAGAAATCCACTCCCATCTCTCTGAGCTTGTCTTTGAGTATGATGGGTTGGATGGAGTTAAATGCACTTGAAAAATCAAAGAACATGATTCTTACATAAGTGTCTGATTCCTCCAGATTAGAGGGGGCATGGCGGAGCATATAAAGGACAGCATCATCCATTCCAATGTGTTCTCTGTATGCAAACTGCAGGGGATCAGGGTTGTCTTTGACCTCAAGCCTCAGTAGACGTAAACAAGGGTTTTCATAATGTGTGATGTAAGGGCCACCAATCTGTAGTCATTGAGTTCAGCTGGAAATTTTATTTTTGGTACCGGTACAACACAAGATGTTTTCCATATAGCCAGCCCCCCCCCCCAGACTCAGGTTGAAGATCTTCTGTAGAGGTTGACTCAGTTGGGCAGCACAGTCTTTAAGCAGCCTTGGACACATATCATCTGGTCCAGCTGCCTTCCCAGAGCAAAGTCTCCCAAGCTCCAACTTTCAGTGACAGACAAGGGTGGAGGCACAGGTGTGACAACGGGAGTAGCTGCAGCAGTGGAGATGGACGCATGTAGGTGGAGTAGGGGGAGGAAGAGGAGGAGGAGCTGCTCTGTTGGAGAAACACACATGTGGAGGAGAAGAAGGAGAACCTTTTTCTGGTTGAGGATTGCTTTTATGTCACTTGTGATCCAGGGTTTCTTATTGGGGAAACATCATACAGTCTTTGTTGATATGACTGCATCTCTACAGAAGTTGATATACTCAGTAAAACAGTCAACCTGACCATCAATGTCCATATTGTTCCTGTCTGTTTCCAGCAGCACATTCCAATCTGTGCATTCAAAGCAGTCCCTTAGAACCTCACTAGCTTCAGGTGTCCATTTCCTGACTGTGAGGGTAGTTGTAGGCTGACTCATCACACAGGGCACAGCTCAGTGGCAGTAGCTCTGTAAGCGTCTTTGACATTGGCATATAGCAAATCAAGTGTTTTACTTTCTCTGGTAGGACAATTAACAAACTGTGTAAATCCAGTCAGGTGGGAAGACAGTCTCACATGGTTGAAATCTCCAGATATTAATACAAGTCTCTCAAGATGTTTAGTCTGTATCCTGGCATCAGTTTCATGGAGAACTTCACATGGAACTTCAGCAGTTGCCTTGGCAGGAATGTATTGTATGATATGACCGGATTCTCTTGGTTCATAGTAGGGTCTCATACGAGCTGCCAATAATTCAATATCTGGACAGCACATCTTCTCTTTGACAGTAATATGTGAAGGATTACACCATCTCTGATTCATAAATAAAGCCAGTCCTCCTCCTTTCTTCTTTCCACTAGCTTTAGTGTCTCTGTCCATCCATATGAGAGTGAAGCCAGGTAGTTCCACACAGGAATCAGAGATGTTTTGATTCAACCAGGTTTAAGTAAAACACATGAGGCTGCACGGTATGTTTTCTTCTTGTGTGAGTCTTCACCAAAATCTCGAGCTCATCACTTTTGTTGGGCAGGGAGTTGACATTTCCCATGATAGCCAATGGCAGAAAGGGCTTATATCTCCATTTCCTGGCCTTCACCTTTGCACCAACACAGCACCAACAAAAATGCCTCTTTACCTCAGCTGGAATTGGATGGTATCCTCCAGACCTGCTCACTTCAAATGACAGAAGTTCCTCTCTAGAGTAAATAACTCTTCTCCCCACAGCAGTATTTATCCTCAATTGACAAAAAAACAAAATACAACAAAAATAAATCAATAAAGTAAAAGTAAAGAGCTATCTGACTATGCTGCTGCTCCTTGCTGCGCATGCTCTAGAATGTGAAATAATTCTTGTGTAAATTAATGGACCAAAGAGTCCTTTTGCCTGCTATACTCTGAGGAGTAGCTGAAGTTTGCTGCCTTTTTAGTTTTGTTCACCATGCTAGGCTGTCTTGTGTTTGTCCTACTTGGTACTGCTGTGTTTGTGCCACTGTGAGTGAGCAAGAAAGTTGTAGGGATGTGCCCAGTATTTGTATCTGTATATGTTGAGGCAGCAAAATTATTTATATTTGTATTTCAATAAAAGGAAAAATAAAAATCCAGTTTCTGTTTTTATTATGATTTTAATTTTAGAATATTAACGTGTTAAAATAAGTGTTTATATGGTCCCCAGAACAGGTCTCAAACCCTACTCTCACAGATCAGATCATAGACGACTTGACTAAACCGAGTGGATCACCATTGTGCTGACAGACCTCTGCTTATTTATACACTCATAACTTCGAAGGAGATTCTTGCTTTGCACTTTTCATTTACTGCCTATTTTTTACAACCTAACTTTGTGGACAGGATAAGGGGAACAACAGGTTATAGAGAATCTCTTGGGAGCACTTTGTGCATGTCAGTAGCTCAGCTTTATCTCTACACCCCCAACTCTGGGAATGACGTTCAAATAGGGAATGTGTGTCAAGGAGCAGGTGGATGTGACTGGATGTGGACTCCCCTTGTTGAGACCTGCTGATAGATGTAACAGCGTAGCATGGGAGAGAGAGTGAGATAGTGGTAGTATTATGATGTGGTTTGTTGTAAGAATCCGTGTTGGTATTCCTCCTGTCTTCCCCCAATTTTTTGAGTCACCAGCTGCCACTGGGGCGCACACATATACACAACACACACACCTCTCTTATCATCTGGTGGTCAGATAATGTGGGACACTGCACCACTCTGTTCCTCATCACCTACCATCAGACATGTGTGTATGATACATCGAATTGGGTGAGTGCAGAGAGTGCCATCTTGCTGTTTTCTAATTAAAGCACCACGGTCACATCCGCCATTTAGTTCTCACATGACATGACTTCCTCACATAGTCACATCCACCATCTAAACTCTCATGCAAAGAGGATAGAGATTTATTGATCAAAACATCTGCTAACTTTTTTTTTTTTTTAGCAAACCTAGCATTCTAGGTGAACTCTTTTATGTGACTACCTCACTGCCTGGTTATTGTTTTTATCATTTATAATTATGTCTGATAATTATTAATGATTAATTATTACTAATAACCAGCCTCTCAGCTCCAACAACTTATATTTGGCATATAACAAGAGATAAATGAACAATCAACACAGGGACACAGGATTACAACTGGGATATTTTCATTATTCATATTTCATGGTGCCTTTGAGAAGCGGGAGATTTAAAAAAAAGACTCAAAATGATTAATCAATTACTAAAATAGTTGGTGATTAATTTTATTGCTGGCAACTATTGATTAATTGACTAATCGCTCTACTGTGTAATTCCCAAAATGTGGAACTATCACTATCAGAGCATGATCAAATGGCTCTACTGTACAAAAAACCTTTTTGGTGCTGTAAAAGACATCAATCACTTGAAAAAACAGTTTATTGTTTGCTTCTGAACTAGTGTTATGTATTTTGTAGTCTGTGTTTTTAAGTAACTTGCTGCCTTTTGCTGAAGACACTCAACTTTTAATCTCCCTAGCTAAATACAGGTGAACACATAGAGCACACATAGAGCCTAAATCTAAACCACAAAATCATTTCTTACTGTTTTTCTGCAGCCCTACTGAAGGCAGGTGAAATTCCTCTCTCCTTCTCCTGCCTGGTATTTTTCCTCTTTGTTTGTCTCTGTGTCATTAGCAGTGATTTATACTAGGGCTTGCTTGAACACAGATGATGCCAATAGGTGGGATGTGGGTACATGCCACCCAGCCCTCCCCACTCACCTTTCTTCTCTCCACAGCAGTGATTGATCAACATAAACACAACACAAAGAAGAGGGCCATAAAAAGGAAAAACACAAATACTGGGTTTTTTGTTTCAGGAGACAATAGCTATTGTGTGTGTGGTGGTGTGCCAGGAGAGAGAGGTGTGTCTGCAGAGACATAGAGCTTTCATGTATTCCTCACTTGGCTATTAGTATTCTGCTCAAGTGTCCGTGCCAACGTAAACAGACCAGGTGAAGTTATTCATAGTTTTACCGTTTCAGGCTCAGTTTGTCTGTTTTTCTCCAATACTAAGAAGAGGAATTTGTTTTTTATGTTATGTATCATTTTTAGGCATGAGGTGTTGCTAGGGAGGGGATTCAATAGCATGTCATCATATTAAAATCCAGTTTCAAATCCTTATCAAATCAAGATCCTTTTGAATAAGTCCCTACGACTGAAAGTGTAAGAAACCTATTGTTTTTGTAAGGGTTATTGTTATTATTATTATTATTATTATTGCCCCATGTGTTACCTATCCAGTCTCATGACCCCGAACCATAGTTGGGCGGCCACTGGTGTGACACTAGCTTACTTAGCTTAGTCTGGCTTGCAGCTGGTAACAAGCTTTAAAAAGAGTCTGGACCAACTCTGCAGTGGCGAACGGGGCACTTTATTCCAGCACTGCAGCAGACTTAATACATAGCCTTCATGTGATGTATCTGACTCTTTTTTTTCAGTGATGGTTTATTTCTCCCTCTTGGCATACAACTATTTACTTTGACCATGGCTAAAAACACACACTACTATGTCACACATATAGACCCACAAAGCCCACAAAGCCACCTGCTTAAAGGAGCAGGCTTGGCTTGCAACACATAGAATGCTCGAAAACGTTTTGTAGTGATTGGGCCATTCCACTTATTACTGGCAAAAGGAAGTGAAGCCTAAATGACACATAGTTCATCAAGTGTATAATACAATTTCCAATATATCATCTCCAGCACCAAGTACTGCACACGGAAAATAATGTTTTACCCAGATACACAGTCTCCAATATATCCCAATATTCAGAGCCGTGATGACCCATTTCCAGAAGCAATACCATGGCTGCCACTCACTCCAGAGTGCGTGAGGTGCAAGGGTCCATTGATTGCTGTTTACAGGTTTAATTAGGTTTACTTTTTAACCTTTGAATTGTACTAAAGGCTTTAAAAAACACAACTCAACAACATCTGATCACCTTTTGTTCGCTGAGAAGGAGAAACGTGACAGTTTTTAATGTTCACAACCTGAAAATCATTGAATGTATCTGACACCTGCAGTTTGCTGTACTTCACCAGCTACATACTTAGAATGCTGAAACACCTGATTCATAAGTATGAAGCTGATCTGATTCAAATGTTCCAAAAAACATCAATTCCTCCAAATCAATAGACTAAATACTTTACTTTACCTCTATTTGCATTAATGAGATAGGACAGTAATTTTTGCATTCATTCAAATCCTTTCCTTTCTTAGGGACTAGACTAATAAGGTCCTGTCTCAAGGTTGGCAGCACTACACTGAAGCGAACTCTGTTGCATAGCTCTTAAAAAATTCCCCAATAATTCCAGGTGCTTTATTCGATGGCAAAGCTTTGATTACCCTTTTAATCTCCCCAATAGTAATGTCCAAATCTAGAAAATCCCTCTGTTCGTCTGACAATTTTGGAAGTCCTAGAGGTTCTATAAACTTATAAAATTCTTCATCATTAGCAGTAGTATGTTGAACTGTAAAGATTACAGCAAAAATTTTAAATGCCTGATTAATATCTATAGTTGCAGTAAGCTGGTCTCCAGCTGGCGATCTAACAGCAGGGATGGTGGTAGCCATCTCTCTCTGTTTTATATAGCTGGCAAATAGCTTCCCTGCCTTATCTCCTGATTCAAAATATGTTTGTCTAGCCCTAAATAAATTAAATTCAATTTTTTGGGATATTATATTATTATATCGATATTTTAATTTTGTCAATTTTCTAATGCCATCTTGTGTCATTCGATGTTTCAACTTTGTTTCGGCCTGTTTAATCAAATTTTCCAATTCTAGCCGCTCCAGTGTTTTATATTTCTTATGGTATGACGTGTGTTGGATAATACGTCCTCTAATCACAGCCTTTAGGGCTTCCCACGCTACCCCTCCCGATGATACGGAGATTGCCAGTTGATCTCTAAATAATTCTTTAGTTCTGTTCTCAACTATTCCACCTTTGATGGGTCCTGTAAAAGTGATGAGTTTAAACGCCATCTGTAAGACTTTCGTCTTTCACTTTGGGGCAACAGTTCCAATTCCACCCAAGCATGGTCAGAAATAAGTATATTCACAACCAATTGCAGAGGAGGTGAGTGATTTGGACATCAGAAAAAATCTATTCTACTATAAGTCTTGTGTACTGATGAAAAAAAACATATAATCCCTACCAGAGGGGTTCATGATCCTCCAAATTCTCTGTAAGCAGCCTTTTGCACTCTATGCAACACTGCCCCACTATGGTCAAGAGCTGAATCCATTATTAAATTAAAATCCCCTCCCAAGACCACAGCATGATTTCCAGCCGCTTGTAGTTTACTTTCAAGATCAATAAAAAACTTTGGATCATCCAGATTAGGTGTGTATATGTTTTCCAATATAAGCTTCTGTGACTGTATCTCTGCCCATAATATAATAATTCACCCCAAATTATCCCTAATTTGCTTAAGGTATTTAAATGTTTACTAACTAAAATTATAACACCCCTGCTTTTGATTGAACCTATACTATAAAAAAACATGTCCAACCCATCCAACACATAACTTCTCAGACTCATCCTTCGACATGTGCGTTTCTTGAAGAAACACCACGTCACAGTTTTGTTCTTAAGCATAGCCATTACTTTTCTCCTCTTAACAGGGTTCCCCATCCATTTACATTCCACGTGGAGAGACGCATTGAGCCTAACTGTGAAGACAGGCCAACCTGCATATTAATAAAACACAACCATTTAACATAACAAGGTGGTGGTGACCAAACATTAACAACCCCTTAAAACTAACAAAACAAACAGCGTGCAACTGAACCTGAACTTTGCACATTTGAACCCCCATATGAGTCCCTCCAAAAGAGGTCTGATAGTCTGTGTCAGGTCCGTGAGGCTCCACTCACTGTGATTCCTTGTTCACCGCTACCACAAGGAAAAGTCCACACCAGTTCTTGGAAAACATGTTTGGGTGTGTGTGATAAGAAAGGGAGCAAATCGGACAGTACTCACAACATAGCGTCTATGAAAGCCATGGCTCTCCGGGGGCAGTCAAACGCCCTCTCACCCTCGCCGGTCTCAATCCTCAGTTTAGCTGGGAACAGTATCTTGAAGGTCACCCCACATTCATGCAGCTTCTTTTTGCATTCCTTGAATTTGTCGCGCTTCAGCTGGGTGGCTCTAATAACCAGCCGGGTCTGACGATCTTAGAAATCTAGCCAGTATAGGTCATGGTCTGTCTCCTGTTGCCAGTCGCTGACTAGTGACCCGATGGGCCCATTCAATCTCTAGCCTCCCCTCCATGTTCAGTAAATCTGGCAACAGGTCCTCCAGAACTCTCACCACATCTCCTCCCTCTTTGCCCTCCAGAAAGCTGATGAAACGAAGATTGTTGTGTCTCGAGCGGTTCTCCATGTCCTCTAGTTTATCCTACATCTGCTCGACGTGTCTTGCTAGCTGGCGGGTTAGCTTTCCATTCCTGCTCAATCATTTCCAAGTGCTCCACCCGCTTCTCCATGTCGTCCATTATTGTAATTAGGGATGATAGATTAGTCTTGGCCGATGTCGTGGCACGCCGTATTTCAGTGAGCTCTCCCAAATCCTTAGAGATCTTCGTTAGTGTTGTTTGACTATTGCTTATATCTTGAGCTAAGTCTTTAGCTTGTTGCTGCTCAGGCACATCATCCTCATCTTGTACCATGAGGTTGGCACCCTGTGATCGCAGATGCTTTTTAATATCTCCACAGGCCGTTGATTTAGAAAGTTTCAACGTTATTGCACTTCCTTAAGTAGAAAAGAGTATGTTGAGCACTGATATCTCCAGTGTTCAATATTTTAAAGGATAAAAGTAGAGATACAGTGCGGAGCTCCCTACTCCATGGCTCCCTCTAGCATCGCGTCACATGACTCCCGGTTTTTCCGAAGCTGCCAACATCAGCTCAGAAAATCCACAACACCAAGGAGCTGACCTCTTATGTTTTATTATCTTCCTTTTTAAAGGGGCAACGGAGTTGAGCATTATTCGCAGTGCAGCACTATCATCAAAATTATCAATTTGGGATGGACTAAAATTATCATAAGAGTCCTATGAAGTTTTGAGATATGGAAGTGAATTCAGCGCTGATGGAATCGCTTCCTTAAATTTAGCTAGCACTATCAGATAGACATCTAGTGAAGACATTTTTGTCTAATGGTGTGTAGTCCAGTAATAAGAATTCAAAGGTTATCAAGTAATGGTCTGATAGAATGGCACTTTTTGGAGAAACTATCAAATGTTCAATTTCAGTGTAAGTCAACACAAGATCAAGGGTGTGGTTATGACAGTGAGTGGGTTTATTTACACACTGAGAGAAGCCAATTGAGTCTAATAATGAGATATTGATTATCACCGTCCACATGAATATTAAAGTTACCTACTATAATTACATTGTCTGTACTGAGGACTAAGTTTGATAAAAACTCTAATTGGTTTTAAGTGAGGGTTGGGTGAGAGATATTAAGAACAATGCTTTTGAATGATTTATAATTAAATTTAGGTCTAGGGCTGACAATAAGGCTGGAGTTGAAAATGGTTGCAACTCCACCTCCTCAGTCAGTATCTCAAGGAATGTGAGTGTTAATATAACTAAGAGGAGTGGATTCATTAAGGCTGACATATTCTTCATGACAGCCAGGTTTCAGTTAGACAAAATGAATCAATATGCTGATCTGATATTAAATCATTCACTAATGTTTATATTTTATATATTATATTTTCGGACATGGTGTTAATTTGTTTTAGATTATTATGAATGACTCTTCTTTTGTTTATTTTCGATTTAATTGACAGACACAGTCTCTATGTGGTTTAGGGTGGGTAACTGCTCTAAAGGAAGCGCAGAGAAGCGTGTAAGACTGCAGCTCTGCCTCCTGGTCTCAAGTCTAGATTGTCATGGTTTTGGTCTACCATGAAAGTCAAATTTCTAGATTTCTAGAGCAGCTCCATCCAAAGTGGGATGTATGCCGTCTCTCCTAATCGGACCAGGTTTACCCCAGAAAGTCTGCCAATTATCTATGAAGCCCACATCATTTGCTGGACACCACCTCCACATCAAGCGGTTTAATTGTCACTGGTCAGACTAGACAGGGGCCCAGATAAAAATACAGAGTCTGACATTGTTTTTGCAAGTGTACACACTGACTCATTAATTTTAGTGACCTCCGATTGGCATAACTAGGAGACGTTACTGCCGACATGAATAACAATTGTGCCATATCTACGTATGTTCTTAGACAGCAGTTTTAAATTTGGTTGTATGTCGCCTGCTCTGGCCCCCGGAATACACTTGACTATGGCTGCTGGTGCCACTAACTTCATGTTTCTCACTATGGAGCTGCCAATAATAAGAGTCTGTTTCTCAGCGGGTGTGTCGTTGAGTGGGGAAAATCTGTTTGAAATGCAAACGCGTTGATGGTGAACTGTGGGCCTCTGATTAGGGCTATGCTTCTTTCGGACAAGCCACCCTGGCTTCCTGGCTGCTCGGGAACTTCCGGGGGAGAAGGAGCTATGCTGGGTCGGCCCGCACCGGACACTGGGGGCTGGCTAACTTCATTACCAACTGATTGTTTTTCCATGGTGCAGAGCCGTGCTTCTAATTCACTAAGCCTCCAGTGCTGCAAATAAACTACACCTGTTACACGTGCCATTATCGCTAAAGGAGGCAGAGGTTACTAAACATGACACACAAGAGCAAGAGAGAGCAGGAGAGCGAGAGGGAGAGAGAGAAGCCATCGCTAACTGCTTAGCTTAAGTTTAGCTGTTTATGCCAGCTGCAGATCTCAAATAACTAACCACTGAGCGATTAGCAAGAAAAGTTGCTAAGAGAAAAAACGCTGAGAGTACTTATGTAGAACTAGCAAAAGTTCAAAAACAAAGCGGTTGTTTACCCACTGTAATGTAGTAAAATCACCTGAGTTGAGAGCAGCAACAATGCTATCAGCAGACACAGTCGGCAACCATAAATGACAGAAAATGCTTACCGTAGCACGTCAGCACCCTCCTTATATTTTATGTAAATAATACTCTGAGATGTCATTCTAAGCTGTTTCTGATTGAAGGATGCTGATTCACATGGTTGTTGTTGTCACAAGTTAGGTAGTCACTATTAGTTGATGGGCTGATCAGAGTTTTGTCAGAAGATTTCTAATCACATCAGCTGTGAGTTTTTGTTGCTCACCCTTTAGAAAGGTGAGAACTGCCCAACTGGCGCTCAGTGTGGGTGTGTTTAAATGTGTGAATTTGGCAGCATTCTCGCTCTCAGGATGCTGTAAATCATGCAACAGTTTATTAGCGATTCACTTCCTCCTCCAGCCTTGAACCCAACACACACTCACAGAGTTAGCGTGTTGCTTCAGCGGATTGGGAGAGTTGAAATTATGTCATGGCTTAAACTTGAAGAGATCTCAACACACACTCATTTACTTCATTAGGACAACATGAAAGCCTCGGCTTGTTGTTTAAGACCGATGAACTCTCTTTGTCTTTGTCTCCACAGGGAGCATCAGAAGTGAGCTGCTGCAGTGGAACAGTAAGTCATAAGTTTGTCTCATTATTTTCATCCTTTACTTTCTTTCTTACATTCTTATGGGATTTGATCTCTGGTTTTTCTGTTAAGCATTAATCAATATGTTTTAATGAGGGCTGAGTGTCCTGAATTGGATAGTGTGAAGTATTCAAAGTTTGCTTCTAATGTCTGGTTAGATTCATCGTTACAGACTTACAGACTATTTTATCGAGGAACACAGTTTGTAGGTATTGTGTTTAGAAAACACCTGGCTTCTTTAGAGAAATTATACATTACATAATTATACATCACTTATTACATACACTCTCATACGGATGGACAGAGACACAGAAAGGAGGAGGACTGGCCTTATTCGTAAATCAGAGATGCTGTAATTCTTTACATATTACTATCAAGGAGAAGATGTGCTGTCCAGATATTGAATTGTTGGCAGTTGGTATGAGACCATACTATGTATCAAGATAATTCAGTCATATCATAACAATAATTGTGTACATTCCTCCCAAGGTAACTGCTGAAGTTATATGTGAAGTTCTCCATGAAACTGTTGCCAGAATACAGACTATATACTAATATCTGGAGATTTCAATCATGTGAGACTGTCTTCCCAACTTAATGGATTTACACAGTTTGTTAATTGTCCAACCAGAGAAAGTAAAACACTTGATCAGCTATATGCCAATGTCAAAGACCCTTATAAAGGTACTGCCTTACCGCCACTGGACCGGTCAGATCACAACCTGGTTTTTCTGCAGACCTGCTACAAGCCCTGTGTGATGAGTCAGCCTACAACTACCCTACAGTCAGGAAATGGACACCTGAAGCTAGTGAGGTTCTAAGAGACTGCTTTGAATGCACAGATTGGAATGTGCTGCTAGAAACAGACGGGAACAGTATGGACACTGATGGTCAGGTTGACTGTTTTACTGAGTATATCACCTTCTGTAGAGATACAGTCATATCAACAAAGACTGTACAATGTACAATGGATCACAAGTGACATAAAAACAATCCTCAACCAGAAAAAGGAATCTTTTAAAAACGGTAACAAAGAACAGCTCAAACAAGTACAACATGAGTTGAAGAGGAGATTGAAGATGGCAAAGGTGGAATACAAAAAGAAAATTGAAAGAAATTGACAACACAGCAACATCCCAGATTTATGGAGAGGAATCAACACTATCTCTGGCTACAATAAAAAGAAAAGACAGCCAATAGTGGGTGATGTGGATAGAGCCAATGAACTTAACCAGTTCTTCAACAGATTTGACACTGTGGTCACACCCACTTCCACTGCTGCTCTTTCTCCTCTTCATGGATGCATCTCCACCTTGGCTGCTTCTTCTCCTCCACATGAGTGTTTCTCCAACACAGCTCCTCCTCATCCTCCCTCTCCCCCTCCTCCACCTACATATGTGTCCATCTCCACTGCTCCAGCTACTCCCATTGTCACACCTGTGCCTCCTCCACCTACACGTGTCCATCTCCACTGCTGCCTGTGGAGACTGTGACTGTGCTGCCCAGCTGTGTCAACCTCTTCAGAAGATCTTCAACCTGAGTCTGCAGCTCGGGCGAGTACCGGCTACATGGAAAACATCTTGCCTTATACCGGTACCAAAAATAAAATTTCCAGATGAACTCAACAACTACAGACCAGTGGCCCTTACTTCACACATCGTGAAAACCTTGGAGCATCTGCTTCTTCGTCTTCTGAAGATAGAGGTCAATGACAAACCTGATCCCCTGCAGTTTGCATACAGAGAACACATTGGAGTTGATGATGCTGTCCTTTATATGCTTCACCGTGCCCTCTCTTATCTGGAGGAATCAGGCACTTATGTTAGAGTCATGTTTTTTTATTTTTCTAGTGCATTTAACTCCATCCAACCCATCATACTCAAAGACAAGCTCAGAGAGATGGGAGAGGATTCCTCCCTTGTTTCCTGGATCACAGATTACCTGACAGAAAGGCCACAGTTTGTCAGGTTGGGGAACTGTGTTTCGGGGACAGTAATGAGCAGCACAGGGGCTCCACAGGGGACTGTACTGGCTCCATTCCTGTTCACATTGTATACCTCAGACTTCAAATACAACTCTGAGTCCTACCACTTCCAGAAATACTTGGATGACACTGATATTGTGGCGTGTATCAGAAATGGAAAGGAATCTGAATACAGGGATCTAATAACAGCCTTCAGCGACTGGAGTCGACAAACTCGCCTTCAACTGAACACGATCAATCTGAACAATCATGGATTTCGGCAGGTCTAAGCTGGCTGACAGCTGGACTGGTCCCCTAATACTGACGCTCTCTACAGGAAGGGGCAGAGCCGACTGTTCTTCCTGCGGTCACTGAGGTCCTTTGATATGTGTGTGGAGATAATGACCATGTTCTATCAAATGGCAGTGGCCAGTGCACTCTTTTTTGCTGCAGTGTTTTGGGGAGGCAGCCTTACTGACAAAAACACCAAGTGATTAGACAAGCTGGTCAAAAAAGTGGGCTCAGTGCTGGGCAGGAGACTGGACCCTGTAAGATCGGTGGTGGATAGAGGCACAGTAAACAATCTCCACAGTTATGGAGATTATTCCCTGTCTTTATTCAAGAGCGTAGTATATAAATTTGAGAGCAAACTTAATTGATTTTACGTTCAAATTTTGTAATTTGTCCTCCCCTCGCACTCAAACAGTCTCTGCTTGCGCTCAGATTTGCTCCGCTTGTGCTCAAACTGTGTGCTCGCACTCGGATACAGTGTTGCTCGCGCTCAAACTTCAACTCTTCTCTTCGCACTCATGTTAATTCTGCGCGCTCTCCAAGTTTCTGCTCACGGATTTCTCCTCTGCGCGCTCGGATTTTTTTTTGTGTGGCAACCATAGAGGTGGCAACAAGCATAGCAACCACCCTGTCAGAATCATCCAATCAATAGAAGGCCCAGTTTTGGGTTGACCAATGAAATGGAGCCTGCCTCCTTGCGGACGCGCTCGCTTTCGTTTAGAGTGTCCCGCACGGGCGGATACCGGGTTCACCCACTCCCGCTCTACTGGCAACTGTAGTTGTTAACTGCAGTTCATTTTGAAGCGTTACTTCATAATTTGGTTTAGTTATAAAAACCACGTCACCATCCAGCCAACATGGACCGTCAAAGTCAAGGATCTCAAGTAAGTTTTTTTTATGCTGCTATTACTTCCTTCAGATACATCCATGATAATATGATTAGCTTTAGCTAGTGTTAAGCTGTGAGCGCTGCTGCTATTTAAAAAACGCAACTGGTGTAACATGTCGTGTGTATGTTAAAATTGTTTTATTAGGTAAACAAATGGTGTTTACCCTTGCGGGTATCGGTGTCTGCGGTCCGCACATATTGTCTGTGGTCGCCATACCTAGCCTGTCAACTAGCTAACTAGCCAGCTAACGTTAACCTTCCGAGTAAAACGCCACAATTACTAATCAGGATGCATTATCTAACATACCTGTTAGGTCTCAGGTACTTAAGAGATAATATCTTAAACTGAAGGCGTCTGTGTGAAGTTTGAAAATTAATGTATATGACGTTAACGTTATGCAGAAACACTTGAGACACATAACATTACTAATTACAATCGGCGTTGGGCTGAAACGTGAACACATAATGTTATGCCTACATTTCAGTAGGAATTGTGAAAAGTAGGTCAACGTTAGCGTTAATCGACATTTTTAAATTCATGACTTGTATATAAAATAATAAAACTAACAGCTCCGTTGTTTACTGAATTTTAATGAGTGATGAAGCACAAAACAGCTGTTTACACATTCGTTGTTTCCTATGTCTCGTTGGCTCGTTTTACTTTTTGTTTACATTTTCTTTCCCGTTATGATTTCAATGTGCATGCGTCACCAGCCTCAGGTCACCGCCGCAGCAAGACATTTGAACCAGAATCAACTTATGGAGAAACTCAACCTGTAACGCTGTATAACCCTGACATGAGGGAAGACAAATACATTTCTCTTCATTTGATAATGTTAAAAGGAAAGTTAGGCTTTGCTGACGGACTCATTATGGGAAACATAACCGAAAGAGAGAAGCAGTGATCAAGTTGATGATGGTGTGAAACCCGGTAAATTATAACACAGAACGTCCGATAGTCAAATCGTGTGTCTCAGAAGTTATTATGACATGAAAAAATTATACATTTGACTGTCACATGTAAAATAATTTTTAAGTGTAGTATGTAAAAGGAGTCTGTGAAGTTTGTAACACATATATTACTTTGAATATTTATTTGTCTGTGTAAAGTTTTCCTCTAGGTGACCCAGACAGACTGGACCTGTGGATACTCAACATGAGAAGACAGATCTGGGCTCCAACCAAGACATCCCGTCTGTGCAGTGAACACTTTATTGGAAATATAGTGGTGATCTACACTTTTAACAAAATATGATAGTTAATAGTTACTAATGGCATCGTAATGTTTCATTTATGTTTTAACATTTACCCAAGTTTGCATTTATCTTAGCAGAATGTTAAAAAAATGAAAAGCTGATGTTATGTGCTGGTTTTGAGTGTTTCTTAAACACAAATAAAAAAAAAATCAATGAGAAACTATACTCCTTTTGTGAAAAAAAAACAAAGAATTATCTGCACACTAAATAGTTTGAAGCTCCATAGGAGCTATCATTTATTTGTGACGTTGTCAAAGAAGAAGGGGAGAAGGCCTTTCCACTGCAGCCCACCCCAGCCAAACCAAGAGACATGGACACCCGGTAGGCTGAGGTTGATTCCCAGGGTCTCTGCAGCTCTCTGGGAACCATGCCGGACATAGCATAACCTGAATGATCCACACCGTGCCTATGAAAGTGAAATGAACATAATAAATGCTTCAGATAATGGAAAAACAAAGTTAACTATAAAGGGAGAACCAATTATTTTTGTTGACAATAACATTATGTCACATCTGTAGGACAGAATACAACTGAGACTGAAACTGACTGAAGACTGAAATATTAGCTGTCTAAAGAATAGACTGTATAAAAAAGTCAAGTAGCCAAAACTGGTAAAGTACTAGTTCTGCTTTGTGTAGCAGGTGTGCCTTTTTAGTCAGTTATTTACTTAGTTACTGAAAGAAACGAATTGTAATTAATTGTATTGTAATTAGTATACCACTACCTTTCTTTCGCATTTTCTACATTTCTTTATCATCTTATAGATAATAATTTAGCACTGCGCTGTTGATAACAGTAACGTTAACGTTACACGAAAATTTCAGTCCTCTGCAGACTTTTATCAGTGTCAAAATCATAAATATGCGCGCTGCTTGCAGTAGCGGGGTGGGTAACATTACAAGGCTATAATCTTTAATGTCAACTGATTTGCACACTGAGTCCAAGTACGAACTCAAATTTCTTGTTTAATATCACTAAAACATTCATGGTAAGGAAGAACACTAACAGCTAACGTTAACTGTTACCGCTAAATGTTAAACATCAAATGTGACTCAACTTATTAACATTATCTTATTCAAAGTATAAACAAGTGACATCCACATAAACGATTCATGACTAAACTTAGGCGAAAATCTAAATTCAGGTTAATTGATTTGCTTCAAATTATTTGTTAAATATGTATTAAATAAACGTTACGCTGATTCATTGTAAAACTGGCCAAATCACGGCAAGTCTCGACAAAATCAAGTAACGTTATTTATATCTTTATACAGTCTATGGTATTAATTCATGGGTGCACATGAAACGAATATAGTCGAGGTCCAAGTCAGGATGGCTGAACCCATATTGCATCTTGCTTTGCAATCTCTCCAAAATGTGACGTCTAAGCAGGATTTGTAGGGAAAACAGGCAATACATATTGGTTCATTTCATGTTATACAATTAATCTTTTTTTAAAAAAATCATTGTGCATTTCTCTGAAGTAAATATAGTAAGTTCAACTGATTTAATTGTAAATATGCAGGTATGCAAATAGGGACGTGCTTAAGATATTTACATTATGTGAAACCCTTCTGATAGGGCAGAGTTTGACAGCAAGGGTAAACACCATTTGTTTACCTGATAAAAACAATTTTAACATACACACACGACATGTTACACCAGTTGCGTTTTTTAAATAGCAGCAGCGCTCACAGCTTAACACTAGCTAAAGCTAATCATATTATCATGGATGTATCTGAAGGAAGTAATAGCAGCATAAAAACAACTTACTTGAGATCCTTGACTTTGACGGTCCATGTTGGCTGGATGGTGACGTGGTTTTATAACTAAACCAAATTATGAAGTAACTCTTCAAAATGAACTGCAGTTAGCAACTACAGTTGCCAGTAGAGCCGGAGTGGGTGAACCCGGTATCCGCCCGTGCGGGACACTCTAAACGAAAGCGAGCGCGTCCGCAAGGAGGCAGGCTCCATTTCATTGGTCAACCCAAAACTGGGCCTTCTATTGATTGGATGATTCTGACAGGGTGGTTGCTATGCTTGTTGCCACACAAAAAAAATCCGAGCGCGCAGAGGAGAAATCCGTGAGCAGAAATTTGGCGAGCGCGCAGAATTAACCTGAGTGCGAGGAGAAGAGTTGAAGTTTGAGCGCGAGCAACATTGTATCCGAGTGCGAGCACACAGTTTGAGCACAAGCGGAGCAAATCTGAGCGCAAGCAGAGACTGTTTGAGTGCGAGGGGAGGGTTTTGAGGGACAAATTACACAATTTGAACGTAAAATCAATTAAGTTTGCTCTCAAATTTATATACTACGCTCTTGAATAAAGATAGGGAATAATCTCCATACACAGTCTCCTGGAACAATAGAGGAGTAGTTGCAGCAGTCGGCTCCTCTCTCTGTGCTGTAGAACAGAGAGATTTAGGAGGTCCTTTGTCCCCACAGCAATTAGACTCTTCAACTCCTTGACTTTACTAGAAAATTTTTGTTTTTGTTTTAATTGGATGAGCTATCGACAATTTGAATTTCCCTTCGGAGATTAAAGTATCTATCTATCTATCGATCTATCGATCTATCGATCTATCTAATAGAATACAACATAACAAAAGATTAATGAGTAATCAAATATAAATGTGTAAATATACATAAAAAAGTGAGAATAGAAGGAATGAAATACAGGTGAATAGAGTGGGTTGTTGAGTGAGGAGGGTCAGTATAATTGTTAATTGTATATCTGTATGGCCTAAACGTTAAGATGCCTGTACATATACAGGTGTATTTATACAACAGATACAGGGGAATTTATACAGCAGATATAGATGCACATCTTTCTACAGATACATGTGCTTTATACTCCAGTTGCTCTGTCATAAAGACACCTTAAATCCAAAAAGTTTTGTTTACATTTTAACATGCCTGAAAAAATATACACAACTCACAACAATAATACACAAAAAACAATGAAACATAGTTTAAATAGTACTTGTTATGTATGATACAAGAAAAATAAATCAATGAACAAAAGAATAAACATTTTTTCTTTGTGTGTGTGTGTGCGCGCACGTGTGTGTCAGGAGTGTGCACACTGTAGCACCACTGTAGCAGATCACTGTAGGCTGAGAGAAAGCAATAAGGCTGGATTAGGATGGATTAGCGCAGTTGTCATCATCATACATTCAGCTTTCCCCTCCCATGATTTTTCTCTCCTTTTTCTCCTCCCTGTCTATCCTTACAGTCTTCTCTCTCTCTTTTCTCTTGCTATTCGCTGTCTTGTCTCTTTTCCTTTCTCTTCTCCTGTATTCCCCTGTAATTTAATTTTTTAAAATTATTTTTATCTCTTCCACCCATCTCTTCCATTATTATATATTTTTTCTATTTATCCCCCTTTATCTCTTTTACCTCATCTCCTTGTTTGCTCTTCTTTTCTAATTCCCCCCATCCCCTTCTCTCTCTTCCTCTCATTTCTCCTCCATTCCTCATCATTCCCTTCCTCTTCTCTCCTCTTGTCTTTTTCACTGTTTTCCCCTCCCCCATCATCTCTACCTTTTTCCTCCTCAGAGGGGACAGCAGGGAAGCGCAAGGAGCAGTAGGGCCAGAATTTACATCTTGATGTATCAGTTTCCTGCAGCAGCAGAGGCGGTGATGGATGACGTGTTGCCGACGCTGCGGCGCTGCTATGAGTTACTGTGGTGATTACCGGCAGAGACGGCTACTCACTGGCCACTTCATCACTGTGACTGGTAGGGAGAGAGGCGAGAAAAAAGAGAGAAAAAGGAGCGAGAGACAGGAAAACATAAAGAGAAGTGAGAAAAACGCAGTTGGAGGAGAGGGCAGGGGAAGGCGACTTGTTATGGCAGGATGGAGGAACAGAATCATTAGAGGAGAGGATGTTCCATTGGAGGAAACAAATTGTCCTCGTGTGGAAAATAGCAGCAAGGATGTAAAACATGAAAGATATAGTGAGTCAGATGAGTAGATTCATATAAATTTATTCTTTGTGATTCAGGCTTGTAAAAAGTAACCATAGTCGAAACTGCTTATAGTAATCACAGTTACAGTAATCAACTGCTTATATGGATCAAAAAGCTTGGGATAGAATCATACCTATACAAATGCTGTTTAAATCATTTACTTATAATAATCAAGTAATCTGCTTACGATGTTCATTTTTAGTTTTTTTGTACATGACAACATATGAAAAAAATTTTAAAACAGTAATTTTATTTTTTTTAGTCTCCTTGAAACTTATGACAAACTGCCAAAAACGAGCTGTGATGCAGCAATGAAACAAGAGTATGAAACAACTGTACTGTATTTTGAAACAGTCAATAAAATTCAGTAAAAAGCAAAGCTGCCCATTTGATTACTTTATATTCTTGAAATAAATATAAAATATATAGGCAAATTAAGAAAAAGAAAGAAATGGTTATAGTAATCATCTGCGTGGTTTCCACTGTACTCACTGCTTAAATTACATTTTGAGGTACATGTACATAGCACATGCCACCTCAAATATTTGAGACTAGATGGATTTAGAAATAATTCTATTTTCACAATAAGTTTAATATGTTCGATTAGCTTTAATAATAAAGTGTATGAACAAAAGTAATTTCTCTCTATGTTTTTATTGTGTATTTAACTGTGTCTGCTACACACAGACCCCCCTCTCTGTTTAGGCTACTTGGTTCCTACCAACTAGAAAACTCCTGGTAGTATTAGTGGAGCCAGTAGAGCTGTGGCTAGAAGTCAAGTAGAATCATTGTTAACCACAGTGTGAGGTTTGAATAACCAATCTCAGCTCGAAACAATTCGACTTGAATGAATTTGTAAATTACTCATAGCTATATAGCTTCAGAACTTCACTTCAAAGTAACTTTCACCACTATCAGTGGCTTAACTATAACCCACAAGTTATTAACATTAGTATTAGCTTGTTGCTCTTTGCTGTTATTATAAATTATTGTTTTTGCCTAAACTAGCATTGAAATCCATTATATAAAATCCAGCATATACAGTATAAATACTGTCATTAAAAACAGCAGCTACATGTATGTTACATAATCAACAGTGCTGCTAGCTAACCAGCTAACATTAGCCCTGAGTTTAAAGCTTTACATTTTCTTGTTCAATATTGCTATTAAACAGTTATAGTTGTAGATAGTTATTGATAGGGGGGGAGTTTGATCATAAACATAAAAGACCAAGTGGATAATGACTGCTAACAATTTGGTGTGAACATTAACATATGCATTCTGAAACTGTGAAACTTCACCAAAATTTAACTGGATGTTATACAACATTAATAACTTTGGTCATTCTCTGACTTTTCATACTCTATCACTATTATCTGGTCATTTTCAGGTTCTCCAGAGGATGTATTTAATAATTTTGGTCATTCTCTGGCCTTTCATACTCTATCACTATCATCTGGCCAAATTCTAATTTGCGCAAATACCTGCAAAACTAATGAACCTCTGAGCTGTACAATGTGTTTCCTGCAATCGGCAAACTCCAGAGTGGAAAAATGAAGCCAATGCTGAAGTGCCAAAAACCTGCATTCCATCTAATGGCCATCAGGGGGTGCCTCCACTGGCAGCAAAAAGAAGTCTGATTGTATGAAAAACTATGGGAAAATGACTCTACTTCTCTTTTGATTTGTTACCTCAGTAAACTATAATAAGTTTATGATCTCAGTTGCTAGTTTCAAGTCTTCTTCAATACAGCATGATGTTCATTTTGTAAATTATGGTCCCACTTAATCTAAATTTGATGATAAAGCAGCATATGCTTTAGGGTGTGGCTACGTGATTGACAAGGCACGTCCATGGCAGCGACATTGCTTACATAACATAACCATTGCATATAGGTGTAGCTGCTGCTATTTCACAGTGTGCTTTCAGTTCATTAAGTTAAGTGATCTTTGTGATCGCCTAAAAAAAGTCAGCGTTTGGTTTTAATAAAAGACCCATGAGTGAGTTGGAGGATCAGTTTTTCCAATGAGTACATTTTGTTTTAACGGTTTTAGGCCTGTTTTTCACTAGTGAAAATAAGCTATGCTAACCATGCTAAGAAAGCTAGCAGCTAGCACTATGGTCACCTCAACCCTCTCGTCCAAATATGGTCACTTCTGCCTCCAAAAATCAAACATGGCGATAGCCAAATCCAAGATGGCAATGGTCAAATTGTTACACTCGGAGCTTCAAAACAGCAGTTCAAAAAGTCACAGTGCGCTGGAAGTTCAAACTTCTGTTTGCAATAGCAGTAATGGGAATGAAGGCCCCTTGTGTGTGATTTTGGGCTGTGAGATGAAAGTGATTGTGGGAGAAACATTAGGGCTGTAGTCTGCTGGTTGACTAGTCAATTAGTTGGTTGATATGCTCTCGTCCGACTAAATTCTCATTGATCGAATAATCTCTGTGTTACTTTCAGAAGGAGAAGACAGACTAACAAATTACCTGTGTATTCAAAACACCCCCATTGTTTTCACAACTTTGAACTTGCCAAACCTAACGGAGACTTCTGGGTTGAACTGTGCTCAACTATTACTGAGCTTTTACTAAACATACTGAATGTTTACTGACTCAGTGTTGCTCCTACAATTATATCAATGAGAACCCCTGCCAGGCCAAAAAATATTTTTTAATGCCAGAATTAATGCCAAATATCCACTCATTCAGAAATATTTAGTATTTGGGAGTCTGCGCAGTGCTGTTCAGGACATGAGTGAAGCTCTGTGTTGTTGCCTGGGAAACTAGCGTAACTTTGTTAAGTTATACATTGCATAGTATGTTTGCTTAGCTAGTTGGACACAGAGAAAGTGACAGAGGATATGATTGGAGCAGAGGAAAGGTTAGCGGTAAGTTGTCATTCTGGCAGTCAATGTACAGCACAGACAACATTGTGTCAATTAAATGCTAAAAAGTGACATCTGGCAGCAAAGGCCCTGTGACATAACGCTGGACGACACTGGAAATTGGTGGCCAAGAAGTGCGGGAGGAATGGAGTCTGTCATTGGTGGAGGCTGAATACAGTCTGAAAAGTTCAGCTTTGTGTGCGTTGCAGTGAAATGTGATACCTTTACCTCGAGGGACACATTACAGACAAGCAACGGTCCAGTCTCTGATATTTGGCTCAGTTTGTGGACGTGGAGACTGCTACCTCACAGATAAGGGTGCACTGTGAGTGTGGCATGGTGGAATGCAGAGAGTAGGAAGCCTGTGTGATGGGGATAGCTGCTGATGAGGAGAGAGTTAGAGCTGGGTCCTAAGACCATGCCCATGGCGTCCAGCCCTTGCTGAAGGAGAAGAGGAGGCCTGAGATCTGTCGACTCCGAGGTCTGGTTGCAGTCTGGTTGCTGTGGCACATCTGGTGGACTGGTGTCGAAAAGTACAGGACTTTGGTGTGGTTAGGGTTAGGCAACACAACCACTTTGGTCAATGATAGGGAAAGATTGTAGCTTTAATTTGAAAATTAATAAACACGTCATATAACTCCTGCCTCAAGTCACTTTCAACTTTTCAACTTTTTATGATTTTAATTATCAAATGTTTCCTCTAGGGCTGTCAAACGATCAAATTTTTTAGTCGCGATTAATCGCATCTTTTCCATAATTAACTCGCAATTAAACGCAAATTAATCTCAATATTTTTCACTGTTTTAAGTGTACCATAAAGTTTAAAAAATGTTTTTAATACTCTCAACATGAAAAAAGGGCAAATATGCTTCATGGAAATGTTTATTCTGCATTCCATGAAAAATATACTCAAGAGAAATGCTGCAAGCATAACATGAAATTTTTATATTTACATTTTTTTTTCTATATTCTCTTTATTGGATTTTTAGTTTTATAAGTACATAGAGTGGAACAGAACAAGACAAAATAATAGATAAAATATACAAAAAAAGAACAATAAGCGCTGCAGAATACATATACATGTAATAGGTAAGTAAATAATAATTTAAAAAATAAAATAAAAAAAATACAACAAGAGACAGGAAAGTGAAAAATATACATATGAAATAAAATTAATGAAGGAGCAAACAGTATCAATCCCCCAGGGATAAACTAGGGGTCAGAGTCTCCGCAAGAAGGAATGTAAAGGATCCCAGATCCTCCTGATCCTGTCTGACTTATGATTAAGGTCATGAGTGAGTTTCTCAAGAAGAATAAGAGTGGAAATCTTGGATATCCACATGTCGACTGTAGGGACCTGGGGGGTTGACCACCGCAGCAAAATACATTTTTTAGCCAAAAACAAAAGGATTGTCACCAGAGATTTTGTGTCTGCGTCCAAAAAGTTGGCTGAAGCATGGTTAAGTAGATAAAAGGAAGGAGTCAATAAGAACTGTTCAGACTTCAGAGAGTCATAACCTGAAGAGTCAGAGTAAAGAAGTAAATTAGAAATTTTGGAAATCAGTCCTTTGGGAGATTTTGTCTGAACTATGGTGTTTTTCAGCTCTGACAGTTTCATACGGATCTTGCCTGTCTTCACGAGAGACCCCACAAAGTGATGAATTTGGAGATATTTATAAAAGTCTTGGTGGGAGATGTCAAAATCGTTCAAATGACTTAACCGAGTAAGAGACCAACAAGTGAGTAAAATTTGAAAGGCCCTTAGAGGACCACTCCGTCAAACCAATACTCCTAATCTGTGCTGGTAAATCTGGATTCAGGGCCAGGGGAGAATGGAGAGAGATGACAGGGGCAATATTTAGGTATTTCCAGTAGCATGTTATAAATAATTGTTATTCTTAAGATGATTTAACTGAGGAGAAAGGAACTGGGGAGGAAGTTAGGCTTGCTGGGATTTCAACATAGGGATTCAAAACCCACCCATAGGGAATCTTTACTGTTTATAAACCAATTTGACATTGTTTTAAGTTGAGCTGACCAATAATATAATTGTAGGTTGGACAAAGACAGGCCTCCGAGATCCTTTAGCTTGGTAAGCAAAGAGAACTTGACTCTTGAGTGTTTATTATTCCAAATATAGCGAGATATGTGAGAGTTTAGACAATTAAAAAAGGCAGGAGTTAAATAGCATGTGAGGTTTTGAAATAAATAATTCAAGCGTGGAAGAACGTTCATTTTTACAGTTGATAGAGTTTATTTTCCCAATGAGAGAGGTTGGGAGGGAAGCCCATTATGTTAAATCATTTTTAAGCTTTTGGGTTTAAGGTGAGTAATTAGTTTCAAACAGGTTATTTAAATCAGGGGTGATAAAAAATATCCAAATATTTGAAGCCCCTCCTAGACAGTTGAAAGAGGGATTGTATTGATATATCCTGGGGATATTGAAAGGCGTTTTTGTAAGTGTTAAGATGGTGGACCATATTAAGTGCATGACGTACATTGTCTGTGCCATATCTTGATTTAACAAATCCTGCCTGGTCTGGTTTTATTATTTTCGGGAGGATGGTTTCCAGTCTCCAGGCTAGTACCTTTGCAACAATTTTGTAGTCCATGTTAAGGAGGGCCTAATTATGGGCCTAAATTATGAACAATTCAAAGGATTTTTATCTTTTTTAAGAGTAGACTAATAGAGGCATGTCTCCAAGAAGGGGGATACCGTCTTTTAAAATACTATTGATGGCGGGCATAAAAATTGGTTGGATCTCTGCCCAAAAAAAAATTCCAATGAAAACCCATCTGGGCCTGGACACTTTCCATTTGGCATAGATTGAATTGCAGTATCTAAGCTGGAGCGATCCTCCTCCGCAATAGCAGGTAAAGGAATACTGTTCAAGTGGGAAGCGATAGAGGCAGCGCCAGCCTGCTCTGCACTATACAAAGATTTAAGTCCTGATATGTGCTTTTTACAATCAATCTATATTCTTATCATATTAATTGAGCCGTCGTTTTTTTGGTTTTTCAGTTGGTGGGCAAGCAGATGACTGGACTTATTGCCATAATATTTCTGTTTAGTGTAAAGTAGTAATTTATGGACATGGTGAGTGTGCTCCATATTAAGTTCAGTTTCAAGTCTTCAAGTCTTTTTCTGTTTGCTTCTGAGGCTTTTTTCTGGTGGGAGCTGTAGGAAATAAGGTGTCCACGCAAAGTGGCTTTAGCTGCGTCCTAAATTGTAGCAGAGGACACCAGGGAATTTTTATTGTCAAGCCAGAATTGTGATAGGTTGTTCCGGACAAAGGTACAGAAAGAGTCGCTGTTCAGAAAAGATGTGTTAAATCTCCATATGGGGGTTTTAGGGATGTGAAATAGTGGGTTAATGTACAAATCTACTGGAGCATGGTCTGATAAAACAATAGAGTCAATACTACAGGTCTGGATGGAATGTAAAAAGTTTTTCAGAATAAAAAAATAATCTAGTCTGGAATACGAATTGTGGGGGTGTGAGTAAAGCGACCTCGGTTTAGATACATTTGCAGAGGAGGATCTATCCAGGGAAGCATTCATTACGCAATTAAAATCGCTGGCTAAGAATCCCAGTCCATTGCAATGATGGTTAAACATCAAATCATCTGAGACATAAACTGGGGTGCCTCGGTATTTGGGGCATAAATATTGAGAATAGTTATGTGTTATTCAAGAATGGAGCCCCTGATCAAAACAAATCTCCCTTCTGAATCTTTTTCTTCATGTTCGAAAATGAAAGGAAGATTTTTATTAATAAGAATAGCTGTGCCTCTCTTGTTCTGTGAGTGGGAGGAGAAATAGACCTGGCCTACCCAGTCTCTCTTAAGTTTCAGATGTTCTGTATCAGATAGCTTTGTTTCCTGGAGTAATGCTATATATGAATTTTGTTTTTCAAATATGTTAAAATCTTCTTCCTTTTAATTACATGGCCCAGTCCCTGGACATTCCAGGAGGTGAGTTCAAGTGAACCAAACATGAGCGCCATAAACCTGGAGTGTAATTGGATGGCAGGTATTGAATAGGGAGGAATTATTCAAGGTATGAGCAGTTACATAGAAAAATGAACCTAGACTCTTGTCATTTAACAAGAGGAAAATAAAAATAAAACACAGAATAACTGAACAGCAGCGCTTAATCCTGTCCCCAAACGACAGGAAAAAAAACCCTCAGCAGAAGTCACTGGGCATTCTCAACATAGTTCAGATCCTAACTAACAGTAACAACTAAGACACCCAAAACAGTGTCCATACTCCAGGCTATGTGGTTGATGCCACTGAGAGATACCCCCAGTTGATGATTTTCCAAATTGTGCTAGGACCACAATATTTAAGCAAAGTGCATTTTTAGCATTGATTGTACACAGGGTTTATACAAGGGGATGTGTACTGTTAAAATGATAATAATAATAATGATAATAATAAAACGAAAAATGCAAGTGCTAAATTTGTATGTTTTTTCTAATCTAGCCCCTCCCCTCTCTACCCTCTCCAGCTTAGAAAGAGAAAGGAGAAAAAAAAATGAGAGAAAGAAGACATTGTAAGGTGTGAAAACTGAGTACAATGCAAAACTAACAGTAATTACGTAGCATAAGTAAGGTATTATAGAGAAAAAAACCCAGAAGATCACCTTATTTTTTAGAAGGAAAAGTTAAATTAGGTCAGCACTGTTGTATTAATTATATTCAAAGTCTATGCAGTAGTCACATAAATATAGCAGTGTTCAGTGGGGGCTCAGTGTATTCAAGGTTTGTCTTTTTCCATTATAAATGGTAATGTTGGAAGTGAGAAAATATCTCATTTAAGAGTGTCCAGGAATGCAGCCGCAGACTCAAGGGTGTCAAAAAGGCAGATTTGCCCTTTGTGGAGACACCTGAGGCGCGCTGGATAAGCAAATCCACAGTATTTGTTGTGTCAAACTCTCGTCACCATCTGCGGACCTCCATGGACAGACCAGGGTAGAACCGTAGCTGAGAGCCACCATGGTTGATGTAGCATTTCTTCATTGCAGCTCTAAGCACAGCTTCTCTTTGGGAATATCGTAGGAACCGAACCAAAACACTTCGCGGAGGCTTGTCTGGAGCCGGGGCGGGAGCCAGGGCCCGGTGGGCACGTTGAATCTCCAGCGGGGGGTAGTTGGCGGGCAAGCCGACCAAAGTCGGAAATGACTTCTGAAGAAAGTCTGCGAGGGAAGTGTTGCCCTCCGCTTTCTCTGGAAGGTCGACAATTTTCAGGTTTTTTTGGCCACGGTTTTCTAAGTCATCAATTTTCAGTTGCAGCTGCTCCACTGTTTTTTCCATGGCTGCAATGGAAGTGCCCTACGCACCATGGCTGTCCTCTGTAGTGGAGATCCTCTCTATAGCCTCTTCCATGTGCTTTTTCAAGTTTGTCACTTGGTAGAGACAGCTGATAAGCATCCCTCCACCGAGGTGTCCAGACGAGCGCCGACTGATTCATCCATGTCGTTTACTCGGGAAGCCACAGACTTGATTTCAGCAAGGATCTGCTCCATAGTTGCTTGATCAGTTAGTGTTAGCTTAACAGCGTCAGCGTCACCTTGCTTAGCCCCTCGATGGCAGAAGCCAGTGGTGCAAAGATTGGAGAATTCTTGGCGCGTCTCGTATTAGGCATCTCCTGAGTACAGCTCAGCTAGTAGTAATGAGTTTATTTGGGGAAAGATTAGGATTTATCTAGAGCCTGGAGAGGAGAAAAGTCTCAAGCATGCATCTTGATCCGGATCACGTGACCCACCCCATGCCATGTATTTTTAAGTAGCTCAAAAAAAAACATCACATGCATCACATTGTTCAAAAAGTGCACATGAAAGGAAAATAAAAAAATCAGAAAATAGCAAAACAGGGTGATATGAAAAATACACTATAAACTAATACAGAGCCCATGTAACAGTAGGGAGTCTAACTCTACCTATACATCTATGTGTTTATTACTTCTATTTTTTAAACTTAGCCAATTGTTCAAAGAGACAAGTCTGTTAATATTGTCTGATGACAGGGCAGCTCGCCTCTTCTGAACAATATATCCAGACAGTGAGAATAGCCTCTCATACGGTACAGACGTGGCAGGCATTGCCAAGTATAGTGGTATTTCAGACTCGACGTACTTGGTATGGTAACTCATTTCACAGCGACAATAAATGCAGATAACTTTGCTTTTGTCGAGTGAACCATCTGGCAGTGGTTTAAAAATACACTTGCCATTCAGAAGTCTTTTTTCTTTCTCCATGTTTCCTCTCTTTCCCTCCTCTATGATTTTTTTCCCTTCCTCCTTCTTCTTTGCGTGTTCTTAGCGGATTGCGTCTTCATCATTTGCTCCATTGGAGTTTTACGGCAGCCGGCCGGCAATAAGGTGCACTGCTGCCAGCTTCTGTTTATATATTTATTTATTTTTATAGTGAACTTTAATTGTGCGTTAAAAAAATAAACTACGTTAAGAGGTTGTTAAGTTAACCTGTTTTTTAAACTTTGACAGCCCTAGTTTCCTCATTTATGTATGTTGATTTAAAAAAAAAAATCATCCGGGTGACATTACGTTTCTAACTGAAATTCTTGAAAAAGATGTGATTTTGCAAAGCAGTAGTATATGAACATAGTTTCAAGGAGACAGGGTTGTGCATGTATACCTACTGCAGAGTGAGGGGAGAAATGTGTGTTAAAGGTACATGTGTTTTTCCTTCCTTGCTGGTGAATAATTTACCACTGCGTGATTCAACCTTGAGTTGTCCTCTGTGGTCTTAACGTCCATGACACTGAGATTTCTGCTGCTGTTTCATAATACATCACTCTCTCTCTCTCTCTACCTCTCACCTGCTTGTAAGAGAATAGATGTATCTGAACGTAAATGAATTCATCCTGTGAACACATTTACTCATACACATTTGATCTAAAGACAGACTTGTGTTTTCTCTGGTTTGGGAGGTCTGGGGTTTGAATCTGTCCTCTAGCAGGTTAATACTTTATGGAAGCTGGCAGAGACAACAGTGTCAGATCCATGAATGTGGTCATGCAGAAGAACAAGTATCAAGTATCTTAGAAAACTGTCGGGGACTCCTTTACATGTGTTTTGATTTTTATTCATATGTCACTGCTTACTGCCAGACTTATTGCCTAATACAATTGTACACTAAAGTACAATATAATGAAAGATCACACCTCTGCAATTTTACTTTTCATGTTTAAATTGCTGCACAATCAAGTTCATGTTTCATATCTAAATGAAAAAAACAACTCATGTGAGTGTTTTGCTGTTCTAGCACTTGCATTGTCAGCTGCAAGTTTACAACCAAAATACGACCCCTTCATCATCATGAACCCCTGTTCATTAATTTGTTGCTATAACAGCTTCCACTCTGGTTTTAGCCTCTCCACCAGATGTTGAAACCTGGCTACAGGGATTTGCTTGCATTCAGCCATAAGAGCATTAGTGAGGTCCAACACAGATGTTGGGTGATAAGTTCTGGCTCACAGTCAGTGCTCCAGTTCAACCTAAAGGTGTTGGATGGGGTTGGGGTCAGGACTCTCTGCAGGCCAATCAAGTTCTTCTTTATGGAGCTGGCTTTGTGCTCAGAGACTTTGTCATGTTGAAGTACGAATGGGACAAACTGTTGAACACACAGTTGGAAGAATACTGTTGTTTAAAATATGATTTTACATTTACATTAAGATTTCTCTTCATTGGAACTAAGGAGTCCAGTCCAAACCAGAAAAACAGATCAACTATATACAACTGTATGTATATGTGTGTCCTCATACTTTCAACAATATAGTGTAAATCTTTTGAGATGGTTACTGTGTCAGATGAGGTGATAATGGTGCCATAACTTCTATATTATTGGATAGGAGAAGCCAGAGACATACATCCAGAGTCAGGATTGATATCCACAACCATACTCTCTCGCAGCATGTTGTAAAATTTGTTCTTATATCTTTGTCCAAAGTCGGTGAGACAAGGAAAAATGTGTCATGCTAGTCTTTCTGTTGGGGCCTTTTCATATGTCCTTGCTCTGAGAGTTGCTATTTCTGACTGCTGCTCACCTAGAAAACTGTCCTGAGCTGCAAAGCATTGTTGCATTGCTATGACAACCAGCAAGCATGAGCTTTGAAGTCATTAGCAGTGGCATAACTGCATATTTAGAGATTGTGGATTTATGTTTCAGCAGTGGTGTGTAACAGTTTTGGAAGGTTCAGCTGATAGGGGTGTCAGATCAGAAAACGCTTTAATGTGCGGTTCTACAGTGCATATACATATTTCGTAGTGTAATTTGGATATGTTGCATATTTAAATGGCTTTTTAAACTTTGATTATGATTATGTTTATTACTTATATCCTCTATTTTGATGTTTCAAAACATAGCATAAAATGGAATTAATGGATGCACACATTTCCGGGACCACTGTCCTCGAGTCTTGGTCGTCTTCTGTTATGACACAATGCATGGCATGAATCGACAAACTGTTGTGTTCTCATATTTGCTCCTGATGCCCCAGGCCTTATTGACTTTATATCCTGTAGTCTGATCCTGGCAGGAATCACTGCTGGCACCTCAGGTGAAATAAACAGGAGAATCAGTCTTGATAAACTAGTAAATGATGCTCAGCAACAAGGAATTACATCCACAGACATTTTCAGCTTTGACACAGACATGTGTTATATGAATACGAGGTTGTTATTCACACAGAAAAAGCTGATCTGGGAGGATTTCTTTTTTTTTCTTTAATAAAATGATGCATTTTCATCTCTGATCTCTTTAAAAAAAAGTCACAATAAAGCTCTCTGCACATGCATTCCAATTGACAAATTGGCTCAGCTGAGGTGTAAATAGATACAGAATGTGACAATAGCGTCATGCAAGAGCAGCTGTCAGAAAATCTATCTGCATGTAGGAGGGAGGAAAGGCGGCTTTCTATGCACAAAAGCCTTATCGCCTCTCAGTTCAATGCTTTCTTTGATCTCTCTCTCTCTCCTTCTCTTTTTTTCTCTCTCTCTCACCCTCTCCTCTCCCCTTCTTAAAGGCATCTGGCTGATCTTTAACTGCTGGTGTGAATCAGATGAGAAGAAGTTGCTGCCTGCTCTTTGAATGCCTCTACCCAACGTCCATTAAAAAGAGGCAGAGGCACATCTCTGAAGGCCTGTGTGTAAGTGTTCTGTACTTCCATCTTTATGAAGACCAATGAATTTAATGACACTTTTTCTTCAGTGAGACATCACTCTGTTGTAATGTATGTGGGGATTTGTTTTGTTGCTTTGTGGTAATGTATGACACCGCATATGGGTTAAATAAATATGTATGAGTGCATGTGCATTAATCAGACTAATTTCCCAGTACATACAGTTTGCACATACAAATAATTTGCCCTGGTGTTTCTGGTACATAACAATTGATATACAGTGCACATGATACATTTCTCAAAGAACGTTAGTACAAAGTCAAGGGGCTGTGATATGTAGTACAACAAGCTAGTAAAGCACTAGAATCGCTTTCCTGCACATGCTCAGTGGTGTCTGCTGTACAGGAAATGCTCTCAGAGAGATGACATTTTGAATGCTGTTATTCATGTTTGGAGCTATTTCTAAACCAACTCTACTAATCCCAGGACCCCACTGTGGTGGGGGAGCTGGAGCTGATGGCTGGAGTCAGGGGAGATGTGTCAGGACTGCCCCTTTGTCTTTCAAAGGGGCTTTACATTTGTAGTTGATCTGAGATCTCTCCAGACAGAGTCCTGGTTCATTGGCAGATCTGATCTTCTGTCCTTCGCACATGCCCAGTAGGAGGAGTGTAAATGGAGGTATTTGCAGAAACAGGCTGATATACCTGTTGTGGACAAATACCATTTTTGCAAGATATCGGCTTCTTAGCCTCTTTCACTGCCGCGCTAAACCTGTATTTCACCTCTTTAACATGTCCCTGTACCCGATCCTGAATGACTCTCTCTTTTTCCAGCTCTAGACACCTGAGCTTGGCATGTGCATGTTGGTATGGAGCGGTCCTCACAGAAGCTAATGTAGGACATAATAGCCTCTGTTTACTCATCCAGAGTGTTGGTGGTAGTCCTGAAAACCTCCCAGTCAGTACAGTACAAACACTCATGAAGGTCCTCCACTGCTTCACTGTTCCACTTCTTAGACACCCTCACTACAGATTTAGAAATCTTTCACTTCTGCCTGTATGAGGGGATCAGGTGGACCATGACATGGTCAGAGTGGCCCAGTGCAGTGCGGCGGACAGCATGGTAGCACCACTGACTGTAGTGTGACAGTGATCTGAAGTATTCTCTTCCCTGGTTGGGCATATACATATACACTGTCCATATTTGGGGAGGTTGTGGCATAAATTAACATTGTTGAACTTGCTGAGGACAGTAACTGAGGAGTCCAGGTTTGTCCACTCCAAACATAGAATCTGGTCAGTGAGTTTGCGTTGTGCCACCTGCACATTGGCCTGCAGTGGAATGTAATCACTGACCAGGAAGGACGCAAAATCACAGGGGGAGTAGAAGGGTTTACGGTTGATGAAGGATTCCCGTTTTCAGATCATGTACAAGTGTGTTTCAGGGTAGTGATGCAGCAGCAGCAGCTTTATCAAAAGAGACGCCCAGAATTTTGGAAGGTAACACTTCAAATGTCAAAATGAAGGAATATCAATGCACATCCTTGAGCACTATCTGCTATATCCTTGTGAACGAATGGATACATACAGACATGCATTCAAACTGCTTGGTAACAATTCCAAATTGTTTGAAGAGGGAATATAAAGGCACATCATTTAACAATATCTGTTTTATCCACAGATGAACTGTGTTAACTATCTCAGATCCACTGAACACTAATAGTAGTCCTAAGCAAACACTTTTACATTGGTACTGTAGGACACATATGGCTGGACATTCCTGTCCCTCATTAAACTTAAATCAGTTATTACATTATACAAAATAAAAAGCACCTGTTCAACATTTCTTTTGTATCATTGGTGAGAAAGGGGAATGAAACCACATGAGGCCTTTGTGTTGTATTTTACCAAACTTGCAAAGTTTTGGAGGGGCTATTGAGATAAAAAAAAAAAAAAAAGTTCACAATAACAATATGGTGAAGAGGCATGAGGTTGTTGTGAACAATCAATGAAAACAATAATCTTCCCTGCCTCAGTGTAGTGGCATGTAGTGGGATGGTGACATGGTGACAAACATTTGTCCAACCACTACAGCGACTGGTCGAGCCTCATTCCTGGAGACAGCTGCAGCTCTTTCAAACTGAGCATTATTTGGGTATGCTGTGTAGCTATACATGCTCTCTGCCAATCTTTCAAGGCTCTTTTGATACTTTCAGGTGTGTTCCTTCACTAAGATACTAAGATCTGCTTGCCTAAGTCTATATTCTTCATCAAATAGTTCTGGCCACTGTTTCTGTCGCCCCTGAGGTGACATTGAGAGGACCCTTGTATCTGCTGCACTGGGTGTGTCACTTGAGATTTCATCAGATATTGAGACAGATATGAGCTCAAGTACAGAGATGATTTTGACTGTTGGTTTTTCTGGAAGACTGTTGGTTTTTCTGGTTTTTCTGTGTGTATTATAAGACCTCCATTTTGTTAGTTACACTACCAGAGACTATTTCTGGCTTGAACATCCTCCAATTATCTGTTCTGTGCTGTTTATATTCTATGTGCATTAAATGTGGAGTACACAGTATGTTACATCCTTTATATAGACACTGGACTCTGATTAATGTTTAAACATGTACTGCGCAAGTGAGTGAAAAAAGCTGCTTCTGAGCAGGGCGCAGAAAAATCAGATAACTGACAGTGAAAGGTTACTTGGGCAGTTTCACACAATGCATCCTGGGCATTCTAGTGAATCTTAGATAAGTGGACCTTAAGTGCATTAATGGAGTTGAAGGTGCACAAACATTCTTGATATAAGCAAGGAAACGGTATAGTTCCACTGTAGTTTTAACCTGTAATGTTTTAATAGGTAACCCCTTTTCTCACATATAATGTCAAAATACTTCCACTTCCATTGCATCTTCATAAGAACCTGTAAAAACAGAACACTGTTATGGATATTTCCATAACTAAAGGGTCAAGTTGTACTTCCTATTTTCTCAAACAGAAGATAATGCATGCGTTGTTTTGGTAAACAGGAGCCTCACAGGTGAACCAAGGCCAGAATGCAGGCCATTGCCAGACGAAACAAGACAAAGACTTGAGATACAATGTAACTAGAGGTGACAGGGCTATGATTTGAAACTGATAAACCAATTAGATTAATATCTCTGCTTGGTTAAGGACTAAGCTCGGGCTTTCAGGGTTCAGAATCGGAAAGAGATAGCACCGGATTAGAACACTCTGGTGTTTGCTGTTTTGGTTCTCCACTTGGCCAAGTGCTTTCAATAAACACTTTCAACTTTAAGACATCAAAGTCTCGCATTCTCATTTCTCCACTGAAGATGCTGACCATCTCTCAAAATATCCACGACAAAGACAACTTTTAACTCAACAATAACAGTAAGATTAACACCACTGCAAAACCAACTTCTGCTAATAACCACCTATGACCTCATCCTTTAACAAATTACTCATGTGCACCCTTAACAAACACCATTCTGAATAATTGCATTACTATATTGAACAGACATTAGTTTGTGTTGGTCATAAGCACATAAAAAAGAAAATCAGAAAAAAAAATTACGTCAGCATGTTGACACTAAGCTAACTCAGTGTTTAGCTAACTTGTTGACACCAGACAGGTATTTAAAATAAAATCAATTATCCCAAAAAGATATCTATAAATAGGTCCTTTACACACTCACCATTGCACTTGGTGTAACGTTGCTTTCAAATACTCACAGCTTTCTCACGGTCATGTTCGGACGTAGCAGGAGAGGTGTGCAGCAGCCAGAATGAGCACTCTTCACACAGGACTTGTGCTCACTTGGGCCTCAAATTATCTCGGCTTAACATGATCATTGCACTACATATTTCAACTGAATACTGCAAACAACATGACATGAACATGAAAGTATAACTAATGACCACTCAAGTTTAATTACAACCAGTTATTTAGTTGAATATGGTAGTCTAGTGTGCCTGACTGAACCTTTATCAGACTGAGGTTTGTGCAAGAATCTATGGCCTGGACCACAGCTCTGAAATATCAGAGTAAAAGAATAGGCATAATAGTAGTACATAAAATATGTATTTAGCCTAATAGTAGTTCTATTAAATTGAAATTATAATTGCAATTATAATATCAAGAATTTGGTTAGGCCTATATGATAACTCTGTGGTCCTACACTAAACTCTCCACTGGGCCATCCCCCCTCTTAAAAATGAACAAATCACCTACTGGCTGGTGATGATAAGAAAAATCACCGTCCTGCTGTGATCTCTCTACTCGGGCTGCTCTTCAGCACTAAAAGCAATATTGTGATGGAGCAGTAATCTGTATTTCAATTCATTCACCACTGCTTTTGTTAGGGGCTTGGCTCCTCTGCAGTATAAGCAAACTGTAGAAAGGAAAAGGAATCTGAAAATAAAATGCAGGGCGTTGTCTGTGGACTCCAACCAGCAACTGGTTTCCTGGGAGACAAATTCTCATACCTGGCTATAGACCTTTTCAACAGTGGACATTTTGATATGTCAAACACAAAGGTGTAGGTACCATTAATGATACATGCAATCTATTTCTATTGTTTATGCTGATTGGCATGCTAACTAACATGGCTTACCGAGATACTTAATGGTGTCATCATCAATGTTATTAGTTCCATTTGTGCTCAAGTGTTTAACAATAGCAGAAATAGTTGTGTAACAAGTTTAAAAATATTTTTAGATTTGAGTTAGTATTTTAGTTATTGTATATAATTTAGCCTTTAATTGTATTTGTTAATTTCATATTTTGCAATTTATGTTAAGTGACTGCTGTAACACTGTGATTTGCCTTTGGGATTAAGGAAGTACTCTGCCCATCTATCATCAAGCATTTTTTAGGCTTCACAATATAATCAGGTGTTCTTTAGGATGTCTGCACACCCACAATTCTGACTCTTCACTGTGTGTTACTATTGGTCAGGTAATGATGTCAAAGTCAGAATAAAGCATGAAAGCAACACTTTAGAGAACTTAAAGGAGACATATTATGCTCATTTATAGCTTTATAGTTTTTACTCTGGGACTCCACTCGAGTAGCTTTGCATAATTCACATTCAAAAAATTCCTTATTTATCTTACACTCACCTTTTATGCAGTCTTGGCTCCTGTCTCCTTCAGGCCCGCTTCCCGATGAGCCCGCACTATTCTAATGGGCCTGAATTCGAGAATTCCATATGTCATTTTGTGAAGTTACCGCCGATGCAAACCCAACATTTCCTGCTTTACGGCTTCATATTAAAAGCTTTTAATATGACTAAATAATGGGAGACTTTTATTGTGGAGAATTCACAGGAAACTGATTTAGCAAAGCTTTGTTAGTGGCGCTATTCTTCAATAAAAACACTTCTAAACAACAAAATTTGGAGATATTTGGATTGATTTGGTGAGTGGATCAGTTAGAAATAATGCATGCTCATGGGGATTACTTCTACATATGTATACCTCATTATTTGACACTTTGGCCACATTTAACATGAACATCCAACATTGTAATTGTAAACAATACACAGTGAAACAAAGTAATAGCAATAAAAAAAAATATCAATTGTACACAGTGGCATTAACTCTACACAGCCAACTCTCACAGCAACAGTTGTAGAAAATATACACTGACACAAAACAAAAATGAATTACTCACTGCCGATACCCAGTTGCCTCACTGGCAGTAGCTACGAGCTAACATTATGCTAGCAAGAACACCGATAACTTTGTCAATATATTACCCGTTTATTACACACATCCATATTGTTACCAACACCTATGGTTACTAAGCTTATTTCAACATATTATTCAAATAAAACACTTTTACCTATAAAATAAAGTATAAAATATATGAACAGAGCTTCGTAAATATCGACTTACCACAGGCACCGGGCATAGCAGACTGGTAACAGCTCACAGGGTTCACCTGCGAAGTCTGGGGCCCATTAAAGGGGCATTCAAGTACACACACAAAAATATGACTTTGTAGTGACTTACAAATTGTAAGAGTAACAAAGTAAATAACATAAAATTTAAAAAGATAGGTGACTAATAAATTAGATTCACTGTGTATTCAATAATAAAAGCATGACAAGATGATTAGTTATGGCAAGTTGAATCACTAATTCCGGCACATATAGGCAGAGCAGATGGTCACACCAAGCCTGATAGCAGCTGGCTACACAAGAACCACAGACAACAACCCACATTAGCTTTCCATGTACATGTACACATCTTGTCCAGTACCTTAGCTTGTTAAATGAGCCACCAAACAAACATTCACTGGGGAAAAGTGCACTGCTAACATCAGTTAGCTGGCTAGATAGCTAATTAACCGCTCATTTGCAGCACATTAAAGGTCCAGTGTGTAATATATGGGGTATTTAGCGGCCTCTAATGGTGAGGTTCTAGATTGAAGCACTCCGCTGCTCTCCCTTCACCTCCCTAAGACTACGGTGGCCTTCACAGACAAGAGGCTATTTGCTGAAGACTTCATCTTCGAGCATTTCTAACAAGTCAAGGGAAGTGGTAAAGATGTATTTAGTTATTTAGTCTATAATACTATAGGATATAGCTCGCAAGTAAGATAGCAATTATGAGTGCTTTACAAGCTAACATTAGCTACGTAATGCTAAACAAAACTTAACGGTTATTTTATTCTAATGTTAGCCATATTGATAGCGAGATAACGTTAGCATTGGCAGGATAACATTGCAAATTGTGTTATCCATTTGCAGAGTCAAGTACTGGAGATTAGAGAGAGAGAGAGGCGAAAGGGCGAGCTAGCGGTGCTGCTTAGTGGTGCTGCTGCAGGCAGGGCCAGGCGAGGGAGGAGAGAAAACACTGGGACTGCGACAGCAGTGGAAGAAGCTGGAAACCCTCCGAAGGGAAACGACTGAGGTTTGTGACGTTATTTATACAATTATTTTATTAAATTATCACAGGTTCTACACAATGTTATATTTAAAATACCAATACAACACAGTAGTATTTACATAGCAGCTTTCTGCTTTACATTACTGTAGTCTGTATAGTTTGACGTGTACGTAGCAGTGTAATGTGAGTCAGTAGCCCCTTTTACAGCCCGTTCAAAGCGGGAATACTGTAATCCGCCTCGCTGTTCTGTTTAGTCCGTATTCAGACTAAATCAGGCGGTGCAGGGTAGAGCTGCTGGGTTGAGGAGGTGTGTGGGTGTGTTTGTGCTTTAGAAGCTAACAGCTGTAAAACAATTTGAAAATAACGTTTATTGACTTTTTTTTTTTTTTTAATCATGTTGTTGTAGACTTGTTTGGGAACACTTACTTACTAAGCCTTATCTGTGTTTTTCCTGTTTTAATTTTTTCAGACTTCTTGAAGAGATGATCTTGGAGGAGAACAGCAGCTCACCAGTGAACTGCTTCAGAGGCAGCCAGGGTTCATTTGTTCAATTTAAATGTGCAAGTTTACCAAATAAAAGATATTAATCAGATGTGCTGTAATAATTGCTTTGATATACAATGACAGTACTTCCCTGTAGGGTCATTATATTATCATTACCACTTTCACTATTGATTTATATTTTTCTTTTATATTTTATATTTTTATTTATCTTTTTCAACCTTTTATTGTTCAAACAAACATTTTTACAGTTTATTCTGTTTTCAAAATAAGCTGTCAAATCATTAGTCTGTTTGAACACTAAAAGCAGTCAATTTGCTGCACATATAATAGCAGACAAGGGTCAAACCAACACCACACCAAAGGTATTCAGTTTACTGCTCTGGATGAAGATGCTCTCATAGCAGGAACGACACCCATGATTCACTGACACTGCTGTTCCTCATCTGCTCCAGGAGCTGTGTAGAGCAGCAGCTGCAGGGACACAGAGTTCATTTACCATTTCATACATCTTATACAGTCGAACATGTGAAAATAACACTATTTAACCAAGAGTAGGACTTACAGGTAAGTTAATATGCTACATAGGAAAACAAATGTTTATCACTTACCCAGACCTCTCCTGACTTGGTCTGCAGTACTTTTAATATGATGGGTGTGAATGTCACAGACATGGTGAATAATGCTGACCCACAGTGCCTGAGAAAAATGTAACAAAAAAAAGCACATGAATGAACTTACTATTATAAATCATCTATTTATCTATCTAGCTATCTATCTAATGTGTTCATCAGAAACTGCTGATTTTCATCCCAACAACAGACTAGATCAGATTATTTCATTAACACACTTTCAGTCAGAGACAAGTAGCTATTCAGTGAAATCAACCTCTGTTGTCTTTGGTTGTAATGAAAACCTCTGTATTTGCAGCCATTAATGGCACATGGTGAAATATTCCTGACCTATTATGAAGATAAAGGCAACACTATGCAGCGATGCTGCAGGAGCTCTCTCACAGCTGCAGAAACAGCAGTAACATCAAGAAAATGGTTACATGAAAAGAGTTATGTGACACAGTCACATAACTGTAATACATTATGCTACGTCCTAAAATACTTCTGACTGATAAATGTAAAATTAAAGCTGTGATAGCAATTAACGTTACATGTTTTCCAACATTGAAACGGGGAAAGCGTTACTTGTGTTGGACTATAAGCTAACTTTGCCCCCCCAATGTGTACATGTGCTACTAAATGACAGATTAGCAGCAAACAATGAAATTATGAAGCACTATGAAAAATATTCACAGACGGTATTAACTGGGTGATGAGCAGACTCCTCAGTTTATCTTTCACATTAACTCATTACTCTGACTTCGTGTCCTTAGCTCATCACCAGTACAAAAATACCTTAGTTATCGGTCCGTTGTCTTTACTGCCACAGAAAATGAATAAATCTTTAGGTTATTAGCATCACGTCACCTCCCTGTTGTCTCTTATCAGACCAGCAGCTCCGAGAGAGGCTCAAACTGAAGCTACAATCTGCTAATATGGCTAATATTTCATGCTACGTAACGTTAGCGGTGTTTCTATCCAGGGAAACGTATCTACTGCTAATACATATTGTACATCATCTAAGTAATCAAACATTACCAGCGGAGTGAAATAAATATACTAACACTCTTACCTGTCCAGCAGAAAACAGGAAACTTTAGCATCAGTCTGCAAACATTTATCTCATCACGGATTTCCATCCGGGTTTATCCTCTTTATGCAGTTGCTTGTCCCGATTTCGTTCAGCTTCTTCTGTTTGCATTTCAACGACGATGACAATTTTCTAAATAAGTATCATCCTTCATTTATGAGGTTTTGGTTCCAAATCTTCTCACGGTGCAAAATGTTTGGTCCGTTCTTCTTTTTTCCCCGTTTCGTTTTAAAGCCGGTGCATTGCCGGTAGTCCCACTGAATCACTAAAACGCGTTTGTGTTAGTTTTTCCATTCAGCGCTACTGTAGAAACCAACATGACAGCCCCCATGTGGGCGACCCGCTCCTATGTAGATATAAATGCCTTATTTCTAAGGTAACAAAAGCATCACAATTATTATTTTCAGATGATTGGACACTAATTAAAATATACTTTTAAATGATCTATTCAATTTTTACCAAGTCTGTTCTTTTAGATGTTTCTAAATATTACACACTGGACCTTTAAACAGTTGGTAAACATACCTTCAAATGTCACTTCAGACCTGTTAGATGCTACTGTTGTTTTTACTCTTCAGTACCACTGCAAACAACACACTGTCTTCCCATGACTTGTAGCTGCAGCAGTTTGTTTACTTTGTATCTCTTGTGTATGGTGTAAATACAGGAAATCTGGCAGCCTGTCAACTGCCTACAAACAAACATAGACACTGTCACGTCTTTCCAGCCAGGTAATACAAAGGGGCATTTTTGATATTTCCCCAAAAAATGTTTTAACAATGCATTTAAAAACATGTTGACATCATTACTGTCAGCGTTCAGAGCAATATTGGCTTTTGACTTGCAGGGAGAATGTGTACTAGCCCAATATTTGTATTTGTGTCTATGTTTGTTGAGGCAGTAAAATTATTTTTATGTCTCTCTCTTTATTTGCTTATTTGTACAACCATAATAAAGAGACTGCAAAGCATGTAATGTGTAGAACTTCAAAGGTGACTCTTGCTTTGTACTTTTCATTTAGTGCCTACTTTTTTACAACCTAACTTTGTGGAAAGGAGAAGGGGAACAACAGGTAATGGAAAGTCCCTTGGGAGGACTTTGCATGTATCAGTAGCTCAGCTTTATCTCCAGGGAACACCCCCAACACTGGAAGTAATGTCCAAGGTAAGAGAAAGATTACACTCTTGGTAAAAGAAATAGTTTGATATTTTTGGAAATAAACTTGCTTTCTTGTGGAGAATTAAATGAGAAGATTGAGACCACTCTTTTGTCTGTACATTAAATATGAAACTGCTGCCAGCAGCTGGTTGGCTAGCTTAGTACAAAGACTCGGGAACAGCTAGCAAGGTCCTGTCCATAGTAAGAAATCTGTATAGGGGCGGCTGTGGTTCAGGAGATTGGCGGTTTGATTCCCGCTTCTTCCAGTCCGCATGTCAATGTGTCCTCGGGCAAGATACTTAACTCCATCATTGTGTGAATGTGTATGAATGATTAGATTTCCTCTGATGGGCAGGTTGGGACCTTGCTGGTGGCCCCTGTACCCATTCAGCGTATGAATGGGTGAATGTGATTTGTAGTGTAAAAGCGCTTTGAGTGGTCAGAAGACTACTACTTCTACTATTTATACCAGCAGCTCTAAAGCTCACTACAGGGGCCTGTTTCAGAAAGCAGGTTTAGTGAAAACTCTGAGTTTGTTCACACTGAGATGAGGGAGAAGAGAGTTACCTTAAACTTGGGGTCAGTTACCGCAGCAACTGACTCTGTGAAGCTAACCTGCTTGCTGGCAGGGTTTCTTCAACAAACCCTGAATTTCTCTCTGTCTTCTCCCTCTTAACAGAGTCAGAAACACTGTTTCATTTCCTCATTCATTCAGTCCGTATCAAAGCATTCATTCTCCCTGACTTTCTAAAGTTATCACTTTTATGTGCATTAGTCATCAATTAAACAGCCTGAGTTCAGCATCAGCTCAGAATAAATCCAACAGCTATTAGTTTGTAAGAGCAGCTCATGCACTGAAATCTTTATTACATTGTACTAATCTTTATTAGCACATAATGTGTAATCTCAGTTTAAATTTCAAACATTGGGAAGAAGCTTTAGACACGTGGGATCAATGAATAATTATCTCTGTCTCTCATGATGTGATTGGTCGCACTGATGGAACATCATTCCTATAATATTGTAGATTATATGTTAATATTTCTGAGAGAGCAGGATTGTGGTGCAGCTGCAGAATGTAGTTTGAAAGTGAGACTTTTAAAGGTATAATATGTAACCAATTTTCAAACCCAGAGAAATTCATAATTTAATAAAAGTAACGGACCGTTTCAGATAAACAAATGTTAGCAACAGCTTGGATAACAGCCCCTCCAGGAAACAAACAACTGCAGAAATATTGATTTTTTAGGTGAAACAGCTTTTAATAGTATTTTTTAACTATTTTAATCTGCGTGTACATTTGATTTTGGAGAAGAGGAGACTTCTGTGGATAATTCGGCTCCCAGCAGAAACCGGACAAACATCTGGAACTTATGTTATATGAGAAAAAGCCATAGGAAAAAGCCGAACAAGTGTTCGAACAGCGGCTCGGCTAACAGCCGTCTGGTGGTCACCAAACATTGTTGGATAAACACTGGTTTTTAAGGTAAAACAGCTTTAACTAATATTTGAACGATTTTATTCTGCGTGTACGTTTGTTTTTGTTTTTCTGCGGATATTTCGGCTGCCGGGAGAAACCGGATGAACATCTGAATGTAAAGTTATAAGAGATATAAACCGCTAAAGTGGTAGCAGCGGCTCAGCTAACAGCCTGTATCTGACGTCCTTGGGTCGCCGTACATCATCAAAGAAACACCGATCTCTTAGATGAAACTGCTTTATTCAGTGTTTTTACCTGTAATCAGCGGGTCCGTTTGTTCTGGAGAGGAGGAGACCTCTGCGGATAATTCGGCTCCTGGTAAAAACATCCTGAACCATGAATTTCGGAGTAATCGTATCCCGGTGAAGCTGATTATTTAACAACGAAGACAACAACTCCCATGATCCCTTGCTACTTCACACCGTCATCACACGCCGTCTTTTGTTGTTTTGATTGAGAGACCCCTAGCGGCTGAAATTACATATTGTGCGTTTAAATAGGGAGCATAATCTTAACATGTTTTTATCAGCATTTCAGTGACACTGTTTAAATTTACGATATTTGTTGAAGTAGCAGAAATAACGTCACTGGATGCTGTTGAGCCAAAATACAAATAGATGTCTAAAAATTTAAAATATTCTGTATTTTAACCTTTTAACCATTTCAAGTACAAACCACCAAACACATTATTACTGGCTCAGACTGAGAGCTATAGTCACATCTCTGTGTTTTTGATCTAGGCCAATACGTTTTAAATCTATAACTATATTTTTCATCTTCAGTTGCTGCTTCCTGTGTTTTGTTCGTCAGATTAAGGCTGAACAAATATATTTAAAATGTAATGTAGCTGCATCCTGATACACAGTAAAATTCGACTTTATCATCATTAAGGAAATGTTAGTCTGCTGAATGATGAATTAATGGACTACACTCAATAAAACATTATTGTGTTAACTTATCGACACTTTTCCCGCTTTGACTCAGGCTCTTTTTTTAAATATAAAAGATGATGAGAAAACTATATTCTGGAGAAAGAACCAAAGAAAAGAAAGAACCAAGAGAAAGTGATCAAAAACATGTATATCCATGAATTTCACAGCAATCAAAACAGTTGTATTCAAGCTATAGTATTATGTCTTGAACCAATTGTCTACGTGCAAAGGCCTTGCACATGCAGCAGATTGTAGGTTTTGCAATCACACACAGACTTGCTTCTTCTAGCTGGATGCACTGAGATCATTGCAGTCATTGTATTTTCTGCACTTTTAAGAGCTCAGGAAACTCCCTCAATCAAATTACACTGCTATATGAACTCCTCCATCATCTGCTGCATCTTGTTTTCTGATATCATCAGTGTTGTCTGGATGTTATTTATCCGAGTGATTGGGTACACCATGTTAAAGCAGGATTTGATTCACAGCATCTTACATAGCAGATGTCCTCAGTATGGTTAGACCGATATATTCTGAATGCCAATATTGGCTTGTAGATTATTTTTCCACTGATGGTTTTCTGATTTTTACATGTAAATCATGTCTTCAAAGGGAATGACTTGAACTGCAGCAGAAAATTTTGTGTGGTGACGGGTCCAATCCAAACATATCAGATTAATGATCGGCTGTGAGGAGTGCCCTCAGTATCGGCAATGACTGCAGTTATTGGAGCCCACAGGAGGCTCAGTGATGAGCTCTGCCACTTTTCCTAAGTTTTCCTTGATTGTAATTAGAGGGGATGGGAACAGACGGAGCTGCCTCAGCCCACTGCTTCTGTCAATCAGCCCATTTAGCAGGGGTATGATACAAGGCTATGATCACACATCTCTACTAACACACACACACACACACGTTTTACACTGGATTCTGTGTCAGTTCAAATTCTAATTCTGACATTATTACCTCCCCTGTGCCTCTATTTTTTCTTTTTGGTAATGAAAATCTTTTTTCATCACAGATTTTGCTTGTTTTATTCCCCTATGGGGAGCCCCTATGGGGAGCCACAGCCGCTCAGGAGGTAGAGTGGGTTGTCCTCTAATCGGAAGATTGGTGGTTCGATTCCCCAGCTCTTCCTGTCTGCATGTCAATGTGTCCTTGGGCAAGACACTTAACCCCAAATTGCCAATGTGCCATTAGTGTGTGAATGAGTGTGAATGCTTAGTTTCCTCTGATGGGCAGGTTGGGACCTTGCATGGTAGCCCCTGTACCCATTCAGTGTATGAATGTGTGTGAATGGGTGAATGTGATTCATATGTGTGAAAGCGCTTTGAGTAGTCTGAAGACTAGAAAAGCGCTGTACAAGTATGGTCCATTTACCATTTATGGTCTCCTTTCTTTTAACACCTCCACTGTGGGTAAAAATATGTGGACACATTTTTGGTCCATTTTTGGTTTGGGCTGGGTCTCAAAGTTTCAGTTGAGATATTTCACTGGACTGGAGCTAGAGTCAAGGACTCACCAACATCAATGGATATCATTATCTTGGGACATAAAATCGTCTCTTCAAGATATCACACTAACATTTTAAACTTTCAAACATACAACTGAAACCCACAATGGAAACCACAAAAATATCTGTCTTTCTCCCACTCAGTCCAGACATAACATCAGTGAAAAAACTGAAGGTGTCTGGTTGACTGGTGGATTATGTTGGCTAAGGAGCAAAGGGCCAAACTACAACAAAGCTAATTTTTGTTTTGACCATTTATTGTATTTAAAGTTGACTGTTATGAATGCTTTCAGGTTCACGGAGAAATACTTTTTTGATTTCCCCCAGATTTTATGTTCTCACACCTCCAAAATTTCCTGTAGGTCTATAATGATAATTCAGTGAATCAATCAATTAGTCAATCTGCAATTGTGCAACTATGTTGTGTAAACTACATATTTTTAGGATTTTGGACCATGGGTCCAACAAAAGCAATTTGAAGATGGATTCAGGAAATTGTGATTAAAATTGTGATTTTTTTCATCATTTCATGACATTTTTAGACCTAACAATTAATAGAAAATAATCCAGAAAACGATCTGCAGATTAATCAAAAATCAAAATAACAATTTGTTGCAGCCCTAGTTTCCATTGTTCACAGTAAATAAAGAACATCTGCTCAGAATATGCTTCATGTTATACAACAAAAACAATGGGTTTTTTTTTTCAACTGTGGCCGAATAAACAAAGATAAATTCTAATTCTAAGATTTTTTTGAAGATGTTGCATTCCCCGTTGTAGGTGTTCATGCTGAGGATACACACACACACACACACACACACACATTTGCATATCTAATTGTGCTTTACGCTGACTTTTCATTTAACCTTTAAGGCACACCTTAACACACCTCTTGTTCCCAAATCCTGTGCAAGTAAATCTGTTTTACTGATTCGACTGTATTGCATTGTTAGTTAATCTTTGGTTTAGTGTTCTCATCTGGATCTTTGTGGTAATTTTTGAACTGCCCTTCCTGTCTGTCTGGCAGACATGTCTTATTTGCTTTGTGCATGTCTTTCTCCTTCTCTATCTTAAAGAGAACCAATTTCAATTGAAAACCAGCATTGTGAGGATATGTCTGTGTTGGGAGGACATTTTGTCTGATCTTCACAACTTCAAAGGGAAAATTTGAGGGTTAAGACTTGGGGTTATGGTTAGAATTGGTTTTAGGTTCAGCTTGGGGTAAGGGTTACATTTAGTATTTAGCATTTAATTGTATTCTTAAGTTTAGGGTAAGGGCCTAGGGAATGCATTATGTCAATGAGTGTCCACACAAGGATATAAAGACAAATGTGTATATGTGTGTGTGTGTGTGTGTGTGTGTGTGTGTGATGCTAACTGGCCCGTCCTGCAGAGCTGGGTCTGTGAGCAACAGAAGGGAAGGTGTTTAAAATGCAGAGAGCAGTCATGGCTGAAAGAATGGTAGCTACAAAACACTGTCTCTCCCCCCTCTGTCTCTCCCTCTCTCTTCTGCTTTCTCCTCTCCCTCTCTCTCTTCTCTTGCACACAGTCTCTCTTTCCCTATTTCCAGTTTTCCCTCTCTGCTCTCTTTTTTTCCAACACCATCTGGTCGTTCTCTGTGATTCAGCTCTGTTGCCTGCTGGAGGCTTTGCCACCCACCCACATACAGACACACAGGAACACACACAAACACACACACACACGTGATACTTAAAATTCCGCACCCTGGAGATGTGTGTGACAGCGTGTGATACTGCCATGGAGTATTGTGCAATAACAAACACAACACTCTTACTACCAAATTGTCAAAGTCCCTTTCATGTCCGATCAAACCTGAAAAGTTCAAATGACCATAGTTGATTGTGATGAGGAGATATGACCATAAATTTCATTGTATATTACAAAATCCAATCATGTTTTCAGGCTTACCTTGCCTTTTTTGCTCCTGAATAAAGGCAAGACTGCCTGTTCCTTTAGTGTAGGACAATAGTGTCTGTCAACATCAAACCAAAGTATGGTTTATTATACAGATTGACATTTCAAGAAATTCTAGAGCTGCAACCATTAGTTAAGTTATCAATGATTTGATTGACAGAAAATTAATCTGAGATAGTTTGGGTAAGTTAATTGTTGTTAAAAGTCAATTATTATGCAAAAATGCCAAATATTGTCTGGTTACAGCTTCTCTGATGTCCTGCTTTTATTATTGTTAAATAATTGTAAACTGATCTTTGAGGTTTGGACAATTGGTGGAAGAAAAAAACAGCCTGAGGCTGTCACCTGGAGCTCTGGGAAATTTTGGTTTTTCACTACTTGCTGACATTTAACAAATAAGTGATCAATAAAAAAAATAATAACTGATTCATTAATTGATAATGAAAATAATTGCTAGCTGCAATCTTAAAAATTCTGTCTTAAGTTGACTTTTCAGTGTGAATGCACCACATTCTTATATCAATTAGTGTGCATTAGGAATTAGGACACTGCAGTATACCTAGTCCCAATTTGTGCCTGTCATGTGTTTGGTATTAGTGTTTGGTACACACAGCTATGCATACAGCGATGCCTGAAAAACCCAGAGGGACATATAACAAACATCTGAAAGTTTTGCCAGACTCCTCAAAGATTCTTATAACCACCTGAATAACGAAGAATCTTTTTTACTGAGCAGCAGACTGAACAGTTTTTCATCCAAATGATTAGAAAGTCTTTTAGATAATAGTTTTGGGTAAATGGGTTTTCAGTTCAAGTCAGTGTCGATTTTTTCAACAAGCAAAGACCACAATTTTTCCATTTCTATTTTCTAACCAAGCACTGTTAGTGCTTAAAAAAGTTTTTGCAGTACTTCAGTTGCTACAAGCTCATGTTGTAAGATAACAAAACAAAAAAAAGATGTGAACATTTTAGTAATACTGCCACGGTCACCATTCCGCTGCACTGTTATCTTTCAGTCACTCCTGTCTCTAGACATCGGTCTCCTCAGCCACCCAGTCAGCCCCACAATGTCCCTGTTCTCACACCCCTTAGTATTTTGGCGCATTGTCAAATCAGAGGGAGAGAAGGACCTTGTGCACGAACACTTCATGGCTTTTCCAACACCAAGACATTGTCCCTGCTATTCCCAGGATCCACCTAGATGTCTCTCCTCTTAGAGGTTAGTTGTGTACCTTGCATGGTAGCCTCTGTCGTCAACTTATGAATGTGTGTGTGAATGGCTGACCCCTATATTTCCCCCATAATAGCATAGGCCTGGTGAGCCGCCAGGCCAACAAGAACCCCTGTCAGGCCAAAAAATATTTTTTAAATGTTAAAAATAACGCCAAATATCCATTCATTTGAAAATAAATATCATTTGGGAGCCTCTGAGCAGCGCTGCGTCGAAGCGTGAGTTAACGTCTGTGTCGTTGCCTGGGAAACTACAGGTAGCGTTACTCCTTTTAAGGAATGGGGCAGAGCGTAACCGAGTGAGTGGTTAAGCGCGAGAGTAAGCGTTGTTTCTAGGGATGCATGATATTGGATTTTTTGCCGATATCCAATATGCCGATATTTCCAACTCATTGTGGCCGATTGCTGATGCCGATACTGATATATGCACATATTTTTTTCTAGCTGGCTGAGGAGATTATCATGCATGCAAGCATAGATTGTACAAAGTATGAACAAGAAAACCACTCAACCTAGGGGAAACACTGGGTGACTTGTAATGTAAAAGTGGTTGGAAGACTAGAAAGGCGCTCTATTAGTGCAGTCCATTTACAGTCATGGTGCTCTTTTATTATGTCAGGCTGTTTCAGCAGTTGATCAGCCCAAGCCACTCCCCAAGTCTGACAGCCAGTAATTAGTGTGGAGAGGTGATTTTGGCTGCAGACATTTTGACCACGCCAGTACCACACCAGCATGGGGTTGAGCCAGCGTCAACTCATGGAGAAAAGCATCCTGACGTCACTGTGGCCAATCACAGTTAGAGATCAGACTGATCAGAGCTGTAAAACCCTGCCATGAGGGAGTACAAAGACATTACTAGCAGAAGAAGACATCGCTCTTCATTTGATAATGTTAAGAATAAAGCTAGACTTTGCTGTCAGCTTCCTGACTCATTACAAAAAAGAAGAGAGAAAAAAAGAGAGGAAGTGCAGAGAGCAACAGTGTGAGAGAGAGAGAGACAAAGAGAGAGAGAGAGAAGCTGTGGTTGAGTGAGCTGGAGCGTGAATAAAGAGAGGGCGTGCTGGTAGCAAGAAATCTGGTGAATCAGATCAATAAATCGTTATTTTCTGATTGTTTCACAATGGTTACATTCTAGAGCACAAATAAACACCTACAATCCCGCACACATCTGCTCAACCCTGTGGTGGTGGGCCGCACCGCCTGATTTTGTCTGACTATGGCCTGATCTGGCGGGCATTACATTTCAACATATTCGTTGTTGCAGAGTAGTAGTATAAAAATATAATTTCTATGAAACAGGTTTTGCATTGTAGGGCACCCACATTTTGACATCTGTCAGAGCCCAACACACAATCACTGTTGTTACTTGTGCAAAAGTGAAGAAAATCTAAAAGAAAATGTTCTTTGCTTCTATAAAAAGCATAAATAAAAGTGAGAAGCTATACAAACCCATGTAGACAGATGACTGTTACTAACAATGTTTAACTCAGTAACTAACCAACTTATACTGGTTTTAGTCTGATCTCTTTGCTTAAACTTTGTTTAAACTTTGTTTTGACATTCTACTTTCAATATGTAATGAAGCTTCATGTTGGAGGAAGACTGCTCCTCAGTTTGGCCTGAAGTAACAGAATCACTCACATGTACAAATTGTTTGTGGTGTTAGGAGTCAGCTTGTCTCCTGCTCGGTGTGCTGCTGAGCTGAGTAGTCACTCATCATTATCATCATCAAATACAACACACTTCAGCAACAACACTGCCTGTGGCTGTGTGTGTGTGTGTGTGTGTGTGTGTGTGTGTGTGTGTGAATAATATAAACTGGCAGCGGTGAGCAGATTTGTGTATCATCTCTCATGGCGCCTTCATAGAGATGTGTAGTCCTGCAGCCAAGTGATTCAGGCTGGAGTGTTTTAACAGTGTCAGTTCCTATGTAGTTTTGATGCAGAGCAAACTGCAAGAACAGTGTTTGTGTCTTTTTATAACATTTTATAAATTGCCAAAATCAATTACGATTGTCCTCAAAATCATAAATGCATCAGAACCTGCTCATAAAATAAATTACTTATCGATTAGAATTATACTGTATGTCTATACCCTCCATGCAATCATAGGTTAAGCTATCAGGAAATAAAAAGCTGAAAAAGTTAAATGTATTTTTCTTTTTACATATTTGAAATTAAACAAATATATAATATCAATTGACAAAGTTTGCCAGAACATTCATTTTCAATTCAATTCAATTTTATTTATATAGCGCCAAATCACAACTAAAGTCATCTCAGGGGACATTCACAGATCATGGTAAATGAATGCATACAGATGGAGAGAAGGAGGAGACCTACCTAGCAGTCCAGACCTAGAGCAGCATATCCAGGTTGGTCTAAGGCAAGCCTGGCTGTCCCTAAGTAAAAGCTTTATCAAAAAGAAACATTTTAAGCCTACTCTTAAACATAGAGAGGGGGACTGCGCTTGGACAGAATCTGGAAGATGGTTCCACAGGAGAGAGGCCTGATAGCTGAAGGCTCTGTCTCCCATTCTACTGTAAGAACCACAAGTAAACCTTCATTCTGGGAGCGCAGTGCTCTAATGGGATAATAGGATTATGAGCTCTTTAAGATGATGGTGCCTGACCGTTAAAGGCTTTGTAGGTGAGGATTTTAAATTAAATTCTGGATTTTACGGGAAGCCAATGCAGCGAAGCTAAAATGGGAGATATATGGTCTCTTTTTCTAGTTTTTGTCAGTATAAGTGCAGCTACATTCTGGACCAGCTGGAGAGTCTTTAGAGACTTGTTAGGGCATCCTGATACTAAGGAATTGCAATAATCCCACCTAGAAGTAACAAATGCGTGGACTATTTTTTCTGCATCTTTTTGAGAAAGGATGTGCCTGGTTTTTTAAATATTACATGAGTGAAAAAGGGCAAGATTTGTTTTATGTAGGACTTAAAGGATGTGTCCTGATCAAAGATAACTCCCAGATACCTTATACTGGAGCTGGAGGTCAGGATAATGGCATCCAGAGTAGGTTTATCATTAGATAATGTGTTTCTAAGGTGTTAAGAGCCAAGCACAATAACTTCAGTTCTGTCTGAGTTGAGTAGCAGAAAATTACAGATCATCCAGGTCTTTGTTTTATCTTGCTTTATTGATAAATATAAATATGTATCATCTGCATAGCAATGAACATTTATGGAGTTTTCCTAATAATATGACCTAGGGAAGCATATGTAATGTGAATAGTATTGGTCCAAGCACAGACCTTGTGGACCTCTGTGTCTACATTTTGTGTGCATGGAGGATTCATCATTAACATGTACAAACTGAAAACAATCTGATAAATAGGATTTAAACTAGCTTAATGTAGTTCCTCTTAATGTCAGTTGAATGCTCCAGTCTCTGTGATAGGATGTGATAGTAAATTGTGTCAAATGCAGCACTAATATCTAACAAGTGAAGTACAGAGAAAAATTCTGTTTGATGTAGTTAGGAGACCATCTTCACCCATGCTGTCTCTGTGCTATGATACACTCTAAATCCCGACTGAAAATCCTCAAATAAACTATTGTTATGTAGAGAGTCACATAACTGAATAGCAACTTCTTTCTCAAGGATCTTAGAGAGAAAGGGAAAGTTAGATATAGGTCTATAGTTGGGTAAAATATCTGAATCTAGAGTAGGCTTTTTAAGAAGAGGTTTAATTGCAGCTACAGGACTGTGATCCATATTCTGTTACTAAAGATAGATTGATCATATCTAGTAAAGAACTGTTAACTTCCTTAAGCAGCCTAGTTGGGATGAAGTCTAGTTGGATTCATGGTTTAGATGAAGACATCATTGAAGTTAGTTCAGGAAGGTCAATTGGAGAAAGTTCACATTAAGTGTGGATATTTGCGAAACATAAAATGAAAGATCTTTGGATCTGGTCAGCTCCCCAGTCACCAGAAATGCCTGGTTCACATGTACCATCTGAAAAACTTTCAATTAAATTGGACATTCTGCAGGAGAGTAAGGAGAGTATGAGACCTCATGCATCTTACAAAATTATGTCCACATTTCTTGTCAGTTCTGAAAAGCAATAAGGAAAGAGACAAAATGTGTCTTAGAGCAGGGTTTCTCGACCAGCAGGCCGCGGCCCACCCTAACCCCTTTACCGATTGGGGGGACTGCGGGACGTGTTACACACGCACACAGTCACACAAACACACTTAAAACCAGAACTTGTCCTTACTCTTCATCATTACCTTGTAGCCCCATACATAGCTAAAGTTAGCCATTTACCCGCCAGTTGAAAGTTTATCTCATTTCCCACTCCGGCATCCTCCATCATTACTACAATTTTGAGAGCATACTTTATTGATTTTGCCTTCAAATTTTGTAATTTGTCCCTCAAAACACTTCCCTCTGCTTGCACTCAGATTTGCTCCACTTGTGCTCAAACTGTGTATTCGCACTCGGATACAATGTTGCTCGCGCTCAAACTTCAACTCTTCTCCTCGCACTCAGGCTGCTTCTGCGCACTTGCGAAATTTCTGCTCTCAGATTTCTCCACTGCACTTGGATTTTTTTGTGTAGTAACAACCATGGCAACCACCCTGTCAATATCATCCAATCAGTACAACACCAACAGCCATTTTATCAAAGACCTTAACCAGGATGCTGCCACTTGTCATATCCACAGTTCTTAAAGTGCAAATCTGCCATTGCTATTACCCTCTGATTTGTGCCAAGTGTGGTCTAAAAAAGCATAATAAACACTTGTCACTGGCATCAGCTTTTTTTCACTGCCAATCACATGAATATGATGTATAAGTGATGATTCATATGTCTCTACATTTCCTGAAGGCAACGTGATTAAGGAAAGCCCTCAGCCTTCTTTGTTATTCTGTCATTCATGATTCTATGCCCCTCTCCATTGATGCCCCCCACGCCAGATCGAGGCCAAAAGTCTGAAACTGAAAAAATATGATCTGAAGCTCAAAAAAGGATCTGAAACTGAAAAAAAGGATCTGAAACCGAAAACCTAAGACTTGAAAGTGTATAAAAATAAGATATGAATCTGAAAACATAAATTCTGCAACTGAAAAAATAAGACAAAAATTGAAAGAGAAAAATGAAAATAAATAATTTATTCAAAAGAATTCCAGAGGTTTTCAAAGTTCAAGATCAAAACTTGAACTTTCAGTTTCAAATTTTAGTTTTTCAGTTACAATTTTCGTTTTCAAATGATCAAACTTTTTGGCCCGGATTTAACACCATAACCCACAACTGTGAAAACCTACTGGAACCTGACAAAAACTGGCATGCAAACAACAGTAACACAATCTGAGGGGGAGGATAAGCAGACCTGATCAACCTGAACAGCCCCTAATTGAGAAAGAACACCAACACCAGCAGCAGCATGATTTGCTATCAATTAACAAGCAGCTGTGGCTGAAAAGCAATATTGTTGACTCCAAGTCTGGACATTTTAGTCTTAGTCTGAAAACCTCAACTATTTTAGTCTTGTCAAAACCAATAATTTTTTTTTTCTAATTTTAGTAAAATTTATTTCACGTTTATTTTATCATTATTTGATGAAAAACACAGGTTGAATGATTCAGAATGCAGCTCTGCAGAAAGTGTCTGGTCTGATGATATCAATTTAAGGAATACATTCTGTGTTCTGATTTGTATATATGTATGTATATTTATTTTGAACCAACAAGATTCAACAATGGGGGCCCAATACTCTTTAAAACTATTATATGAGGGCTTCCGGTTTAGCTCATGGAGTAGCCAGACGCAGGATAAGACCACTCTCCGTGGAGCACATTTGAGAGAATTGCTGGGATCATGGCAGAAGGTGACGGGCCACCGCAGGGCGGATGACGACGTTACCAGAGTTTCCAGAGTGACATGGCTAAGGGTGATGCTCACCAGCACTAAGACGGGAATCATGAGAACTGGATAAATATGGTGCTCCATAAAGAACATATAACAGTCATCCTAGTCTGGGAGGGATGACCTAATTTTACACAGCTCACGTTGGACTTATAGGATGGTAGGGCTAGTTTTTTAAATCTGCCTAGCCACCCAGTGTCTAGGACCCTGTCATAGTGATAGGATCACTAAGACAGGGCTCCTCTCAGAGGAGTTATCTTCTCCCATCTTAGAGGTCTGTTTTCTACTGTGTTCAGTTAACCTTGTTCTGTTTTATTTTTCTTTTGTTCCTGTTTTGCTGTCTTATATGGGGGACAGAGCTGTTAGAAATCCATCTATATTTCTCTATGACTGGTAATGTCACTAAACTTGAAAATTGCTTCCTTAAATGTCAACGGCTTGAGTAGCCCAGTCAAGAGGAGCAGAGTGCTAGCGAAGATGAAGAAAGATAGATCCCAAGTAATACTTTTATGGGAGACAATATGTCACCACCAGAACACAAGAAACTACAAAAGTTTGGATACTCAAACACATATTACAGTTCATGTAGAAATAGCAGAAAGAGAGGAGTTATGATAATGTTAGCTCATTCATTAAACTTTGAGTTGATCCAAGAAAAAAGAGACAATGAGGGTAGATATACATTGATCAAAGGCAGGGTGGACAATGTTTTGGTCACATTTATAAATGCTTATGCTCCCCAGAGAGTAACAAATCTTTCTTCAAGACACTATTCGATCTGATCGTAACTGTGAGTGAGGGAATCCTTGTCTGCTCAGGAGATTGGAATACAATTTTGAACCACCAGCAAGTACAAGCAGGCATGGATCTCTGAAATCAAAAGTACTTAATAATTTGATAAGAGAGGTAGGCTTAATTGATGTGTGGAGAAGTGTCCATACAAGAGTGAGGGAATTTACCCACTATTCAGCTACGCACAAAGTGCACTCTCGGTTGGACTTCTTCCTGATGAATACTATAGATAGACAGAGTACACGAATGCACAATATGAACAGCAGATATATCTGACCACAACATAGTTTATCTGGGTATACATCTGAACAGCAGGCCAAGAAAGACGTTATGGAGGCTGAATATTGGAATCTTGAACGATAAACACACAGTGGAAGAAATTAAAAAAGAAACCAGTGAATGCATAAATGATAATTAAGATAGCCAGGTCGATCTGACCATTATGTGGGACAAAGTCAAAGCAGTTATGCGAGGGAAGTTTATATCGAGAACAGCCCATTTAAGAAAAATCCGTAGTAGCCCCATGAACTTAATTAACAAAATTGCCATTCTAGAAAGCTAGTTCACATTGCATCAATATAAAAGGTTAAACAAGGCAGGATTTGCTAGAATAACAACACCCAAGATAAGGAAAGGTAATGTTATACAGCCATCTACACAGACCGTGTAATGATTTGTGTTTCACTTACACTATATACACAAAAATGTGACCTATTATCCTCCATTTTATGCTTGTATTTACAGTCATTGTGCACTGGGCTGTAAGTGCATCCAAACATGGATGACCTACACTCAACACTGCAAATGAACACCTCCAGTGTAGACACACAGATGGAGCACTCACTGCCAGTGCTGCTCTGCTAATGTGCTGCTCAGGCTATGTGTGATGGCTGCACTCTCAGCCACACAACTGCATTGAGTTGTTACCAGAAGGGTGCTGCTCCATGGAGGACATCTGGCCGGGCCTGGGCAAAAGGATTTGTCCCAGGAAGTGAAGGACTAAAGTACAGGAAATGGTCAATTGGAACAGGTTGCTGCATGGGGGTGGATTGGTTGTAAATTTAGTTTTGTCTAGTTTAGTATTGTTTTTCTTTATTGAATATTTAGTTGGGTATTTGTGGTTTAGTTTATTTAGTTGAGTTAATTTGTTTTGGGGATAATTCTGTTTATTGTTTAGTTGGTAGGGTGTGTTTTATTTGTCAGTTACCCCTTTGTTTTGCCTTGGTCTGACCAATCAAGTATATAGGTTCCCTTTTGTGTTTGGTTTGGTAGGTCTGTTTGTAGAATTATGTTACCTTCTGTTGAGTTGACCTCTTTTATGGGCCCAACTTAATTTACTGTATTTTGTTATTTGTATTATTTTTGGCATTTTTTTTGGGTAAATAAAACCCTCTTTTTTCCGGAACCACCTGTGTCTCCTTTGCCTGCCAGCTTGGTCCGTTACACTATGCTTCCTGTGAGTCTACAATATTCTAAAGAGAGGTTTTGGTTAAGTTTTACTCATTTTCCTCCATTTTCTTCTCATTTTTTCTATATAGTCATTAAGCCAGTCAGTTTGTGTTCAACAATGTTGGCGCTGTCTTGTCCCTTTAACGTCTTAGCCACGGAAAAAAGGTTGTTGATGAACATATGGAGTCACATTTTATATTATGAAATTAACATTTAATAATAACCCCAAACAAATGCTTCAAACAGGTCTTATTTTCACATCCTGCACCAACAATAAAACATTTTTAGCCAGCTGGACAATAGACAGAGAGAGGACAATAATTTCATAATAATTTTGATACCTATCAATCATATCCCAGGAAAATGGCTGTAATTTAACAGCATAAATATTTTACATAGGCTACTGATTTCTTAGGAACATTTATCTTGTGATTATCAAAGCTGACACCTCACACACTCATTCACAGATTCATTCTGTTCCATTCAAGTATTTGACATATTGACACACAGACCAGAGAGTATAATTTGGATCGTAACGAGGGCTTTAGTTGGGTGTTTGGTCTCAGTTCCTTTGTACATTACTCCTCGCTAATTATATAGAGTATTTAAAGAGATTCATCTGACTTGGAGTTTACCAGATCATCTTGGGACCAGATCCAAAATGGAACTTAATTCTAGACTGGATCCTTTCAACCATCACCATACATCTATACACTGTGTTTACTCTACCAGAGAACATATAAACCAGCAATAAAACTTAAGGCATCATGTGTTGTCCTTAGCAAGACCAAACAAGGTGGGTAGTGTACTTACAGGTGTAGTGCAAAAACAGCAAACAAAGAAAAAGGACAAACAAAAAGCAAGTTATATGTATAGACAAAAATTACATCTTGAGCTGCAATTTGGAGATGATGTGTTAATATTATACAGAACATGATACATTATAAAACATGTATCAAAGAGAAAACATAAGAAAAAACTCAAATTCTCAAATTTCACAGAGTACATGTGTGATACACATTAATGGTGTGCCCAAATACAAAAGCATTATTCAGCAAAGCACAAAAAGTGTTTTTTTATGAATATTTGTTTCATATAAATATTTTTTAATTATTTGTTTTTGGGGGAAATGTGTCAAACATGTCAAACAATGCGCAGGTTTGTTACATTGCTGTTACGTCCATCAGCAGGTCTCGATAAGGGGAGTCACATCCACCTGCTACATGACGGACATTTCCTTATTTGTACATCACTCCAGGGTGTTCCCCTTCTCCTTTCCACAAAGTCAGGTTGTAAAAAATAGGCAATAAATGAAAAGTGCAACGCAATAATCGCCTTTGAAGTTCTTCCCTACACATTACATGGTGTGCTGTCTGTGTTATGGGTCTATAGATATGCAGAGGTCTGTCTGCAATGAGGCGATGAGCTTTTAGTTTTAGCTCGATAGTCAGCGTAGTCATCTATGATCTGGGAGACTCCAATACGAGACTCACTGTGGGGACCTCCTTTGTAAGGTAGTTTATTCATGAACACTTATTGTAATAAAAACAAAATTTATGGATAGATTTATATTCCACACTCCAAACCAATTGGGGGCAGCCTATCACCAGAAAGTTAGGGTGTCAATAACATTATCCAACACTACGCTATGTTAGCACTGAATCAATGCTGCATTACCAGTGCTCTGTTAGCTAGCAAACTAGGTAACTATGACTAAGTATGACAGCAATATCAATTCAGGGCTAACGTTGAGCCAACATTTGCTTGAATAAATCTAACCCAGAAGAGGAAGTACTACTTCTTTATCCTCTCATGTTGGACTTTGGGCAGACGACACTACAGTGACTCACTGTTGACTCACTGTTGCCTCATAAGGTCCAAGTAGTATTACAAGACACGATGGGCCGGGGCTAGCTGGTTAGCATGCTAATTTCAGTAGATATGTCTGCAATGATACATAAATGTCTTTAACATAACTGTTATTTCTTTGCATTCTGTTGATCATTTTAGTTCATGTTTTAAACTGAAATTCTTACATATTGCTCCTTTAATAATTCATGACCAACTGAATGTTAACACAAGAGGAGGCTGGGAGGTGGTCTGAAGCAGGTAGAACTCAGTATTGTTGTACACAGATTGAATGGGCAAATGATGATATAGACTGCCTGATAGAGGATGATTAGTGATTCTATGAAACAGGTGACTAAAATATGACCTCCGTGTCGCACAACATAAGGTGAGGTAAATGGCAAGAGTGGTGAAAAATGGGTGAAGGTCTTACTTGGCACTCCTAACACATGTCAGTCAGAGAGTGAGGGTATCTGAAGATGGACAATGGGTGGACATATCAGCTTTTATCAGAACATGGCGGTGATTGGTGGACTGTTTGAAAAGTATCCTGCCTCCTCTGTGATTGAGGACATGTTGCCTTTGTGTGTGTGTTGGCACATAAGAGGCTGCCTATTTCCCATGTAGTTACTTTTTAAAAAAACAAAAACTGGTAGCTCTAGTGATCCCCCCTCCCTACTGTCATTTACCCAGCCTCTCAAGCCCTAAGTGGATGAAATGGATTTGAAACACTAACCACAGCCACACTAATAGCATTGCTTGAATTTTAAGCAATCCATGGTGGATTGATTCAGAGAATGAAGAGCAGCAGCACTGTAACTGAGATGCATGAACTACTCTTAATAGCTCATCCACACCGGCACATCGACATGTACTGTACATTACCTGAATCTAATTGGCTACATAGTTTTGAAGGCTAATGGGAATATCTTTGGACTAGAATAGTTGTGACCTGATATTTTGTCCAAAATTTGTAAATCTCTCGGTTTACCAGAAATCCAGTCACTATAAGCTGCAAATAGCAATGAATCTATTAGTTGCAGGGATACTCCATAAAAATTAATTTGAGTATAAAATATTCACTGCTTGTAGCCTTGAATGGTGGTTTTGAAAAGTTTGTATCTTGCTTCTCCATAGCGGAGCAGCTGTAGTCCACTTGCATTCACAGTAGCACATTAGCAAGAGAGCAAGAGAATGTTCACAGATACGTCTGCATCAGTCATGTTAGCATATGCCCAAAAATTACATTTATTTATAATTAAGTGGCAAAGTAGGAATTATGACTCATCTGCCAGGGGCAAAGGAAGAAGTCTTCACAATATCCACTGAGGTGGGAGAAGGGAGGTCTCAAATCAAGGCTGCAGTATAATCCATATCTTCATCTTTCATCTGCATACTGCAAATACTCTATTGCACTTACTGTATATGTCATGCTATCGCCTCCTCATAGTGCTAAAGCTGCACCTGTAGTGGCATATATAGCAATTTCTTCCATGAACGCCACAATTGTGAGGAACAAACTGTTAATACAGATTGAGTATGGACATGTGGATCCGGCTGCTGGAGTGATTTACAATAAGCAAAATTTTTAACTTGAAAATGGTTTGTCATTGGAATCCATTGTATCTGTTGTGAATCCAAACTACAGTTGTTGGAGCAAGCTACTGTATAAACTTTCAGAGCCATCTTTAGCCTGTAGGGGCTGCGCATTTCACACTGAAAAACATAATGATTCAATGGAATATTTCTTTAATAAATTATGATATCATTCTAACATTTGGGATACATATGGGACATATATTTTGACTGCCATCTGGTTACACTCTTGTGTGTCCATGAGCAGCAAGCAAATGTTGATTAATGTGTGAATCCTCATGGCTGCAAACCAAATACAGACAAGGAGTTTACACTGGAGTTAGCCACTGAACTCCCTGAAATTGAATTTGTATATGACTAACGACTGCTGAGTCCTGTGTGTGGTTTAAGTAACAAAAGCACTTTGGTCAAGGTTAGTGTAAAGGTTGTGGTATTAAAACTTTTAATAATGCTTTAGTTTCTTCAAGCTGATATTGTATCAGATTGGATGTTTTTGTGGAAATCAAATAAAATACTTTGTCACCAAATATTTTATTGATATGTTTAGTATCAACATTTTGTGACTTGTAAGATTTATTTTTTCTTCAAAATGCTTTTGCTGTTGTAAATTAGTAGTATATTAATATAATTTTGAGGAGACAGGGTTGGAAGAAAGCTATTTTATTCAGTTTTCTTTCTATAGCTTTTAGCAACACTAATATATTAACATGCAATGAAATAAGGTGAAAGGTTGCTTCATCCAAATTAAAAAGAACATATTCCTACCCGTCCAGGTTTTGAGACAACTGTGGCTATGAGATTTTTGCCTCCACTCCAGTACAATGACGTGAAAGTTCATTTTTGTTATTTAGAATTGGAAAATTACATTTATAAAATTCAGCAGTAACATCTCTTTCCAGAGGCAGTGTCTCAGTTACTCCACAAAAGACACACAGTTTTCACAGGGACTATTTCCTTGATAGAGAGCGGGAAACTGTTACAGTGAGGATGAAAATTAAAAGCTGACAAAATT
>CM055850.1:2632220-2697220 GCA_029490765.1 Euthynnus affinis | reverse complement strand
ACCAAAATAACACAGAAAAAACATACCTGACAAGATTGAATAAAAAGAAAATATCCTCCGGTCAGTGATGCTAATACAGGCTCCTACACAAATTAAATTACAAAATTGTGTTACAATAGTGTACCATAAGTCCAAAGGGATAATCAAACTTAAAAAAAAGAGAAGTGCACATCGCTGCTTACCTCTCCCATGAAGTGTAACAACAAAGGGGGAGAGGTAAAGGCGGGAGACGACACTTATAGAAGGGGGGCACCCACAAAAGTGAATGTAGGGGTACACTAAACTGAGCCCCAAATGTGCTGACCCCGGAGGATTTAACTATACACAAATTTTGTGTAATCATAACATATATGCTGCACAGTTGACCCTGTTACACTTACATTCTAACCACAGTCAGTGGTTGAGTAAGATATATATATATATATATATATATATATATACATATCACATTTGTTCAATTTAAATGTGCAAGTTAAATGTGCAAGTTTACCAAATAAAAGACATTCATCAGATGTGCTACAATAATTTCTTATATACATATACATATTAATATATACTTATACAATGACAGTATTTCCCTGCAGTATATTGTCATTATCACTTCCACTATTGATTTATATTTTCATTATTTATATATTATAAAGCAACATAAAACAGTAGTGAAGTTTGAATACCACTGATCCTCAGAACAGGGCATTGTAGAACATATTATGGATTCATTTTCATTACCACTTCATGTTATGTAAACCGTAATTCATTAGTTTGAACAACAAAATAAAAATATAAAAAACAACACTAAGAATAATAAAATTTATGATATAAATATCTTTTATTTAACAGAAACATTTTTGGACATCTTTTTCAATCTTTTAATGTTCAAACGCAAACATTTTGACAGTTTTTTTCTGTTTTCTTCAGAGTTGACTGATAAAGACAGAATAAGCTGTCAAATCAGTTGTACATGTGAAAATAATGCTATTTAACCAAGAGTATGACTTACAGGTAAGTTAATATGCTACATAGGAAAACAAATGTGTATCACTTACCTGGACCTCTCCTGATTTGGTCTGCAATACTTCTGATATGGCGGGTGTGAATGTCACAGACATGGTGAATAATGCTGGCCCACAGTGCCTGAGAAAAATAAAACAGCACAAATGAATGAACTTACTATTATAAATCATCTCTCTCTCTCTATCTATCTATCTATCTATCTATCTATCTAATGTGTTCACCAGAAACTGCTGATTTTCATCCCAACAACAAACTAGATCAGATTATTTCATTAACACACTTTCAGTCAGAGACAAGAAGCTATTCAGTGAAATCAACTTCTGTTGTCTTTGGTTGTAATGAAAACCTCGTACTTGCTTACTTAATGGCACATGGTGAAAAACTCTTGACCTATTATGACGATAAAGGCAATACTATGCATCGATGCTGCAGGAGCTCTATCATAGCTGGAGAAACAACTGCAACATCAAGAAAATAAGTGACACAGTCACATACATTAATATGCTGGTAGCCTTGGCTGGCCTGGATAAACATAGCAAAATGAGTAACAGAAAAAAAATATTCAGACTGATAAATGTAAAATTAAAGCTATGATAGTAATTAACGTTACATGTTTCCCAACACTGAAACGCGGAAAAATTTAACGTTACTTGTGTTGAACTATAAGCTAACTTTACACAGTGTGTACATGTGCTACTAAATGACAGATTAGGAGCACTGTGAAAAATATTCACAGACTGTATTAACTGGGTGATGAGCAGACTTCTCCTCAGTTTATCTTTCACACTAACTCATTACTCTGGCTTACTGTCTTTAGCTCATCACCAGCACTAAATACCTTAGTTATTTTTCCGTTGTCTTTATTGCCACAGAAAATGAATAGATCTTTGGGTTATTACCACTGTGGTGTTTAAAAGAAATTGAAGTCAAATGTAAAACTGAGTACTGTTCTGTTAGTGTTTGTGGTCATGGGAAGTTATGACTTATTTCTACCACTAGAGGGAGTGTACACTAGCAAGCAAGCCAGAGTGTATAGAGAGCTGCTCCGGAGTGGATGTGTTACTTACTGCTGCTAATAAAGTAGCTATGACCGCCTGCAACCCCACTTGTCGGTTTTCACTTTAAGACAATTCCCCACAGTCTGTCGACACAACAGACTTTTGGCGACGAGGATGGGATTTCCTTAAGGTGAAAAGAGTTTTTAACAAGTTGAAACTCCGTTGAGACGTTGCAAAGATGGCGGCAGCTTTCAGGAAAAGTGAAGACCTTCACTTTGATGAAAATGAAGGAAGGATTTGAAGTCTATCTGGAAAGGCTTGAACAGTTTTTCGTAGCAAATGGACTGAAATATGGAGATGAAAAGTCAAAAGTGTTCCTGACAGTGGTTGGTAAAAAGAACCACACACTGCTAATGGACTTGTGTGCGCCAGTAAAGCCCTCCGAAAAAGAGTTGTCAGAGTTGATTGACCTTATGAAGACACATTTTGAGCCAAAGACTAACTTCATCGCAGAAAGGTACAAGTTCAATACGAGAAACCAGCGAGAAGATGAGTCTGTGAGTGAGTATAAGGCCTAGCAGCAACTTGCAAGTTTGGGACATTTTTAGACGATGCTCTCAGACACAGATTTGTGTGCGGAGTAAGAAGTGCAGAGCTCCGCGACCGCATGTTAAATGCAGCACATGCTAAAGACTTGACATTAGCTGGAGCTTATGATATGGCATGTAAAAAGAAAGGTCACATCACCAAGGCCTGCAGATCCCGACCAGAAGAGAAAAAAGATAAGCTGACCAAGTGGACTAAGCATCTGGAAGCTACAACTGCGGCAGATGACAGCGACCGGGATAAAGTCCACAAGACGCCGGTAGGAGAGATCAACGTTTCTGGCAGCCGCTCTGAGGACATTGTTTTTCAGCAGGAGTCTACAATCCCGCTGGTCAAGCTGGAGCAACAGAAAGTCGGGACAGCAAAGACTAAACCGGGTTTTCTTACAGAGTACCGGGCAGGTAACATCAGGGATGTTGAACTATTTTCAGTAGAGACTGAATGTGATGATGGTGCTTCTGAAACTGATATTGAAAAACCCTACTATGTGTATGTAAGGGTAAATGAAAAACGCTTAAAAATGGAAGTAGACACAGGAGCAGCCGTGTCAGTGATTTCAGAAAAGCTGTACAAACGTAGGTTTAGAAAAGAAAAGCAAATGCCTACAAATTGTGTGTTGAGGACGTACAGCAAACAGTCTCTTAGACTGAAAGGGAGCATTTCTGTCAAGGTGAAGTGTAATGGAAAAACTTGCACTCTCAAACTGTTAGTGGTAAAGGGTAATGGTCCAGCCTTGTTGGGAAGAGACTGGATAAAAAGACTAAAACTGAATTGGTCCTTCGTAAACAGAGTAGCAACTGAGAGTTTTGAGGAACTTTGTGACAGGTATCCAGAGGTGTTTCAACCCAGTCTGGGAAAGGTAAAAGGGATCAAAGCCAAACTCCATGTCGTTTCAGGGTTTGCCTAAGTTTTGCAAACCTCGCTCTGTGCCTTATGCACTTAGGGAGGCAGTCGAAGCACAGTTAAACAAAATGGAGGCTGATGGTGTTATTTCACCCATTAGTTACAGTGAATGGGCTGCACCTACTGTTAACATTCCTAAAGTGGATCATACAGTCAGGATTTTTGGAGACTACATGGTGTCTATTAACCCTTGGCTTGAGGTAGATCAATACCCAATACCAAAACCACAGGACCTGTTCACAAAATTAGCAGGAGGTGAGAGATTCACTAAGCTTGATTTGTCACAAGCCTATCAATAGTTAGAGCTAGAAGAGAGTTCTAAACAGTACTTATGTATAAACACCCACAAAAGGTTGTACCAGGTTAACAGACTTCCCTACGGTGTGGCTAGCGCACCTGCTATATTTCAGAAGTTAATGGGTCAAGTTTTGCAGGGCATTGATGGGGTGATCTGTTATTTAGATGACATCTTGATCACAGGACAGGACACAGAAACACACATGAGACACCTGGAGGAAGTGTTAAAAAGACTGAAAGCACACAACCTCAGGGTTAAAGGAGAAAAATGTGCTTTTTTCCAGCACAGTGTGTCATATTTGGGACACATCATTGATGCAGAAGGGATTCATCCATTAAAGGAGAAATGTGAAGCTATTGCTAAGGCAGCAATTCCTACTACTACGACAGAACTAAAGTCTTTCCTCTCCCTGCTGAGTTACTATGGAAAGTTCATACCAAACCTTTCTACCCTTGTAGCACCCATGACAGAATTGCTGCAGAAAGATGTAAAGTGGGAGTGGTCTGCATCATGCCAGAAGGCATTTGAAGAAGCTAAAAAACAGCTTATTTCTAACAGAGTCCTTGTACATTACAACCCAGATCTGCCACTCGTACTAGCCTGTGATGCTTCACCAGTAGGAGTAGGGGCCGTGATCTCACACAAATTGTCTGATGGTAGTGAAAAACCAGTAGCTTTTGCATCTCGAATGCTTACCAAGGCAGAGAAAAACTACTCTCAGATAGAGAAAGAGGCACCAGGCCTGGTTTTTGGAGTGATGAAATTTCATGAGTATCTTTTTGGTCGTAAGTCGTGGTCTGTGTGAAATATGTATGCAGTAACGTAGCATGCCAGTCACAGCACCTGTTCATACCTGGCAGGGGGCGTCAGGTCCATGGGAGAGAATACACCTTGATTTTGCAGAAGTCAATAAGCAAATGTTTCTGGTGGTTATGGATGTGTATGCTCGCTGGCCTGAAATAATCCACATGAAAACCACTACAGCCAGCTTAACTATTGAAACCTTGAGAACCTTGTTCACAGCGTACGGGTTGCCAAAAGAGGTTGTGACAGATAATGGACCTCAATTAACTTCAGGTGAATTTGAGTCATTCCTTAAACTGATGGCTGTGAAACACATTAAAACTCCAGCTTATCACCCTGCCTCAAATGGATTGGCTGAGAGGCTGGTCCAAAATTTCAAAAAGTCTTTGGCTAAGAACAGAGCAGTGGGTGGCATGACATTGCAACATTGCATCGCTAATTTCTTGTCAAGCTACAGGAATATGCCACATACAACAACCAAGAAAACACCAGCAGAGCTATTTTTGAAAAGACAGGTCAGGACTAGACTTTCTCTAGTGAAAACGGAAGTAGTTCAGCCTTCTCTACCTGTGAGTGTTCCAAGTCAGTCACCGGGTAAAAAGAAACTGAGATCTTTCTCTGTGGGTCAGACTGTGCTTGTGAGAAACCACAGGGGAGGAGAGAAGTGGGGAAATGGTGTAATAACTGGAATTTTGGGTCCTGTGACATATTTGGTGTCTGTAAATGGAACATGTGTAAAAAGACATGTAAATCAAATGCTGGAATCAAAGAGGAAGGATGTGATTCAAGAACAGACTGTGATTAACACTGAAGGGAACTGGGCTCACTACAGTGATCCTGAAGGTGATGAAAGAGACACTGGGACTGCCACCGCTCTCTCTGAGCAGGAGCCGGAGAATCACCAGAGCTCAGACACTGACCAAGCTCTGGAGAGACATGCAAGTTCAGGAGGCATGGAGTGCCCTAAAAGGAATGTGCGCCCTCCTCAGCATTTGGACTTGTAATGGACTTAGCAAGAGAGACTTTGTTCAAGAAAAAATATAATACATTGTTGCACCATGTTTACAAAAGGTGGTTGAGTTGAAGACCTTCCAGAGGTGTGGATTTAATGACAAATTTTTGTTTTTGTGTGAAATAAAAGAAAAAGAAATGGAACATAACATACTTTAAGTTTAAAGCTACAGGGGAGGAGCTGTGGTGTTTAAAAGAAATTGAAGTCAAATGTAAAACTGGGTACTGTTTCAGTGTTTGTGGTCATGGGAAGTTATGACTTATTTCTACCACTAGAGGGGAGTGTACACTAGCAAGCAAGCCAGAATGTATAGAGAGCTGCTCCGGAGTGGATGTGTTACTTGCTGCTGCTAATAAAGTAGCTATGACCGCCTGCAACCGCACTTGTCGGTTTTCACTTTAAGACAATTCCCCACAGCCTGCCGACACAACAACCACCACATCGCCTCCCTGTTGTTTCTTATCAGTCCAGCAGCTCCGAGAGAGGCTCAAACTGAGGCTATAGTGCGGTAATATGGCTAATATTTAACCTACGTAACATTAGTGGCGTTTCCTTTCAAGGAAACGTATCTACTGCCAATAAACATTCTACATCATCTAGGTTATGAAATATTACCAGCGGAGTAAAAAAAATATACATTACACTCTTACCTGTCCAGCAGAAAACAGTAAACTTCAGCATCAGTCTGCAAACATTTCTCTCAGGGATTTCCATCCGGGTTTATCCTCTCTATGCCGTTGCTTGTCCCAATTTCGTTTAGCTTCTTTGTGTTTTCATTTCTATGACAACGACAATTTACACTCCTGTGATTTTCTAAATAAGTATGATTAGCCATTTTTGGTGCCCTAGGCAAGATTGGGATTTCCTCTTTGCAAAGGACATTTTCACACCACTAGTTATGTCCAACCAGAAGGGCTTGTAATCCCACTGAGTTTCATGTGACAGGAGGCTATTTTTTCCATGAAAAGGTTATATTCCAAAAACAACAACAACAACAATAATAATAATAATGATGATGATTATAACAACAACAATAATAATAATAATAATAATGACACAGCAGTGCTATCAATTAACTTACACAGAGACCACAAGTGAACTTCTGTGAATTGGCCTGGTTGGTGTAGATGGGAGGTCACTTAAAACTTCTCCAGCAGATGGAGGCTTCTTCAAATATTTCCTGAGTGCATCTGGACAGTTATAGAGTAGATATTAGCCTGTTACAAGCAAAAACATGTAGCTGCAGAGTAGAACTACTGCAGCCTGATGCACCAGCTATGTGGAAGTTCAAACTTATAACTAAGTTCAAAATGAATTATAACCAAGTTGTGATTTCTGAAATAAAAGCTTGCACCACCTAGATAAGTTACAACATAACTCTGAGTAACAACTAAATAGTGACACACATGCTGCTGGGCTTAGTGTAAATCATAAAATGTCACAGAACTCATTGACAGTAAAACAGTGTTTTTCTGCCACACAGCCTCATTTTTTCTTCAGCCTAATTGCTACCAATTTGCAACCCAGTAATCCAGTGTTTACGTAATTTATTGATTATTTCAATATCATTCTAGCTTACAACAATGTGCCACGATGTTGAGTGGTGCTCACATCGCTGGTGCAAGCCAGTGAGTGCAGAAATCTGTTTTTGTAAATAAGTTACTGATATTTGTCAGGGAAATTGCAGCACAAGAAGCAGCAGTTATTCCGATAGCTAGCTATTGGCTGCCATTCAGTCTCATATCCTTCAAATTGTAACTTTATCTGAGTCCAACAACTATCGTAGCATTATTATGTAGCATTAGCTTTATTGCTTCTTAGCTATCTAGCTGCTACAAATGAAATGTCTAACGATGTTACACACAAAACGGCATTTTAAAGATAACATACCTCGACTTTTTCCTCCTCTTTTCTTCGTTTCCTCTCTTGCGCACCTGAAGGCTTGGACCTTTCCATTATTATGAAATACAGGTAAAATGTAAATATCTGCCTGTCTTGACCAGAACTTGACACGGACTTGGGCTGTCAGGATACGCCCCACTCTCAGTGCGCACAGTACCTAGGCAGTGGCAGTGTGCAAAGTGGCTTTCTTCCTTGCTTTCTCTCTTTTCTTCTGTATTTGTTAATTTGTTATTCCCGGGGGGGGGGGAGAGAAAGACAGCTGATGAGAACAGAGGACTCGAGGAAGAAAGAACTGAATCATTTGCTTTCATTGCCAATGTGGATGGATAGCCTGCATGATGGTTTTGTAATGAGAAGTTGTCAAATAACAAAAAGAGTAATTTGGAAAGACGTTTCCAAGGAAGGCATGCTAAATTTGCAGCCGACTAATCAGTTGGGAGTGAATTTTCGAATCCTCAAAATAAAAATGACAACTTATTAATGCAGCGCATTCTCTCCAGGATGCGCTGCAGAGAAAATAAACTTTTAATCATGAATGCTCATTATGTATTTGTAGTCATTTTGATAGTATCACTACTACTTAGTCATTTCAATTAGTTTTTTGCGGCTCCAGACAGATTTGTTTTTTGTATTTTTTGGTCCAATATGGCTCTTTGAACATTTTGGATTGACGACACCTGGCCTATGCCTTAAGCGGGCCCTGAGTATGACCCTCCATTTATCAGATTTTGGTTCCAAATCTTCTCACTATATAAAATGTTTGGTCCGTTCTTCTTTTTTCATTTCGTTGAATCTAAAACGCATTTATGTTAGGTTTGTATGGAGACCCTCTGGTGACATGTTGGGAAAAAAAATGCGTTGACACAAGATATTAACTGACTTAACATATCACTAATTCTTGAAATCTCAAAATGCCCCCCAGTAGTGGCCCTAACATGAACATTTTTTGTGATTTGGGTGAACACCATTGTGCATTCCACACATATATTCTGCTCTGTCTTATTAAGCTGTCTTTTACCGTATACAGAGTATGCCCTGTAGATTTCCCAGACATAAATCAAGACATTTCTATATATGTTTATCACTATCTTTCACATGAAGGATTCACACAAAATAATAAAATAATATAATGAAGGAAAAACACAAAATACTCAAAAAATAATTTGTGAGAGGCCTTTATTAATTGTAACAATGTATACCAGAAATAATAGGAGAGGAACAAACACTGTCATTTCCTCTTTTTCACTGTAATTAATAACCATAAATTGCCTCCAGTCACCTGACCCTTCATAGACCAGATTGGAGGTGCCAGAGATCAGGCTGGCTGTTGTACTGAGGGAATGGACTGCTTGCAGGGAGTCATAAAACCTGGTGAGGCAATGTGAGTCAGACAGCTCTGGGAGAATACAGCCTTTCACCAAACATCTCAATACCAAGGGGATTCCCTACTTGTGAGGGGTCTACTGATCAGCTCAGTTAGTTGATTTAGGAAACAATGCAACTTTTAATGAGACATTTAGATATCAGAGTTAATCAAAACAACTCTATGTGTATATCAAACTACCCTAACAAATGCCCTCAAAGTACCTTGACGAATGTGTTCACACAAAAGTCATTAGTCACAGAGCAAATCTCTCAATAATGTCAGCTGGAAAAAGTTGGCCTGGATTGACCCTTCCATCTTGATCTAAATTTGTGAGATGAGACAGGAGAAGGAATGTGAAAAAAAAAAAAAAAAAAAGAATCCAGCAAATGCAACATCTTCATTTCAACAAATCGTATTTAACGTACTGCAGGACTAATAATAATTGTGAAAATGTAATAACTGTTTGTCACTTGGGATGGGAAATGATAAAATTTTATTGATGCCAATGACATAATTTATTTGCTTATCAGTCTGCCTACACAGGGTTCAGTGTCAACGCAACAGTTTTATTATCTCCACTGTTTATCATGCTGTTATCATAACTGACAGATAAAATAAATGGTCCGCAACCAGAAGTTAACTGAATTAACTTAATTTAGTTAATTAATTTTAAAGCATCATACAGTCTCCTGTCTGCATGAGAATAACAAAATTGAAGAAGAGTGCTCCACTGAGTTGTGTCATGTCTAGACCATGTCTTGCACCATTAGCTCAGAGGAAAGGCATTGTTGTCCAAGACACTGAACACAGACTGAGCACTGAGTTATTTTCTATTCTTTTCTTTTTCTCACCTCAGAGTTGGTTTAAGTTGTTTAATGCTGCAGTGTGTGTTGTAGCTGATCTCATTTGTTACTGTTGATTACCGCTTTGCTCTGCTAATGTTAGTATCTGAGTGACAGGGTATAAAGTTCACAGTATACTTAATGTTCATCTCACAAAAGGTAATTATTTCCTCATTAAATCAAGCAATGGTTGCAACCACTGCTTTTTTTTTAATTACAAGATAGCCAAATATCTTTGGCAATCTTGTAATGTGCATGTGCACTGTAGACAGTACACAGGCTGCACTGCCCTCACAGTTGAGTTCTGCCTTTTTTATTAGCGATAAGAGGAACTGATAAACTCAGAGGTGTACAATTCTGATGGATTGGGCAATTTGGAACTGGTTCTTGATTCCCATCCCTCTTATCACCATGGTGGATGAGAGATAACCCATTTCCTAAATATTAACGCATAAAAATCAATGTATTTAAATGCAAAACCAGATGACATGATGTGTATCTTTGTTGTATTGAAGCTGCAGTACATTACAGACATACAGTTTGATTTGCACATTCACCAAGTTGCTTTGTGTATATCAGTATACATTCAGTAAATGGCATTGGCAGTCAATAATACCACAACCAGAAATAAATCAAGTACTCTTAATCAAATTAGATTCTGAAAACACATTTTTTATTACATACTCTGTTTGTAGCTGTATTTCTGCATCACATTAATAATAATAATATTAAGTTGAATGAATTTTGGTTTCAGTTGACAAGAACAACAACAAAAGCAGTTGCTGGCATAACGCTAGCAGAGCTTCACTCTGGTGTTTCACCATAAAGGATATACACAAGTATAGAATTAAATATAAAAGACATGAGACCTCCTTCACATATTTAAACACACATTTATGTGCAATGAAATTGGCTTTATTAGCCAGACAGGGCTTAGTAGCATAAACATGACAAAGGCATAACAGAGAACAATTGTACCATACCAGTTAACAGCACATTTTATTTACCCAATAGGAAAATACCAACTAAGATCTCTGATAGTTTGGGGAATGTAATCATTTACTCTTATTGACCAATGAGATTTGAAAGGGTGCAATAAGGAGGAATACGAAATTGGAATTTTAGGGCAAAAAGGCAATGAATGCAGTGTTCAAAGACTTAATGTATGATTTTCATTCAGAACTAATTGAGGAAAAGACCTATTTTGGGAATGTAAAATTGAATGTCTAGCCTTCCCTTGTGGTGACCTTTGGCTCAGCCAGTGAGCTGTGGATGATGCTGTGGATGATGCTGTGGATGATGCTGTGGATGATGCTGTGGATGATGCTGTGGATGATGCTGTGGATGATGCCCCCCCCTCCCTTCCAAGAAGGTGTGATGGTCGCCTTCAATGATGTGGACTGACACTTTGCCATCACATACCTGAAGAAAGACACATCAGTCAGACCAAACTTTATCATTTAAATACGTACTGTATGTGTATTTGTGTTGGTTGGTTTTCAACCAAGTTTTCAGTTAAAGAAAAGTGAAGATGAACACAGATGCAGTAATGATGAGAAAACAAACCTAGGACTAAGATGATTTGGATAAAAGCAGGAAACCTTGACAGTCAAATGACCTCAAAAACTCTGTAGGTAAAAACTGAAACTCTGTCGAGCTCAGGAGGTGTCATACATGTGATACATTGATACAAATAATATTTGTTTATTACTTATTATATTGCGTCTCTGCGTATTATTGTACTGAAAATATTGTGATGTACTGCATTTGAACAGCAAAACTGAAAACTCCCTGTATTAATAAATTTGATAGGAGAGAGAAAAAAAGCATTTTGTCACTTCAGTTAATCAGGGCTCATCCTACAGAAAAGCGCTTGACTCCAAACAATTTGACTGAATAAACATAGAATTTCTGTGTCACAGTTTATCTGTAAAAGTCTATGGGCCCTATTTTCGTGGAGGTGTAAAGACAACTGCAAGCGCTCCAACACTTTCCTGACCTTGAAACTTGCTTTGCCCATCTGTGTGGTGTAGTGGTGACCCACACAGATGCAGTGTTCAAGTAGCAAGCAGAGCACACGGTGCACAGGTGGGAGGTTGATTCAAATGAAGCAGCGCAAAGCTATATTTTGGTTGAAATTTGGTCCTAGATGTGCTAAAAAAAAAAAAAAAAAAAAAAAAGATATCAGCACTACATTGTTTCTAGTGAAACATCTGCTGCTGCTTTGATTTTATCAATAAGAACAAACTAAATGCATTCTACAAATGTGCTGCAATTACAGATTAATGCTTGAAATATAAACAAGTAATTTCGATTAAACAGCAACAAAACCTTTCATGCAGTTAAAGAAGGAACATCAGTACATCAGTCTGCAACCATTAATGTGGCTGATTCTTGCGTTGTGTTTTCCACAGACATTTTATACTGTATAAAAAGCTGCTTTTTTGGTTCATTAAATCCCTACAGCATCTGAAGGCAGCAGGACAGATATGATGATAAATCTGCAGCCTCTAGTTAGAGGGGTGTACAAAATATAATTCATTTTTAGATTCTGATAGATCCCGTCAACATGACGGGGTTATTCATGATTATAAATAATAATGTTGTTAAGGCTGCCATATGCTTTAAAATGTGCACAGCCCCATTCTTAATTTGGAGACACTCATATTGTTACTGAGAAGAAATTGCTACAGGTTTTTTTCCCCCAAACTTTAGTTTTGTGTATGTATAGAAACTGCCAAATAAACCAAGCACTTTTATAGTAGTTGCATACCCCTGCATGATGTGATACATTTCTAATGCCTTTATTGTAGTCCATGATTGTGGATAGCAGAAAGTAGTCAAGCATGGATTCTATACTAACAATCCCACATTTCAATGCACATTTTTCAGATGCAACATTACCATTGTGCCAATCGACATCTGTCATTGATGATGCAAAATGATTAAGATGAGTGAGTATCCAAAATCTCAATTCACTATTTACTATTGAGTGTTCCTTTATATAGGAAGTATGAGGGAGGGATTTCTAACACAGCATTAATTGATTAATCAATTGTGTGGTCTGTGTCTCTGTCTGACACAGGTCAATTTGCCATGCAGATTGTCTGCCCTGTGTATGTAGGCAGCCTCGTAATATACCCATACAGCTACTTTATATTTTTCATTAAGGAGTGGCTTTGTGGCTTTCTCTGACTTGGTGTGACATTGTGTGGGCCACATGAGAGCAAGAGAGAGCCTGAATGTGAGTGTCTTATGATAAAAACTATATTAAACTTACAGCATGGATAAATAATTCATGCACACAAATGATAACATCAAGAGCACAAAATTAATAAATTTTGTGCATGACTTATTCATTTATTATTTTCCCTTAAGGACTATAATTAAAATGCTTTTTTAAATGATCTTAACTCAAAGAGTTCCTCTGCTGACGTGCTACGGTAAGCATATTCTGTCATTTCCGGTTGTCGACAGTGTCTACTGATAGCGCCGTTGCTGCTCTCAATTCGCTTGTGCTACTTTATTATTGTGAATTACCACTTACTAAATTTGTGAATTGTGATTTTTCGCTAGTCCTGCATAAGCACTCTCACTGTGTTTTTTTTTCTTCTCTTAGCGACTTTTTCCTGCTAAGTGCACAGCGGTTAGTTATTTGAGCTCAGCAGCTAGCACTAACAGCTAATTCTAAGCTAAGCTAGTCGGTGCGGACCAATTTAGCATAACCCCTACTCCCCATGGATGTATTAAGAGAACTGGATACAGCGTCGGAGGCGGGGCCTCGTTCATTCCTATGAAAGTTGCTCAGTGGCGCATGATACCAAAAAAATCGTCTTCCGGGTCTGAGAGTACCCGGATTATCCGGGATCACTGGGCCCGTGGAACATGCGCACTGGTAACTTCCGCCGGTCGAGTCGGCTACTTCCGGTTTAGCCCGCCGGCTAACTTGAATAGGGATATAACAATTCAATCGTGCGGCTCTTTTAGGCTTTTGAAATGTGATCGGACTGAACGGATCAAATTCCGACAGTGAAACGAGTCATTTCGCGGGGATTTTGATGCTCAAAAAAATTTATCCACTGATTTACGGACGTCTCTTTCACAATGTAAGTCTATGGGAAAAAGTCTTTTTGGGCCCAGTAGCGTCACGTGACATTGTCATACCACGGTTTGACCGCTATGTCAAATTTGCATCACCGCTCGGCGCTGTCCCTGGGGGCTTGCTACTCCCCCGATAGTTCCCAAGCAGCCGGGAAGACAGGGTTCTGGCTGGGTGACTGTCCGAAGGTAGCATAGCCCTAAACAGAAGCCCACAGTTCACCACCAACCCGTTTGAGTTTCTAACAGATTTTCCCCGCTCAGCGACACACCCGCTGAGGAACAGACTCTGGTTATTGGCAGCTCCATAGTCAGAAAAGTGAAGTTAGCAACATCGGCAACCACAGTAGAGTGTATTCCTGGGGCCAGAGCGGGCGACAGAGTCAAATTTAAAACTGCTGGCTAAGAGTAAACATAGATATGGTACTATTGTTATCCATGTCAGCGGTAATGACTCCCGGTTACACCAATTGGAGGTCACTAAAATTAATGTGGAGTCGGTGTGTACTTTTGCCAAAACAATGTCGGACTCCATAGTTTTCTGTAGACCCCTGCCTAATCTGACCAGTGATGACATGTATAGCCGCATGTCACAAGGTACATCTCAAGTCTCTTATTTCATGTCTCCTCGCTCCTCGATCCTCGTCTGAACCGGAAGATGTTCCTGATACGCCATTTTGACAGGCGTCCCAAGTCTCTTATTCTGCTCCGAGGATTGAGGAGCGAGGAGGGATCTCTGAGGAGCGATGAGCGAGGAAACATGAGAGCAGACTTCACGGGAGTCTTTTACTGGCCGACACGCCCCATTATTGGATATCAGTTATTGATTGGACGCTCCAGTTGATCGAACTGATCTGATACATCACTGCAGTTTCATACCGAAGTGGAGACAGATAACAGATTAAATTTAAGTGTTTTACTCCCAGGTTTCATGTATTATTTGTTTTATGATTCACCACATAGTTGAAAAAATCTGTTAATTGTCGGTCTGATCAACAAAAGAACCATAATCATCATTTATTAGAGATATTTTTTTTTTCATGATGTTATTTCCTCCATTAAACTGTTTCTGGCTGACAGACTCTTCCTGACTTTAATTTGATCCATAATAACAGTTAAACATCTATATTTCACATAATTTATCGTCATTTCCATTAGGTCACATATGAGGCTAAAAATTCCTAAGCGTCGGGTTTGATGATGAATGATGAATTTGATAATTTCCAGTTTCCCTGAATCATTTAGCCAAATACATATTTTCTAGTGTTCAAATGACACCCTGATTATATTCAGGATTATCAAAAGATACAGGTGCAGATAATCAATAAATAGTATAAACGCATTCTGCCAGTAGAAATGGTTCCCGAGCCTCTGAGTAGGACTCAGTATAAATGCAGAATGCAGGTTGTTATTCAGGTGTTTGTTAAACAGAAAACAGGCTGCAGAGAGGGAACATCTGTTCTAGTGATGATAACTGTGCACCTTTATTAGTATTAACACAGTCCGCATGTGTGCAGACACAAACTCCTTCAAAAGTCTCTACAGCTGTTAAAGCCGACTGACAGCTGATCCAGCTGTGATCAGCTGTCGCCGTCATCTGAAACGGACGTCGCTTCACATGACGCTTCAGAGGAAAGCACGTCTCATGTCTCTTAAAACAAATTTCCTCGTTTCCTCTCTCCTCGCTTGGTTTCCTTGCGTCTCTTCTCGCATCCTCGGTGGGCGGGACTAAGACGCAAAGAAAAGACGCAAGTGAGGGAAACGTGGATGCAATTTAAGAGACTTGGGATGCACCCATGGGATGCACCCATGCTTTCCTCTGAAGCGTCACGTGAAGCGACGTCCATTTCAGATGACAGCTGATCACAGCTGGATCAGCTGTCAGTCGGCTTTAACAGCTGTAGAGACTTTTGATGGAGTTTGTGTCTGCACACATGCGGTCTGTGTTAATACTAATAAAGGTGCACAGCGATCACCGCTAGACAGATGTTTCCTCTCTGCAGCCTGTTTTCTGTTTAACAAACACCTGAATAACAACCTGCATTCTGCATTTAGTATTCTGCATTTACTATCCTGAGCAGAAAGAAAGAAAAACAATCATAATAACCCCGACAAATTATGGGATCACTCCACGGCTTCCTCCGCACGGGGCCACTAAATTGTAAAGATTTTGTCATTTTAAAATATTCAATCATATACTACACAAGGTGCGACAAATTATTAAACACATACCTCCACAGATAAAAATCTTAGGGCCAACCTCCCCGTCTGCCAGCCGATCGCACTTATGGGATCAAAACTCTGCCACAGCTACCAGAAAACACCTGTATATCTGGATCCCCAAGGACTATTTATAATGCAACCGGAAGTGATTGCCCTGCCGGCGTTTCCCTAATATGGAAAAGGGCATAGCACCAGAGGAAGTGACATAAGTGGCGTAACCAGCCAGGTACGGTGACGAGGTGGGCAGGACAGGTGACACTGTGGAGGGGGGAGGGACAAAAGGTGGAAATGAAACTAACCCTGCTACACGAGCATAGATTGTACTAAGTATGATCAAGAAAGACAATATATGAAGGAAGACTGGAGTTCAGGAACTCAGCATTGAAACTTTAATGAACCTGCCAAGTGGGTGGGGCAGTGGAGTTTTCATTGACTTTATTAGACAGACAGTATTAATGTGTAGGATTTAATCTCTGGTCCTCAATGTGGAGCAGAAGGTTGCGGTAATGTACCTAATACACTGGTTGCCAACCGCCATTATGAACCAAACAGAGTGGTACATCTTGTCAGCCGAGGTGTTTCCTATCTGTGCAGCCGAACTGAGCAGCTCCTCCCCGGACTGTTTCACCCTGACGGTGCTTCCTGTGCGGGCTCCACTTCACTCAGCCGCCCGTCAGACCCGCTGCTTCTTCCCACTTTAACCTGAATAACAAACCGGGGCTCGGCGCTCCAGTTGGATCCACACAGAGAGCCGGGGCTCACATTAGCTGAGAGGCTAGCAGAGCATTACCTGCAGCATGACTAGAAGGAAGTACAGCCAACTCGCCTCTGCTAGCCTCTCAGCTAACATTAGTCCTAGCTCTCCATGCAGAGCATTGAGCCTCGGTTTTGTTATTCGGGTTAAAGTGGGAAGAATCAGCAGGTCTGACAGGCAGATGAATGAAATGGAGCCTGTGGAGACTGTCAGGGCGAAACAGTCCGTCAAGAGAAGCACAGTCAAGCGGAGGAGGAGATGGACATATCAGCTGCTCATAATTGTAGTAAAATGTTCATTTCGGCCGATACCGATATTTCATTTTAGAGCTTATATCAGCAGATACTGATAACATGCCGATAATATTGTACATCCCTACATTAGATAGATAGTTTGAATATGAATTCCTCTAAAACAACTGAGCCAACTCTATCCACTGATAAAGCCCACAAGAATTGGCTAAAAGCTCTCAAAGAAATCTACTTAGTGGATCTAACGTTCAGACAGAGAGGGACAGAGTTGCACAGCCAATTACAGAATGAAGAAAAGCTGAGTGACAGCAAATGAAGATTATTTAATATAAATCTATGGATCTCATAATAATGGCTCAGACAATTATGTAAGTTAATAGTAACATGGTGCAACAGTGGCACAGCTAAATGATGAAAGACACAGCTGAAATTTCACATTATACACAATGAAAGGTTTGCACCGCTATCCTTGTTTGGACATTGCATTGACTTCTATTCATTGTGGACAACCTAACCTAAATCTAAACCTTAACCATAATCAATTCATGCCTAACCCCAAACTTGCATCAAGTCACATATTACAACCAATTTTAACCAGGACCTCTAAAAGGACATTTTACCTCATTAGGACTGGGCTTTGGTCCCTATGAAGACTATTGATGGCCGATTTGTTGCTTTCTCCTCTGCCGCTTGACTGTGCCTCCACGGACTGTTTCACCCTGATGGTCCTGGTGTTTCCTCCGCAGGCTCTTCTTCACTCAGCTGCCCATCACACCCACTGCTTCTTCCCACTTTAAACTAAATAACAAACCAGGAGAGCTGGGGCTAATGTTAGCTGGGAGGCTAGTAAAGGCTAGCTGACTGTGTCTCCCTCCAGCCATGTTGCAGCTAACACTCGGCTAGCCTTTGTATAAGGCCATCTGTATATAATTTGTCTTAAACACAGTGTAAATAGACATACTACCAGATGACAGCATGTGTCCATGGAATTCTTCCAAAACACAAGAAGTGTTTGTCTTCCCTCATATTGCAAAGTAAATTCAAAATAGCTGACTTCCTGTTGGAAAATTTGTGATGACCGGTCACATTGCTATGCTACTTAGCCTCTTGGCCTTACATGCCTTAATGTTTGACCCCTATAGTACATCATGCCCAACCTGGGATTTGAACCCACATTTTCCTATTGGGAGGCAGATTCATTAACTATTGGACTTCAGCACTGAAACACTTCTTCCAATTAACCTAAAAAGGAGAAAAAGGGCAGCCATAGATACAGACACTATGTGAGCATTGCTGACAGCCTTTGAGGAAAAATAAACATAATCTTGAAACATAGCATTAATCTTTGGGATTAAATGTCATGTTATTATTACTGCTTGGTTTACATGAATCATCTGATACCAAAACTTTACTTTGAAAAGAGCAAGTTTGCTCTTGCTTTCATACTCTGATTTGTGTTTAGAATATTAAAAAAATATAACCATAGAAGCAACAAATTAGTCCTACTTTGTACTTGTACTTTAATGAATTGAATCCATGTTCTTCTGACTGCCATCCGTTTCCTAATCCACTTAACTGTGACTATAGAGTCATTTCCATTCAGACAGAAAAAAAGGTCCTTGTGAGGAGTAGGGATAAACAGAAAAAAAGAGGAAAAAAGAAAAGAGAGGTGTTGACAGCCACTGAGGGAGACAAACACTTCTTGTGTTTTGGGAGAATTCCATGGACACATGCTGCCCTCTGGTGGTATGTCTGTTTACACTGTGTTTATAACAAATTATATACAGATGGCCTTTATACAGAGTCTAGCCGTGGAGTGGTTCAGATTGTGTCATTTTACCAAGAAAGTGAAATTCAAATTTATAGTACTGTTGTATTGTGACAACAAATTTATTTTCTCTTCAAAAACAGACAACATATCACATGATTTACACGTTTCCTGTGTATTTTCTCAGTGTACAGAAATACCACAAAACTTATAATGTGATACAGGAACAGATCAGTGATGAACACGAGAAAGACTGAACACTTCAAACATTAACAGATCTAAAAGTGAAGGTTCACATCAGAAAGTATTCATGCATGTATCACATACATGACTTACACACTCTGATCTATGTGCATCATATACAAAATATAGTCTACAGAGCTGACATGTTAACACTAGGGGTGTTAACATGAACACAAAACTCACGGTTCAGATCATATCATGGATTTGAGTCATGGATCGGATCATTTTTTGGATCAGTGCAGAAAAGGAGGAGACGAACAAAACTTTGTTTTGCATTTATTCTGTAACACACTTACAGCCAGAAACAGCAAGGAACTTTTGTCCATGGCCTTAATATTTTCTATATTTAATTTATTTTATTTAAACATCGGATATCTTAAATGTTAAGTGCTCAGTTATTGGAATATGAGGCATGAGACCTTCCTCTTTTAAACACAATAGAGAATGAAACAGTAGAGAATAACTTACAGTACTTACAGCAGTTTGTTTACTTTGTCTTAAATGAGACATTAAATTTTGCAATTTCCCAAAATTTTATGCAATTAATTAATTTAATTATTAAAATTAAATGAATGCGTGAGTCCAGACAACTCACTGTAACTTCAACAAGCAAACTAACATTACCCACAACATATTATATGATCTCTGTTGCATTCTTGTTAAGGAGATGAATTCACAAAAAAGCCATATAGAGACATTTAACCATCAGAGATGAAATTAGCGACAAAAGGGACACAGAGAGAGAAGCTGGACCTGACTCACATTTTCTGACGTCTTCTTCTTACTTTCATGGAGATGAAGTATTCACATCATAACGTCCATTTGTAGCTATTGGTCATTTTGTTTGTTAGTTGACAGAACTTTATGGCTGCTGCTTAATCAGTCTGATATCATTAGCAACAATGACAAACAAGCTAACTTTCCTAGTTGTTTCACCGGTTGCTTGTCGCTGCAGCCTCCCCGCAGTGTTCCGCTGCTGATGCGCTGCACAGTCCAGACCTGTCAGCTTAACAACAGTCCTTAACAGTCCTTCCATGGATGTATAAAGAGTCCGTCATGCTGCTACAACAAGCCAGCTGTTGCATTGGCTAACAAGGAGCTATCTACTGCTGCTACTCTGCCTTACAGTGGAGAGAAGAAGATGAAATCTGGAAACTGTGACTGGACCAACTAGATGTCAATATTGTAGTCTGGCTGTTGATTGGTAAGGGAGGATATATATATGTATAAGGACGTCTTCCCTTGGAGAGTCATTTTATGTGTGTGTGTATATATATATATATATATATATATATATATATATATATATATATATATATACACACACACACACTGTAAAGAATTGCTGTAATTTACTGTATTTCTGCAGTTAATTACTGTGCATATTTTTACAGTACAATACTGTGTATAAGCCCAAAAACACAGTAATAATAATAATACTGTAGAATATCACAGTAACCATGTTACTGTAGAAAATCACAGTAAACATGTTACTGTAAAATAAATCACAGTAACTATTTTAGTACTGTAGAAAATCCCAGTAATCATTATGTTATTGTAAAATAATAACTAACTATTTTAGTACTGTAGAATATCACAGCCTCAACCTCAGCCACAACCTTCAAATTCATGGTGCAGATTAAATCATTTAAGGTCATCTTGAAATATTTGAATTAATATGAAAAGAATAGTTATTTCAAACTAAAGTTTGTTTACTCATGCTTCTGCAGGCTGTTACTTTCAGGTTTTAAATTCCTCTCAAAATTTATCAGGTCATAACCTTTTACACATGACAGCGGTCAGTGAAGTCCTGAGCTGATTGGTTGAGCCAAAGAAAAACATCACATGATCTCAAATTTGAACAGAGCCACTGAGTCAGTCTGGGCACCAAAGTAATTTGCTTCACTGTATCCGGTTTGGGGTGTAACAACTCTTTAGATTACTTCATTATCTTTTATTTACTTTAAAGAAATGAAAAAATGAGCACAGAAATGAGCACTGGAAGATACAGGAGACCACAAAAACGTCTGTTCAACAGATATTTTTGCAGTGTGGACAGTGATTTTCTTGCAGTGTGGTGAGGAGTAAAGTTAACATTAGCATCACTCCAGAGCAGCAGCAGGAGTGACCATGAGCAGCTGACCAATAAATAAGTGTTTTCAACATTAAAACATTCGGTCCTGACTAACAGCAGACATTACACCAAGCTAATTTTTGTAGTTAAATTATTCACGTTGATGGCTGGCTGCTCAGAAGTGTGCTGTGTTTTATTATGTTAACTAGTCAAGTTGACTGCGTTGTGTTAAACTGAAACAGTTTCATGTTACAAATCTACCTTGTCAACACGCCTTAACATTACAGATGTTAGCTTTATAAATTCTGCCTTCATAGGACATGTGCGGGCACTGTGAAGTCTCTTTAGCCTGTGTCTCCCCCTGATTAACTCAATACTGTTATACTAGTTCACTGTGAAAACATAATATTTTCATTGCTGTAACTTAATAGTTAATTATTTTAATGTTAGGTCTGATAGAAAAGGCAAACCCAGAGGAAAATTTTACTGCTCAAAGCTTGCTCTTCTATAGCTTGAGAGACAAATTTGAGATTCTCGTCTGAGCCTCATTTTAGTTTCAATCTTGTCTAAAATGTTTCTCATATGTTTCTCCTAAAATTCACTAGGAGCAATAGGTGAGACAGAATAATTAGAGGAGTCATACTTGAGACTTAAGGGAGATACCTTGCTAATCTCAATTCAGTGTTTTTAATGGCTCCTTTATTTCTCCTGAGCTACTATGGAGCAATATGTGAGCTACTGTGGAGCAATATGTGAGCCGCTATGGAGCAATATGTGAGCTACTATGGAACACACACACGCACACACACACACACACACACTAAACAATCTGAGGCACTTAATAATAATATCTAAGGACTTCTATCATGTGACCCTCTCCTCCCACCTGACTGGTTTACCATTCTAAACAACACAGATCATCATCTTAATGGTTCAAAGAAATAACGGCAGTGGACAGCTCCTCTCTCTTGACCGGAGGACGGATGGATATAGAAGATCTTTGTACCAACAGCCATCAGACTTTATAATTCTATAGCAAATGAGCTGACAGACAAATGAATTTCCCTTTTTGGGATGAATTAAGTAATCTGAATCTTTATTAAAATTCCAAACAGCAGTACTCAATTGTTAAGTACAATGACAATGAGTATTTTTAGTATTTCAAGTAGCTGTAATAACATTAACAGTAACAATAATGTTAACAATTAAGTTAACATTTAAAGACAGCAAAAGCTATTCTTACATAACATTATAAAATCTGAACAATAAATGTGTCTCTTTGATGTAAAACTATGTTTTTAAAACAGTAACAACATCTCCAACAGTGTTTTGAGCAGTGACAGCACAACTTTACAACAGTGCACAACAAACAACTTAAGAGTCTTTAAGGCCCTCATGCAACATTTGCATACCGGGGCTTTTTTGAACATAGTCATTTCAACAAATGTCTATCAGTATGCCACATCCAATACTTTACAATGTTGTGGCCCTGATGCGGCATTTGTTTATGAAGGCTTTTGGACCTTACTTTTCTCCACTGGTGTCCATCCATCCAGGATACTACAGTGCATGATGTAAGCTGCAAGAAGAAAAGAAAGCATAAATTACAAATTCCATAATGTAACAGCAGTTACTGTGAAAAATTCACATTTAAATATGTCTATGGTTCACACGAGAAAATTCAGTAAAACTGTGAGGTAACTGAAACAATCAAAACATTAAATTAGGGCCCGACAGATTTATTGGTTGGCCGATATGAACCTATCACAGACATATTCGAGCATATCAGTATATATTTTTTCCGATATTAGGACTACTTTTACAGAACATAATGCAGGAAATGATGTTTCAGCTGGTTTAGACATGGTGTTGTCACATAATTTGTCCAGCAGATGGCACTGTGAGTCCATTGTCACACTGTCAGCCCTGTTTGCAACAGGAGACAGTATCTTTCGCATCACAACCACAGCTGAACAGACTGCTGCGGATTCAGAGAGTGCAGTGTCTTCAAAGGTGAAGCTAAGTTGCTAACTAGTTTGTGAAAGACATACTGGAAAGTTAATAAAAAATGACCCCATCATTTCCCCTGGTCAGTATAACTAATATAACGTTAACGCTGTTCACAAACTAGTTAGCAACTTAGCTTCATCTTTGAAGACACCACTTGCTCTGAGTCCGCAGCAGTCTGTTCAGCTGTAACAGGGCTGACAGTGTGTCAATGGACACATCTGCTGGACAAACTATGTGATGACACCATGTCTAAACCAGCTGAAACATCATTTTCTGCATTATACTGGATGTTCTGTAAAAGTAGTTTTCATATTGGCGAATATTGGAACAAATATACGCCGATACAATATGCTCCGATATGTCTGAGATAGGTCTATAATAATACCGGCTAATAAGGTCGGGCCCTACTAAAAATAAAAAGTAGAATTAGAACAAATTCATTTTTGAAAATAATTTGTTGTTACGTTATGTATTTTTATTAATGGATTTCCACAACCTTTCCATAACATTTCCATAAATTGTTAACAACCAAATGAGCAATGTACTTACTTAGAATCCCATTGACTTTGAACTTATCCAGGACTGTCTTCCCATCTGGCACCTTTCCATGTTTCACAAACGCCACAGCATTTCGGCACTCCTATGCAGTAAAGAATTAATCAAAAAGGAGATTGAACAAGCGAAGGCAGTCCTTCTTTGCACCTGCATGGATTGCAGCCAGGTGGGTAGACGACACGAAGAGGCCACTTTCTGGATACAGCTCTTGCTTCCCAGATCTGTTTTTTGGAGCCCCATCACCAGCCTGAGGTTGGATCTGCTCCACTTTGTCCAGAAAGCTTTTTAATGCCTCGAGGTGCTCACCACCTGTGACACAAAAGATGAAACACCTTACAGGGGCACAGCAGCAATAATAAACTCAAGACAAGGAAGAGACAGGTTTGAAAAAAAAAATCAAGAGATTTCATGATAGGCTAAGATTTTTACCAAATTGTTAAAAGCTTTTAAGTTTCAGCTTAAGCACCAAATAACTCCCAGTGTCCAAAGTAACAAAATTTAGTAGAACCTTACAAATCATAATTACAATTTAATGTTGCACAATTTATGACACTTGATTATTGTCCACATTATTTGCATTATAACTCATATTAGAACTCATTTTACAGTGCTTGTTTGTACTGAATAGCAATTGGGTACCTTAGGAAAATTGTGAGAGAAAAAGTAATAAGTGTTAAAGGAACAATTAACTGCAACAGAGACTAAATGTACTTACTTATACCGCACAGCACATCCTGCAGTTTGGCTTTCTCCTCCTCTAATTTTTCCACCTCTGCCTTGCATGCCCTGCATGGCTTTCATGATCTGTCTTCTCCTGATTCAGGTGATCTGAAAATTGGTTCTCCATATACTGGAATTGGATCACGTCGATGATGAAAGTATCGGCAGATGATGAGCTTGAAGAAGTCTCGTGTTCAGATGTACTAGGCTGGCCCCTGTCCCCAAGAACAACAGGTTTTTGGTTTTTATTAGGACTATACAACATTTTGAGAAAGCTTTCTTTGGGTGTTACAGTAGGAGCTGGTGGCTGTCTTTGCTGATCCAAATCCACCAAAACAGGCTGTTGTGACAGGTCTTGGTGATGCTTTGGATACTGCAAAAGGTTGGAACAATGTGTGACTGGAGACAGAGTGGATGTGTACTTGTGGAGCAGCTGGATAGGTGGATGCTGGTAATATGGATGTGTATGTGGTGATGACTGGGAAACTGGAAGCTGGTACTGTGGCCAGGCAGTTACAGGCTGGTGCTGTGGCTGGATAGGTAAAGATGACGCGGTAGGTGAAGGTTGGTACACTGGCCAGGCAGTTGGAAGCTGGATGACATTGTGGTCCACAGTATTTGGATGATCCTGTACAGGGGTGGACTGACCTACTTGAGGTTGTGTGTTGTAGAATTTTTGAGCAGCTGCATCTCTTTTTTTCATGTCTTTTTTTTTGTGGCGTTCTTGTCTTGTCAGCTGTTCCAGTGAAGTCCACTGTGGCATTGTAGAACTTGTTGTCGGATCATCTTGCAAGTACTTCTTCCCCTGGCTTCAGATTTCTAAGGCAAGCGGTGGGTTTATCATCTTTGCTTAGTATATCAGAGACATTAAAAATCTTTGCTGTGTGTCCATCTTCAATGGGTCAGAAATACAAAAAGTCCTGAAAATGAACACAGTAAATAAAGGAGATTTTGAGTAAACCAGTAGAGGCTAAAAATCAATCTTACTTAAACATGCTACTATATATTATTGGTCTCAATTCTAATCCTCTTAGACCATAGCAAAGCTAAAAATGTATCTCTTCACTTCACCCTTCAACTAGCATCAACTTTATTCTTTTTGCATTTGCCTCACACTTCTTCACTCATGCCACACTTTACAATAACAATGTATTTGTTGATATTGAATCATGCACTCTGTATTCTATCTTCTGAATTGGTTTTTATTCTATTTAATTATTTAATGATTACTGTATGAATTTTATTTTTTACACATTTTATATGAAGCACTTGGTGCTAAAATCATTTGTTGTAAAGCACTTTAAGCTGCAATTCTTGTATGAAAGGCGCTGGAAAAACACACACACAAAATGACTTATTTTCAATATATAAAGTGATTGTAGTCTGGATTTTTTTTTTACCTGTTATGACAGTCTTTGATTAGTCATAGATTCGTAACAACTTTGACTTTGATGCATCTTTAATTTTTTTGCGGCATCAGATTTAAGGTTTTTGTTACACATGTGCACTTAGTGGACAGCCACTAAAATGAACAGCTGTAAAAATATATCAGATAAATATATAATATATAACTTTTAATCTGTTAATCAACCTTAGTCCTGATCAAAACTATTAAATGTAAAAAAAAAAAAAAAAATCCACGATTTTGACCCTGTAAATGCCTGTTTCATAAGTGATGAAAAGTCACTGATTCATAAGTGATGAAGAATCACTGATATGGACATGTGCACTTGGAGTGAGTCAAAAAATGTGGTTATAATGGTCGTCTATTGGGCAAAAACATCCACTAAGTGCACATGTGTAACAAGAACTTCTGATGGTGCAAAAGAACTAAAAAACAGGCTCAATTTGCTTTAGTTGTAATTTAAACTTTTTATTTGCACAATTCACAGCCGCCTTTTGAACATTTTATTCTCCTGGCTGAATTGGTTCTGTAGAAGCGTCAAACAAACTTCTCCAATGTAAAAGTTCCTGGCTGAGGGCCATCAATTGCCACCCAGCAGAAGACATCTAAGTAACAATCTGTCAGCCTGTTTCGCAGAGGTAATAGTAAAATAAAAATACTTAGTGTAGTGTATGAATTCACTGCAAAAACTCAATCTTAAACATTTTTTACTTCAAGTCAGAAATATCTCATTACACCTGAGATAAGTCAATCACCTTATAAGTAGCTTGTTTTTAGACAGTTTCCTCTTGTTTTATTGGCAGATTTATTCTACTTATAACCCACAAACATTTTTTAATAAGTTTAAAAAACTGCCAATGGAACAAGTGAAAACTTTAACTGACATGAGTGAAAATGTTCTTGAACAAGTTACTGTTTAGGTGACTGTCCGTCAGTACAGTAAGTTGGTGCCAGCTGTGGAGATTTTGAGGAGAATTCAAGCAGGATATTTAAAACATGGCCAAGTTGTGTCACTTAAACTATTAACAAAATAAGCCCCATCTACATGTGTGTTGTACATTAGATGGTTTTAACTGTTCACATTTATTTAATGTATTTGATCTGGAGCAGATAGTAGCAGTCTCTTAATGTATTTAAAACATATTGGACTGGTTTGCAACACAATGCTTTTTACTCCGTATAGTTGTGACTCGCACTGGCATGTTACACAACCCCCCGCACGCACACACACGCCAGGTGAACAAAAACTTTTCTGAAAACAGATAGGTGTAAACAGGATTTTTTAAACAGAGAAGGTGAAATGTCCATTTTTGGAAATACCCAGCAACATGTAAAGATCAATGGGAAGCAATGCGGCTCTTGTTTTTGCTCACCTGCTCTATTTTTTCTCTTAGGCGGGAGGAAAAAATGCTTGGGCGTTGCGCCTAAGCCGTATAATGGCAGGGAAAAACCTGCATTTAAAGAATTAAATTATACAATCTGCAATAAAACGGCAACAAAGTTTCTGCAGGTATCAACAATTAGAGACCTATTTGCAATTTCATGCCTATCCTGGAAAAAAGTAGTTACTTTTTCCAATGATGAATTTTCGATTATTGAAATAACATTTTTAAATGAATTTCCCAGCCCTGAATGTAGTGATAATTTGACCAATAGAGTTGTAAAATTATGTCACTAAAATGTATACAGTTTCAAGAGAGGGTTACTCTCCCCTTTCTTGACATTTCTTTAAAAAAAATCCTGCAAATCAATGTTGTTGCCTGAAGCTGCCAGTATATTGATAATAATAATCCCAGTGATAAGAGGCCAGAGACCAGAGGTGGGAATTGTGGAGTCTTCAAGTCATCTCCACGCCATGTATTTGTTCTGCCCAGTCACTGAACCAGATGCATTCACTAATTTACCATCTCCTGCCTGTGTGTGTTGGTGAATTAGTGAATGCACCTGATTCAGTGACTGGGCAGAAAAAATACATGGCATGGAGATGACTTGATGACTCTACAATTCCCACCTCTGGCAGAGACTGTCAAATATTTTGATTATTATAGTGTCCAAAGTAAGTTAAAAATGACAATCACTTCAAAAATCAACTAAGCTGTATAGTGAAATAATAACAACTCAATTACCATCTGAGTCATCTCTGGGTGAGCCGGGGTCTGGTTCATAAAAACTAATTCTTCGGTGGGTTTAGCGCTCTTTTGGGCATCTCCTTTTTAGTATTTCCTGCTGGGCCATCCATTCTGTTAAATCAGGAGTCGGCAACACAAAATGTTGAAAGAGCCATATTGGACCAAAAAAAACAAAAAACAAATATGTCTGGAGCCGCAAAAAATTAAAAGCCTTATATAAGCCTTATAATGAAGGCAACACATGTTGTATGTATCTATAGTAGCTATATTAGCCTACTATCAAAATGACTAAGTTGGCTACAAATACATAATGAGCCTTCATGATTAAATGTTTATTTTCCCTGCAGTGCATCCTGTAGAGAATGACGCACCACGTGACTACTCTGTTGTGCGATGCCGCCTCAATTTTAACTTCATTACAATATTAATGAATTATGTTTCATTGCTTTGAGGAAATTAAAGAAATGCAATAAAGATTTTTGATGTTGTTTTTATTTTGAGGATTCGAAAAAACAACAACAAAATGGAACGTGCATAATGTGCCCCTTATCTGGGCAACAGAGTGCAATAAAACGCAGCCTGCATTTATAAAAATAAAACATAAAATCAAATTAATACAATTCAAATTTGACGTCTGTGCAAATGCCAAGCAAGTTAGTGCAAGGGTAAAACGCAGCAGCATCCTCTTCTCTTTTGACACGCAACCAACGCAGCTATCCTCGGACCTGAGCAACAAAACACAATAATATCCCTAAGTGTCATTCCAAATATATACTGACAAAAATCAGAAATCACTTTATAAAAACAACCACTTTGTTACTAAATATGTGCCTATGACAGGATTGTGTTCTTACCCGTTTAATGTGACTTCTGTTTTCGGACATCACTGGTCAGCTTCTCAACATCGGGCATGTAAGATGAAACTTGAATCTTGACGCAGCTGCATCTGTGAGGCGGGTGCGATATTTTGATTTGATGTAGTTCATGTTTGAGAATATCTGCTCGCACAGGTATGTTGATCCAAAGATGGATAATACTCCAAATGCATATGTCTTCATGTTCCTATAACTGTCAGGAAGAGCATTCCATGTATCATAGATGTATCAAGTTTCTCGGGTGTTGGGAGGCTTTCAATTTCGCTCCATTTGTGGCTTTGGCCAAGCTGGGCTTTCTGGCAAGTGACGTCTTCAAGCTCGGCTGTCAGACGTTTGAATTTGGACACCCATAAATCTTGTCGGCTATATCAGCCATTTCCATCTCAAGGTCAGCTTGATTTACTCCTGGGAATGTGCTCAACAAGGACGGGTCAATCTCCAGGGGTGTGACAGGGAAAGACAGTGTCATTTTTTCCTTTCGGAACTCGCAAAATCTGCCCCCAAATGCAGTTTGCATATCAACGATCGCATCTTGCAAATAATCACCGTTGAGTGTGTGATCATGATAGGCTTCTTTGGATTCTCTCAGGGAGGGGAAGTGGGGGAGCGTGCCTCGCTGTACATCTCTGGCAAAGACAGTCAGCTTGCGCTCGAATGATAGAACAGCTTCCAGCATTTGCAGTGCAGTGTTTCCCCGGCCCTGCAGACTTTCATTCAGCTTGTCATATCCACCATAAAGTGCAGTTTTTCTAGCCACTCGGTATCTTCCAGTTGCGGGTAGTTCAGGTCTTTGCTTTTCAGGAATGTTTTCACATGCTCTAAACAAGCGACAAAGCAGTGCAAAACCTCACCCCTGGATAGCCATCGGACTTTGTTGTGTAACAGGAGATCGGAATATTCGCTGTCAACTTCATCAAGCAATGCACGGAACTGACGATGGTTCAATGCTTTTGCAATTATCTTGTTCACCATCTCGATCACCAGGTTCATCACTGCCATACACTCCGATGGGAATGTTTGTGCACACAGTGCCTCTTGATGCAAGATGCAGTGGAATGCAAGCAGATTTCGATCCAATGCTTTCTGTAGCAAAGTCACAAACCCCCTTTTTGATCCTCTCATGCTGGGTGAGAAACGTTGAATCCTCTGTTCTCAGTTATTTTTCTCTTTTTCCCTTTGGGATCCATGGCCCATCACACAGCCTCCGGTTTGTTTACAACAGCCACCTGCCTGGCATCCCGCCCTGCTGATAGAAACGTGTGTCGCAGGCTATGACGCAAATCTTCGTTGACAGAAATGTTGAAATTTAATATTTATTTTACACATTTTTACAGCATTGGAAAACGTTAAGAATGTTTGTCCTACAGAAACCATATTAAAACAAAAAATATATTTCCCTCCCTCACCTTTTCCCATTTTCAACTATTTTTGAAAAAGCTCCAGGGAGCCACTAGGGCGGCACTAAAGAGCCGCATGTGGCTCTAGAGCGGCGGGTTGCCGACCCCGTGTTAAATACTTAAAAGTACAACACATTTTAAATATTTAAAAAGGTGGTTCAATGTCTTATTTAGTTTTATCATGTCATTATATCTCATTATTTGGTACGGCAACTTATTGATGCCCTTGGATACATCGATTGTGTTAATTTAACTATATCATTTTAATAGGGTGACTATATTTTGATTCCCAAAACAGAGGGCATTCAGCTCTGCCTAAAGATACTTAAATGATACTTTTAAGTTTCTAAGTTTACTCAAAGATGCCTTATAACTTTAATTTATTTTAAGTATGCCTCCTTTGTATGTGTAACCAAAGATACAAATTCAGATCAGCTTCACAGAGGTTATTCAACATGCTTTATAATGCTTAAAATATTCTCTCTTTAACAAGTCTCAGTGATACAAAATTAAAATTTAAAAATAAAATATCTAATATTGTAGAAATAACAGAGATTTTTTTTAATTTTTTTTTTTTTTAAGAGAGTTTTTTTCACTCCGTATCCATGTGAGTTTTCAGATCCTGGCACCTTTATCTGACATGGAAACATATGTGCCAGCTTTGCATACAGTGCACTTCGTCTCCCATTTGTCCCGGGATGGTAAAATTATTATATCTTTCTAGCAATAGCAGAGCTGCCCACAAGGCAGCTTCTCCACGATCAACGTTACATACAACAAAGTACAGTCTTCTATCAAAGCCTCAATCAATTCAAGTACATGCTTAAGGTTCCCAAACAATGACAACCGGACATTTTTCACGAATTGATTAAAAACAAACAAACAAACAAACAAACCAAAAAAAAAAAAAAAAACATGCCCAGGACAAGACTTGGCAAGTGGACATGTCCGGACGAAAAAGGACGTTTAGTCACCCTAACAATGTTAGTTAAATTAGTTGCATGAAGTTAGAAAAAGTTTGTCATAATGGTCTCACTACAATGAGACCACACAGTTTTCCAGTCACACAAGATTTATGTAACTCCAAGACTGTCAAACGTAGGCTAACCATGTTCGGTTGTTATACCCCTACTGGTTTCCAAGCTAAGTGGTTTCCGTACCTAACAGCAGCAGCTGTTTTCTGCCTCTATCAGCAGAGTCGTCACACAAACATTAACATATAACTCGCAATTTTCAAATCGCATCTCAAATGTACTGCGGCGAATATGAGCACATACAAGTGACATTACACCAACGCCACTTACGAAAAATAAATTAAACAATATAATCTTTGCAAGATCGCGTCGAGCTGGATTCGATCTTGCAAGAGTAAAATTACCTGTTCGCACTAATCAGTTATATACCGCTCTGAGCTATTCAAGTTCTCACAAGCTTCATCTTCCGTCACGTACTTGTCAAACACGTCAGCATCCAGGTAACATTTTGTTTTGGGGTTATCTAAAACAACTGGTTACCTGTAGCCTGCCTGAGAAAATACCCGAACATATTTATCAAGTTTCTCTTCTCCGAGGCTACAAACACATTGACCACTACATCACAGCCCTCTATGACAATAACGTTAAACATTGTGATAAAGAAATACTTTTAAACAATCACGATCTAGCAAGTTAAAAAAAAAATCTAACAATACGCTGCATACTATGTATCAGTTAAAAATAAACACTGAGCCACAGGGTGAGTAATGCAAGAGGTAATAGTCTACAAAACATGAAAACATGAAACTCATTAACAGACAGTTAATGTTCTTAACAAGAACAATGTTCTTTTGTGTATATTGTGTAGGAAAATAAAACAGCCATATCACTAACCAGTTGTTTTAGATAACCTCAAAACAAATTGTTACCTGGATGCTGACGTACTTCACGAATACGTGACGGAAGTTGATTCTTATGAGAGTTTGAATAGCTCGGGGCGGTAGATATCTGATTAGTATAAACAGCGAAGTTTACTCTTGTAAGATCGAATCCGGCTCGACGCGATCTTGCAAAGATTGTTTTGTTTAATTTACTTTTCGTAAGTGGCGTTGATGTAATGCCAATTGTATATGTTCATATTCGCCGCAGTACATTTGAGATGCGACTTGAAAATTGCGAGTTATATATTTAAGGATGTGTGACGACTCTGCTGATAGAGGCAGAAAACAGCTGCTGCTGTTAGGTACGGGAACCAGTTAGCTTGGAAACCAGTAGGGACATAACACCGTACACTAACGATGTTCCGTACAGATGACCTTTTACCGCCGATCGCTGAATAAATGCTTCCAGGTCATGAATGTGTGATTTCTGTTTGCTAGGTGCGCTCACTGCGTTTGAAAAGTTTGAAAAGCCCACCTAAGCTACAGTCCAGACTGCAGCTTGGGTGGGCAGCTAGAGCAGCGAAAATGTATATTTAGATTTAATTTATGTTTCTCTCAGTACAACAGTCTATATGAAATTACTATAATGTTATCACAAATTGTTAAATATATTACCTCTTGTTGAATAAATGCTTCGAAATGGGCATTTTTTAACGTCAGTTCCGAGCGATGACCGCTTGGCGCCACTGTCCACCTGAGAATGAGTGAGGCGGCAATTCTGTCAACACAGACGCCGCTCTTACGTCACCCTGCGCACAGTGATGATGATCATATTTATTAATTAACGTTAACATTAACTTTTAATTTAACAGTTTTAATTTAATTTTAAAAGTTAATTAACGTTAATTCATTCATTAATTAGGTTAACATAACAATGTAAAAAAAACTATAAAAAGAACACATTTGTGTATTTTTTCCCCACACATCATCACAGCCATTTTCACAGACTGTAAAATTTAACGTTAAATAACTTAATGTTACGTTAATTTTTAATTAACGTTAAGTTAATTGTGATGTTATTTCATAGCCAACTTTTCATAAAGTTTTGGTAATGTTAAACATAATAAGTTAACTTAACGTTAAAATACACAGAAATTTAACTTTAAAGTTAACATTAACTGAAAAGATGTCATTCATCAGATGATTGATATTATTATATTATATTGATATTTATATCCACATTGTTTACATGAGTATATTTTCAAACAAAATGATTGTTAATGATGATTAAGTTAAATTAAGTTAAGTTAACATACATGATAAATGTAACGTATTAAACATGATTTAAGTTAAGTTACATAAGTTAAATTAACTGATTAAACATCACCATGATTACTGATTACATTTCATTTCATTTATTCATTTCAAGGAAAGTCAGGAAAGCAAAAGAAGGGAAATATGTCAGGGGGGAAAAAAAACAATACAGTAAGGAGACACTTGAAAAGGCAGTGGAAGAAGAAAAGGCAGGAGCCAGTCTAAGGGCCACATCAAAAAATATGGCATTCCCCTTACAAAATTATAAAAAAAAAAAAAAAAAAAGGTCCAGGTGGTCCAGATTCAAAGCCCGGCACCCTGAGTTGAGCTCCCGGACAGCAGATTCACTTGATCAGTCAAGAGTCCATGGTGCTACACCAGAGGCCATTAAGGGCTTTTTCAAGATGTACGAGGCCCTCTACAAAAAGTACAGTTTGGAGGACAAGCCCCACCTCATTTTTAACTGTGACGAGACAGGTTTTGGAGACAACCCCCATACAAAGGAGAAAGTCCTGTGCCAGACCGGGAGGACACACATCTACCAGCAGCAGCACACAACAAGAGAACACATCACAGTGCACTGCTGTGTGAGTGCAGCCGGGGAAAGCATTCTACCCTTTATCATTTACCCCGGCTGCCTCCCAAGTAATGCGTACAGGCTGGATGGGCCCCCTGTATGGGATCCAAGAAAAGGGGTATATGGACTCTGATCTGTTCATCAAATGGCTTGGACCTTGTGGTGGGGAAGACGCAGTTCTCACCTCTGCTGAAACATGTGTATCCCACCGCTGTCACTGCCAAAAACATTAAGGCTGGGTTCCAGAAAGCTAGAATCTTTCCCTTTTCCAGGGAGGCTGTGGACACAAACCAGGTAACATTAATGTTAACACATTAATACAGTTATAATTCATCCTCTAAGTTAACGTAACTTGCATTTCTTTTAAAAGTGTGCTAATGAGTTTTAACTATGCTTTACTTACTAGGTGGTGAGAGTGATCCCATTTGCCTCAGCCACTCCTGCCACAGTCACAGCCACTCCATCCAGCGCTCTTACCACTCCCTCAGACACTCCAGCCACAGTCACAGCCACTCCATCCAGTGCTCCCACCACTCCCTCAGACACTCCTGCCACAGTCACAGCCACTCCATCCAGCGCTCTTACCACTCCCTCAGACACTCCAGCCACAGTCACAGCCACTCCATCCAGTGCTCCCACCACTCCCTCAGACACTCCTGCCACAGTCACAGGTACTCCAACCAGTGCTCCCACCACTCCCTCAGACACTCCAACACCTTGCCCCACCTGTAAGGCCATACAACCAACTAATTACCTGGTGGCAGCAGGCATTATTCCGCAGAGTTTCCTGCTGACGAAGATGGGGAACATTACGCAATTTGCAACGGGGTAGTTCCACCTGGCTCAGGAGAGGACACTATTGATCAGTGGGTCCAATGTCTGCCACCTCTGGTTTCACCTGGAGTGTGCAGATGCAGAGTGGCTCTGCCATAAATGTTGTCTGTCTGTTTAAAAACATTTTTAACGTTAATTATATTATATTATATCTTATATCTATACATATATCTTATCATATAATTATTATTATATGTGTGTTTTAAAAATGTGAAATCAATGTGTTATGGCTCTGCCGTATTTTGTCCTGTGTTCTGGTGCAATATTTAGAAACGGAGTGAGAGCTCTGTCTTTTGTTGTTCCGTGTTATGGTGCCCCGTTTAACAACGGAGTTAGAGCTCTGTCTTTTGTTTTGTTTTCGACAATCTATGTTCATTTGCAGATGTCGGTTCCAGCTCGGATTGGCTGTTCCTCCGTGCCGCGGTCACCGGGGATTGGCTGACTCCAAGATGCCAGTCTTTTTAGCGTCCGGGATTCCCAGGTGACGCGGAGGGTTCGGAGTTGGCAGTGGAGTCTCGTCCCTCCTCGTTGCTTGACACTGGTCCTTTCTTGACACTGGTCAAGCAACGAGGAGGGACGTTGCTTGGAACAATGTAATTTATCTACCAGCTTATAAATGTTACTGTGATTGTTTTTATTATGACTGTGATTTAGTCATTTTTATTTTAAACAATTTTCATATACATATCATATTTTGTGCACCACTATATGCAAACTATGCAAACTCATAAATGAATGAACCTGTGCATTTTTTCTGTCATGCCTAGGTTAATTGTCCCTGCAGCTCCATTTCTGACACCAGTCAGCATGAATATTGCTCTTCAATAGAAGTTACAGATGATAGTTAGGTGAGTTTTTATTACACCACCCAGTAAAACACACTCACTCCACCCAAATTGACCACTTACGAGAAATTTGAGACCGATGTATTAGACAGCACTCTCTACCACCATTATCAAATAAGATAATCTTCTAGAAGATATATTTTAGAAGTTAAAGTAATTTTTTTTGTTTATATATTTATATTGCATATATATTGTACTATGAAAATATATAATTTGTATATGTTTAATTTTCAAGTGCGTATTTCTACTGTTGAAATTATTTCAGGCAAACAGTTATATTTCAGGCATATTTGAAAATGGCACAGAGGCATGACTAGCGCTGGAGGAGAAAAGTGAAGAGCCAACAAAATACTTGCAAAAGATACAGAAGAAAGGTAAGGAAATTAATTTTATTATTTTTATATTGTCACTTGCAGTGATTCAATATAAATACATTTACTCAAGTTATGAACTTAAGTACAATTTAAGGTGTTTGTACTTAAAGGTATAATATGTAATTATTCTGCATTAAAATGTTTAAAAACAACTAGACCTATGTTATATATGTTGTTGAGTTGTGTACTTACATTATCCCTATTGCTTCCAACAATTTTCAAACCCAGAGAAATATGTAATTTAATAAATGTAACGGACCGTTTCATTTAGTCGCATGTCAATAGCGTCACACGTCAACACAGAGTAAACTAATGTTAGCACAAGTTGCGAGTCTGCGCTGTGTTTGTCCACTGCAATGGCGTCTACCAAAGAGTAACTTACACACTACAAGATAATACATCAGCATTGTGTGTGTTCCACACAAACTGTTATAGATGGACTTTTATTCACTTTTAAGCCACCATTTTCATGATAAACTTAGGTCGTTTTTAACTATATCTTTTAGCTGGAAGAAGGATTTTAAGGCGTTTCTCAATATCAAGTACGCCAAGTTCGGACTTGCGCACTTAAGAGTTCGGACTTGTCAAGTTCGACTCCTGAGTACAAACTCCCAAGAACGGGAGGACGTAGTACGGTCATTCTGCTATTGGAACAGCAGTATACTTGTTGACATGACGTCACCATCTCCGCTCGTCTTTACAATGGGCGTACGTGCCTACGGTGGTTATTTTCAAAGTAAAGTATATTTACAATAAAAACAAATAAATACAATATAAACACAACCCTGCACCTTCTTGTTTTCATTAAAAAATATAGGAATATGTTTATATTTTGTTATGCATGATCTGTAGCCTACATATAAAAGGCAGTGGCGGGAAAAAAGTTTGTGGGAGTTAGTGGTGAATGAACAAAGAGAGAAAGTAGACTTAGGACATCGGAAAATTTGAAAGATCGCATCGAAATGGATCGGAGACTGGTTGCCGTCCTCATCGGTATGCTCTACATACTAGTGGAGGAGGAGGCTGCCCAACTGAGGAGGCGGATCCGTCAGAGGAGAGCCAGGATGCGGCGGAGGATGGAGAGGAGACGTGCCATTTTAGCATGTCTTCATAACTCTGTACGTTTGCCTAATCATTATGCTTTTCTGTTAACCAGTCTACTCTCTTATAGGTAGACTTGACAGTTCACTTGGTACACCTAGATAAAAAACTAATGTGGTTTAATAGTCTCAAGTCTTCATTAGATAGGTGTATTTATTTTTTTCTGTAATTTCTGGTGCTGTTGAACTGTACTTTACTGTATTAGCCTATATTCCACATACTGTTCCACTGTTTGTCTTTTTGGAACTCAAACATCAGGTTAACACTCAGACTGACAGCCCTGCTATAGTTAGCCACATAAATAATAATAATTTCTAGGATACAGTAATCATCTAGGCTACGGTAACTTTTTGACTCAGAACCTGGGAGGACAGGTGCACACTTACACAGCCTATCAAGTGTTGAAAGAAATAGAAACCTTCTCAATCACAAGCAAGCATCTGATCAAACAGGCCAGATGTTAGAGAGAAATTTAATACTAAAAGACTTAAACCACTGATAGACAATTCATATTGGGAATGCAGTTTAATAAATATTAAATAGTAAAAACAAATAAGCAATAAATACATAAATATAACAATTACTAAAAAACCTTAAATGTGTGAGAAATGCAGTCTGGGATACCTGGCTGTCAAAAGTCCACACAAGTCACCTCCCGATGCATCCTCGATGGAAAGGGCAGAGAAAGTTCACATCCGGGAATTTGGACTGTAACTTACTTGGCTGGATGCGAACTCTGAATTGGAACAGTACTTGGGCTACGATTGATGACGTTTCACAAGTCCACAAGAACACAAGTACAGACAAGAACGCAGATTGAGATACGCCCTGCGTCTCTGGACGTTATCAAGAAATCAACTGGGCAAACGTTAGTAGCAGCTCGGCCAACAGCCCTTCCAAGAAGTCTGTGATCACCAAACATAGCCAGAGAAATATTGATTTTTTTTTTTTTTTTTAGGTGAAACAGCTTTAAATATCTTTTTTTAACAATTTTTGGAGAAGTGGAGACCTCCGCGGATAATTCGGGTCCCGGGAGAAACCTTATGAACTTCTGGATGTATAGTTATTAAGATTAATAAACAAGTGTTAGCAGCAGCTCAGCTAACAACCGTCCGATGGTCACTAAACATCGTCGGAGAAACACTGATTTTTAAGGTAAAATAGCTTTAATTCATATTTTAACGATTTTAAACTGCGTGTACTTGTTGTTTTTGGAGAAGTGGAGACCTCTGCGGATAATTCGGCTCCCGTGAGCTCAGCTCACAGCCTGTATCTGACGTCCGTCCATCACCAAACTTAGTAGGAGAAACACTGAATTTTTAGGTAAAACAGTTTTAATCAATATTTTAATGATTTTAATCTGCGTGTACGTTTGACTTTGGGGAAGAGGAGACTTCTGCGGATAATTCGGCTCCCGTGAGAAACCGAACGAACGTCTGGATGTAAAGTTATAAGATTGATAAACAAGTGTTAGCAGCAGCTCAGCTAACAGCCTGTATCTGACGTCCGCGGGTCGCCGTACATCGTCGGAGAAACACCGATCTTTTAGATGAAACAGCTTTATTCAGTGTTTTTACCTGTAATCGCCGGGTCCGTTTGTTCTGGAGAGGAGGAGACCTCTGCGAGTAATTCGGCTGCCGGTATAAACATCCTGAACCATGTACACCGGAGTTATCCTGTCTGCATGAAGCTGATTATTTAACACCGAAGACAACAACTCCCATGATACCTTGCTAGTTCACACCGTCATCACACTCCGTCTGTTGTTATTGTTTTGATAGAGAGACCCCTAGCGGCTGAAATTACATATTGTGCGTTTAACTGATTCAGACAGTCAGATAAATAGTTAATATCAGATCTGGTAATTGGCCATGTCAATAATCAGCCCACCTCTGGTAGCCTACACAGTACATGTAAATATATAAGTAATTTACTTATACTTTTGATACTAAAGTATCTCAAACAGATTCAATAAAATATTAACATTTTAATCCACATGGAAGGGGAATTTATAGCAGGATTTCTCATTAGTTTTACCCAGGTCTGCCTAATAAAATTTCATGTGAGTGTCAACCCCCCCCCCCCCCCCCCCCCCCCCCTCTCTCTCTCTGTCTCTCTCTCTACCCAACCGGTCAAGGCAGATGGCCGCCCACCCAGAGCTGGGGTTTGCCTTAGGTTTCTTCTCGTTAAAGGGGAGTTTTTCCTTCCCACTGTCGCCAAGTGCTGCTCATGGGGGGAACTGTTGGGTCTCTCTCTGTAAAGTAAAGACCATGGTCTAGATCTGCTCCATGTAAAAGTGCGCTGAGATGACTTTTGTGTTGTGATTTGGCACTATATAAATAAATCGAATTGAATTGAAAATTGAAATATGTTAAATGTATTATTCTCATAGGACACATAGGACTGGAGAACAGAGGTAACAAATGCGCAAAAGTGTAAACAACTCTGTTAGACATGACAAGAGATTGCATGTTGTAAAGCTTTAAATTTTTATTGACTGCAGTGTTATTTCAAAGAAAGGTTAATGTATGTATACTGTTACTGATGTGAGACTTGCAAACGTCACTTGGTTTGTCAAGGTTTTACTGGCAGCTCAAGTGACTATTACACTTTAATAGTCCAGTAATTTGTAATGTGTTTAGCAGAAGTATAATGAAAAATAAACATGTCGAGTCTGGTAAGCTATAAATGTGCCAATACTGCTACTACTTGCTATAAGAAAACAAATTTGCTAAATACATCAGGACTTTTTTTGTTCGAGGTCAGATGACTGCCGTTCCGAGCAAGAGACCAGTTCCGCTAATCTGGAAGCTGATGACGTTGCTGATCTGGAAGACTCTTTGATCACAAATTTGTGTGACCTCCATAACACCAACCATTCATCCCAGTGCAATGGACACACAAGTGAGATGCATCACTCTGGACTTAATGTTGAATCAGAGCCTGAACAGCCTTTTCACATAGATACATTTGTTGATCACATACCTCAATTTGCTGAAGAAGGGACTTTAGCTGAAATGTGTTATTTGACAATGACCTGTCATTTGATGATGACCTATCATTTGAGGACGGTTTAGAGCTAAACCAAGAGGAGGGAACAGACCCCAAAAGCTCTACACACACTGGAGATCATCCACTTTACAGAAATGCACCAATTTCTGTTGCAGAGAGTCTTCTCCTCATAATGACTTTTGCAAACAGACACAAAATAACAGGAAAAGCTCTCAGTGACTTGCTTACACTAATCTCTCTGCACTGCCCCTCTGATATTCAGACTGAATGTCTTCAGAATTTACACAAATTTAAACAATTTTTTGACGATTCATCCTCTCTGCTTTTGCACAAATACTGTAGTGCATGCTTAATGACTGTTGAGAGAATGGGCCTCTCAATGATTCCAGAAACATTTCTTAATTGTGGAACACTGATGGCATACCCATTTTTAAGTCTTCAAAGTTTTCTGTTTGGCCTTTTTATTGTGTCATAAACTTTGTTGAACGCACTAAACGGGACCGTCAATGTTGACATTTCTTGAACCACTATGCGACACTCTGAACAAAATCAAAAGAGATGGAATTTCTGTTCAGTTTGCAGGAGCTCAAGAGCCTTTACCATTGCAGGGACCTGCGATTTGCCCACAAAGCATTGGTACTTAATACTGTTCAATTCAATGGACAGTTTGGGTGTCTAAAGTGTGAACAGCCAGGTCAAACAGTAAAGACAGGAGAAAGAGGTCATGTCCATGTCTTTCCTTTCCAGAAGACAGATCCAAAAGGCCCGCCTCGTACCCACAAGGGGTTTGTAGATAATGCTAAGATGGCCTGTGATTCCAACAGCATTGTACGTGGGGTGAAGGGACCTACCTTTCTCAGTTGACTAAAAAGCTATGATTTGGTCTTGGGTACAGGTATAGACTATATGCACTCTGTACTACTGGGAGTAATGCATCTATTGATGTTTTTGTGGTTTTCCACAGAGTTTTCCCGATGTGGATTCAGTATGGTTAGGTGAATCGGAGAAGTAGACAAACGAATAAAAGAAATAAGACCGCCATTTTTGATTCGATTTCCTCGTTCTGTGTCAGAATGTTCTTTAAAGCATCTGAGTATGGGTCCATTTTGCTGTTTTTTGGGCCAGTTGTATTCCGGGGCATCCTTGCAGGCCTGTACTACAACCATTTCCTGCTCCTTAGTGAAGCAATCTTCATTCTTATGATGGAGTTAATAACCCCTGTGCAAATAGATCATGCTGAAAAACTACTCTGGAATTTCTATTCTCAAATGAGTGGACTTTATGGTGAACGATACATGACAGCCAATATGCACTTACTTGTCCATTTAGCAGATGGTGTAAGAGCTCTTGGACCTCTGTGCACACACTCTTGCTTTCACTTTGAAGACAAAAATGGGTACTTACTTCGTCTTATACTATTTTGGGAAAGTTGATGTTCATTGATTTGTCCTCAATGCCTGGTATTGTGTTTGCTGCACATTTCCCTAACAAACTTGAAAGGGACTAAACATATTATGAAGTCAAAGACATGATCTTATTGAATTGAATTGAACTGAATTGAATCTGAATAGACTACATTAACACCACTAATGGTCTGAGTTTTTGGCAGTTAAACTTTGATACAGCTGAAATGTATTTCTTGATCTTAAAGGCGACATTGTCGGATGCTAATATAGTTTTATGATCTTGAAAGACTGTTATTTATACTATTAATACATGCATCCGCAGGTCTAAGCCCCCTCTGGAGCCAGTGACAATCTGTGGGGTGGAAATAGAAGTGGTGCACTCCTACACCTATCTAGGGGTCCTTGTTGATGACAGGCTGGACTGGTCCCCTAACACCGACGCTCTCTACAGGAAGGGACAGAGCCGACTGTTCTTCCTGCGGTCACTGAGGTCCTTTGATGTGTGTGAGGAGATAATGACCATCTTCTTTCACACAGTGGTGGCCAGTGCTCTCTTTTTTGCTGCAGTGTGTTGGAGAGGCAGCCTTGCTGACAAAAACGGCAAGACTGGACAGGCTGGTCAAAAAAGCGGGCTCAGTGCTGGGCAGGAGACTGGACCGTCTAAGCTCGGTGGTGGAGAGAGGCACAGTGAAGAAACTGAATGCTATAATGAAAAATAGCAGACACTCGCTCCACAGTCTCCTGGAACAACAGAGGAGTAGTTGCAGCAGTCGGCTCTTCTCTCTGTCCTGCAGGACAGGGAGATTTAGGAGGTCCTTCATCCCCACTGCAATCAGACTCTTTAATTTGAATTTGAATTGACTATCTATATATATCTATCTATCTAATATTGTTAGATTATTGATTTTGAGATGTCCAGTGAAACATATTGTTATACTGGTTTTTGTTGGCAAATTGAGATTTAGGTAATTAAAATCTTATTAGGTGTAGCCTATTCTACAAAAGCTTACTTTGAGTCTTAAAAACATGTGTTTTGATCATAGCTTGACTATTACACTGACAGTAATGGTAAAATATTTTTATTTTTTGTCATCTACAGTAGCTGTCATCCTATTTTCTGAAGAACATGAAGCAGCAGTGGAGGATCAAAGTGAAGTCACCCAGCGGCTCCTGACCTGCATCCAAAGCCTTTTGGGCCAGCACACTTGTGATGCCAAGTGGACTGAGGTGGGCTTTTGGACTCTTTACAGACAAGTACACATCCACAAACACAATTTTAAAGACTCTAAGGACACCTGAGTACCTAGTGACTTCTCCCACAGTTGAATATGCATGTTTAGATTACCTAAGAGTGTTTTGTTTCAAGGAAATAACAGTGTTAGTGTCTATATTATATAGACCTATATCAAGTTCAGTGATTTTGTTTTTTGTTTTTTTAAACTCATAGTGGGCTTATTAAATGGCATCAGTATTATTTTTTTCATAGAGATTTGTTTAAGAGGACAAAAAGTTGCGTATGGTCGCTGCTTCTTTTATGACAAACACTGAAAAGAAAACATTTATTTACTTCATTCTTATTTACTATATATTTATTTACTGTGTTAAGTTGTCAAAAATATTTACTGCTTTTACTACTTCTTCTTCTCACTGGTCTATCACTGTGTGGCTTTTATTATGAAGCATGTACGGGAAATAAAACAGACTGCAGTATTGGGCAGTAGACATTGCTCTATGCAAAATGTTTTGTGCTGTTTGTTCAGCAGATCAGTTTTATATATTGCAAGGGAGAGTTGGTATAAGAAAGGCCAATAGATTTCTGTAAACAATCCCTGTGCACAGTGAAAATACATGATACGTAAAATGTAGTAGTTGCTGTTCAACAGTGAATAAATAATTGTCATTTAAAGAGTTGGTTCTGTACTCATTTATTGAAATTTAAATGTGATTAGAAAGTTTACAGCATTATACAAATAACTGTAACCTAATTTACTGCAAAATGTCTGGTGATGTAATCCATTACACAGTAGCATAAAATTACTGTATTTTATTTTACAGTTACATACAGCTACAGTAGATACAGTACCATTGAATTACTGTGTTTCATTTTGCAATTGCTACTGTAAATAAAAACACAGTACACCAGTTAACTTACAGGAAGTGCACTGTGTTTTTATTTACAGTAATTAACTGGCAGCAATTGACAAGTAACTTATTGTGAAATAAATTACAGTAAGTTACTTGTCAATTGCTGCCACTTATTTACTGTCATTTATTTTACAGTGAGTTACTTCGCTTTGGATCAGCCCTTAGTTATACTGCTATACGCCTAGACTGCCGGGGGACTTTCATTGAATTGAATTACTTGTCAATTGCTGCCAGTTATTTACTGTAAAAATCACAGTATGTTTCTTACAGTGCAGCTTAGAGTGTGTTTTTGACACATTTTTGCTGGTGACCAGCCACCAGTGATGTTTTGGGCTGGTGTATGCTGGTATTTATTCAGGGACCATATTGCCTGGAGAGGATGATCATGGTGATTTTCAGCCAAGATAAACAATTAACTACAATGAAACTAACTATACGCAAGTGAAATATATCCATTAAAGACATTACTTTCCAAACAAACATACATTTTTTTAATCCAATGAAATAAACTAATGGTATTTGACAGTGGTGCCAACCTGTGGAGGTGGTGCTGTGAGGTGCTGAGAGTCAGGTTGTTGCCCAGGATGGTCAGATACACACTGAGGTCAGTCCAGTGAACCAGATCCCCTACAGGACCCTCTCTCTACCATGGCTTAAAAACACTGTCCTGCACTCCCAGCCAGGGCACCAGGATAAAGAAGCACCTAGAGGTTGGAGATTTTAAAAGTTCAATTCCTGAATTGTCTTTGATTTCTTAAGTTCAAGGTACTGCACATTATGATAGAAAGTTCTAAAAAGTACAGTATAATAAACTATATTCTTTAAGGTCTGAGAAATAAATCTGGAGATTTACTTTGATATTAAAATATTAGAATTTAGTATTTACATGAAAAAAAAATGTTTTTGTCAACATGCCATTTTAGCCAGTGTCCTGAAAATCCAGAAAATAAACTAAATGACACTTGGCAGAGCTTTCCTGCTCGTTATGAATCTTATTGCAGGGCTGTTGTTGTAGCTGAAGACCTCACACAGTGTACATAAACAGCCTGTGGAGGCTGCTGTGGATCAGGAGGTAGAGCAGGTCGTCCTCTAATCGGAAGATTGGCGGTTCGATTCCTGGCTCTTCCTGTCCACATGTCGATGTGTCCTTGGGCAAGACACTTAACCCCAAATTGCTCCTGATGGCTGTGCCATCAGAGTGTGAATGTGTATGAATGGTTCACCATTAGAGGTGAAAATAAATGAAAGCTTCATGGGTTTCCATGCACGATGGCTAAGCTACAATAAATGGCACATACTCTGGGTTGCAAAAACGAGTTTTGGACAGGGAACCTAATGCCATCTATATTCACTGTGCATCTCACAATCTAAACCTTGTCCTGAACGATGCATGCCAAAATGTGACAAAAGGAAAAGAATACTATGATACTCTACAGAAATTATATCTTTTCTTCAGTGGTAGTATTAAAAGATGGCTAGTTCTTGAGTCACAGGTCAAAGTGACAGGGCAACCAACACTGTGCCCGATGCGCTGGGCATTCAGAAATGATGCTGTGCACTCACTCAGCTTTTGTTACCCAGATGTGATGAAAGCACTTGCGAAAATATGTCTGTTATCTAAAAGGTCAGATGACGAGGCAGAGGGATTCAAACAGAAGATGGAACATTTTGAATTTGTTCTTCAAACTGTGATACAGGGTAAAATTCTGGAAATGATCAAAAACAAAACACTGATATCTTGCAGGCAAGCAAATATCTCGCCAGTGCATCCGAGACCCTTGTGTCACTCACAGGGGAGTTTCACAGCCTTAAAGAAACTGCCCAAAATCTTGCTCAGTCATGGGGTATTCCGCCTTCATTTCCACAAAAGCGCACAAGGTGCACCAAAAGACGTTTTGATGAGTTATGCGAGGATGAAAAGCTATCAAATGCAGAGGAGCACTTCAAAGAGTCAGTATTTTACGCAGCTCTAGACACTGCCATTGCGCAGGTAACACACAGGTTTCAGGGCATGCAAGAGGTGGCACAGAGTTTTTACGCCCACAAGAACTTCTGTTAAAATCCAACGGTGAAATATATAGATCATCAAGTGCTTTAGCAGACCAATACAAAGATGACTTGTCTGTAGATTTTCCAGACCAAGTGCTTTCAACAGCGCATTCATGTCCACTATAAAAGAAATCGAGCATGGCTCAATTAAAGATTTGGCACACACTCTTTTCATAAAGCACCATTCCATATTGCCAAGTGTGTAGCCACAGCTATTTTTAACTGTTACTCACTCTACCTGTCAATGTAGCAAGCGCCGAAAGATCCTTCTCAAAACTTAAATTAATTAAAACGTATCTGAGAAGCACAGGGGAGCCTGTCAGGGCTGACCATACTAAGTACTGAAAATAAACACATGCGCAGTCTGGATTTGAAGAGAGTGGTATGGAATTTGCTCATTGGTACGCCAAAAGATCAAAACATGTATAAAAAAAATGACTTGGGCTGACCCTTAAGTCATTTCACTGTTAATGTACACCAACACGTTCTCATCCCCAACGCGTCAAATACTGCCGATTGGTCAGTGGCCCGACACTCCAAAATATGACGCTCTAGGTACCCCTTTCGCGTCAGTTCTGCACGCGCAGGGCTGTTCAACAGATATCAACGGAGTAGTGATCCAGTCGAAATTATGCCGTTTATTCTTTCCTCTTGAAGTTCGTAGACCAACGTAATAGCTTGTGGCCAGTCTCGAAAGGTGCTAAACTAATGTCATAGCGCACTAATGTCACATTTATCACTTGTTTCTCTCCCCGTGCTTTCTATTACCGCTTCTGTGCTGTTTGCTCCAATTTTTACATACATACAGTCTTTTCAAAATACATTTCCGACAGACAGCTAAATAAGAGCAATACAAAAAAATATATTACAAGCGCACGGGGACGAGGCCGCATCTAACCTATGCGACAATCCAATAATAATCATATATTTAAAAATAGGGTTTGTCTTTGGCCCCGACAACATTGAGGCAAAATTACAGCAGATAATGAGTTTATATTCTATTATTTCTATGTTACTAATCGCGGTGACGGAAGAAGTGGTGCATGCTGGGTAATGTTGTTTGTTTTGGAGGTGGACTTTTATAATACAGCCATGGCTAACTTTGATAAACATGAAATGCATCACGATCTCTCTTTCTATCGTTTTTCTCGAAACGATAGAAAGCTTGCATGCTGTTAACTGGGAATGTTTACATCTCGGACAAGAAACACATCGCGTTACTTTGTCTTCTTCGTCGCTCTTTTGACAGACAGCGGATGGCTCAACGAACCAGACAGACTAGCGACCCCACGTGTGTCTACATTGAAATGACATCTTCATTCTTGAAAACCTGAGGTTGCAAGCAAAACGAGTTGGCGGGTTTTCAGTCCGCCATTCAAAAAATGTTGACCCGCGCGCGCGCACACACACACACACACACACACACACACACACACACACACACACACACATATATGTCTAAAATAAAGTAACATCTTCAACATAGATCATTTAGATGCAGTGTAATTAGTCTGGTTGTTTAGCGAATATTTGATATATATATATGTTTTATGAACCTATTTTACGACCCTTCTTTACAAAACAGAAGAACTGCCATCCAAAAAACTGTTTATGAAACACTCACTAAAATATCTTAAACAAACCAACATCTTAACTTTTTGTTAACATAGATGATTTAGATGCAGAGTGATTATTAGTTCGGGTGTATTAAATGTTTGATATATTCAACAGATAGATCTTTTCAAAACCCTATCTTACTGCCCTACTCTACAACCAGAAGAACTGCAACTGTGGTGCTTATTTGTATCAAGAAGCATGGCGAGGCTCATGAGAATTGTAGTTTTAAGAACATATCAGCGTTTTTAATATAATTGGAAATTGTAAATACTAAACTGAGAGTACACTAGGGAGTTTAAGGGGACAATAAACACATTTGTGTAATCAGGTTTAAAATATCTAATTGCTATATGAGTGAAAATTAATTTTAACCATATTTTACCCATATCCGACAGCGCCTCCAATTGTTGACTATATTCACATGATAGCTGAGGCCCAGAGCTCTATAACAGTTGGTCCCATGTCCATACCCCCTTTTGTTGATGAATTATAAGCCTTCAAATATGCACTGAGGTCAAAGGTCAGTTTTTCAAAGCAGGAGCCATGTAGGATCTTCATACGAACATATGTTATTTTCCAAGCCGAGACCTTTCCAAAAATGTAATTGGTGTAGCTCTATGACAAAGTTTTAATTTTCACATTTCATGGACACAAGCTGACCCAGGCCTAGTTTCAGAGAGCACCCGAACTAATAATCACTCTGCATCTAAATGATCTATGTTAACAAAAAAGTTAAAATGTTGGTTTGTTTAAGATATTTTAGTGAGTGTTTCATAAACAGCGTTTTTGGGATGACAGTTCTTCTGTTTTGTAAAGAAGGGTCGTAAAATAGGTTCATAAAACAACATAACTACTGAATATATCAAATATTTACTACAACCAGAATAATTACACTGCATCAAAATTATCTATGTTCAGAACACATAAAGATGTTACTTTTTTAGACATATATATATGTGTGCGTGTATGTTTGCGCGCGCGCCAACATTTTTTGAATGGCGGACTGAAAACCCGCCAACTCGTCTTGCTTGCAACCTCGGGGTTTCAAGAATGACGATGTCATTTCAATGTAGACACACGTGGGGTCGCTAGTCTGTCTGGTTCGTTGAGCCAGCTAATGTCTGTCAAAAGAGCAACGAAGAAGACAAAGTAACGTGATGTGTTTCCTGTCCGAGATGTAAACGTTCAGTTAACAGCATGCAAAGTGCATTGCGAATTATTATTTAAGCACAACTCCGAGGGCTTTGTTCCCGAAATAAACAAAGAAAATAAAAATCATATTGTTTTCATTTGAAAGTAAAAAGACAATAAAAAGGGGATGTTGTGAGGTGCAGGGGTTCATTTTGTGGGACCTTACTTCGACATGCGACACGCGCATTATACAAGAACATCATGCGCTTGTAATATTTATATTATATTTATTATTTTGTATTGCTCTTATTTAGCTGTTTGCTGTGACCACGGAAATGTATTTGGAAAAGACTGTATGTATGTAAAAATAGGAGCAAACAGCACAGAAGCGGTAATACAAAGCACAGGGAGAGAAACAAGTGATAAATATAAACAGGGAGAATACGCTATGACAACGAGGCTGAAGTTGGCATCTGATTCGCAGCTGCCGATTAAAATTTTCCAGTCCACCTTAAAAATGAAATAACGCCTGTAGATGGCGTTGTTCAGTCATTTTCAAGCTAATTCATGAACTTAATATTTTGATTTTTTTCTCACCCAGACCACATTAGACCAGGTCCACATCAAAAACCACTATACTTAGAACTGTCAAACCTGGACTAGATTATTTAAGAAACCTTAAACTATCTTAAAAACACAGTCTCCGATTTGTGAAACCTTTATTCTATTTGTGAAAATTCAAAAAAGGGCGATTTCACCTCGTTTTCTCATCCAGACTACATTAGACCAGGTCCACATCAAAAACTACTATAGATAGACTGGTCAAACCACAGTCATGAGTAGCAAGTGGGAAAATCTGTTCATGTCATGAACATGATTTATGTAAACTTTGTAGCTAAAGACAAATGACCAAATTGAGGAGCATACACTTAACCTGATCTGTTGATGATGTATCACAATGTAATAAAACAATATATGAAAGGGGGCGCACAAAAACACAAATGAAACAATATAAGTTTTTTGCTAAATCTACTGCCAGTTTATATAGAGAAAGTGTAATAAGGTTGTGATAGATGCAATCTGCTTCTTTATACATAAGGCTTGGTCTCCTCTGCTAGACACTCCATCATGCTTAAATGTACTATACTATACCTATAACAGAGGAAACACTCTGATACCAAAGCACTGTATAATGGCTATAATATGAGGGTAATAGCCTATTTGGCATCAGCCACATCACTTTCCACAGTAAACTGCAACATTACATGTTACATGGAAGTTAAAGTGAGTTACACTGATGAGTATTAAAGCCACACTTGTCCACTGTGGAGAGGGAGCCACATTTGGTGTAATTCTGCTTGCTTTCTGTCACTGGAACTGATGGAGTAGGCTACAAGATAGGTGTTTGAGACAGGGTTGGTCCCACCTAATTGGGATTGTTTTCCCAGAGAAGGAAGCAGGAATGAGTAGATATAAATATTTGAGTGTATTTCATTCATACTTTTCATGTCATTGTCTCCGGTGAGGAGCAGCCATACTTTACTTTTGGGGAACGGTGGGTCCCAATCATCTTTGATGATAACACCCAGCTGGACAGGATTGTGAGATACCTGTCAGACTTTCTCAACACCTTATATGCTGAAATTAGCAACATGGTTTCTTCTGACAGGATCAAATACATCCTGAATGCTGAATCCTGATGCTGTCAGAGGTAGGTTGACAGCAGTTATAACTACCTGAACATATTTTTAGTATAAGTATAGAAGAGAAACAAACTATTAGTGTTTATTACTTTGGCAATTGAAGTATATTTACTTTGTCATTAAAACAAAAATAACACTCCACTTAGACAATAACAACAGGCTATGTCTTGGGATCAATATTTTCACCAACTTGCCATAACTTTTTTTTCTAGTAGAAAAGAAGAATTTATCCTCTGGAACAATGTGCCATTGCAGGAATTGGAATAAATTGTACTGTACAACTGTAACAAGCTGGTGAAGATGTGTATATATATGTATATATATATATATGTATGTGTATATATATATATATATATATATATATATATATATATATATATATATGTATATGTGTGTATGTATGTATATGTGTGTATGTATGTGTATATATATATATGTGTATGTATGTGTATATATATATATATATATACACACACACACACACACACACATATATACACATGTATATATACATATATATATAATATAAATAATATTATATATATAATATATGTGTTCTAAGTATTGTGGTTTCTGATGTGGACCTGGTCTAATGTGGTCTGGATGCAAGAAAATCAGTGAAATCCACCTTTTTTGAACTTTCACAAATAGAATAAAGGTTTCACAAATCAAAAATTGTGTTTTTAAGACTCTTTAGAGTCTCTATGATAATCTAGTCCAGGTTTGAAAGTTCTAAGTATGGTGGTTTTTGATGTGGACCCGGTCTAATGCGGTCTAGATAAGAAAAACTAGGTGAAATCGCCCTTTTTTGCACTTTCACAAATGAAATAAAGGTTTCACAAATCAGAAACTGTGTTTTTAATTTTTGATGTGGACCTGGTCTAATGTGGTCTAGATGAGAAAACAAGGTGAAATCAGCCTTTTTTGCATTTTCACAAATAAAATTAAGGTTTCACAAATCAGAGACTGTGTTTTGAAGATAGTTAAGGGTCTCTAAAATAATCTAGTCCAGGTTTGAAAGTTGTAAGTATAGTGGTTTTTGATGTGGACCTGGTCTAATGCGGTCTAGATAAGAAAAACGGGGTGAAATCACCCTTTCTTGCACTTTCACAAATAAAATAAAGGTTTCACAAATCAGAGACTGTGTTTTTAAGATAGTTTAGGGTCTCTAAAATAATCTAGTCCAGGTTTGAAAGTTCTAAGTATAGTGGTTTTTGATGTGGACCTAGTCTAACGTGGTCTGGATGAGAAAAAAGTCAAAATATGAAGTTCATGAATTAGCTCGAAAATGACTGAACAACGCCATCTACAGGCGTTTTTCAAGGTGGACTGGAAAATTCTAATCGGCAGCTGCGAATCGGATGCCAACTTCAGCTTCGTGCTATGACATTAGTTTAGTACCTTTCGAGAGTGACCACAAGCTATTACGCTAGTCTATGAACTTCAAGAGGAAAGTAATAAACGGCATAATTTTGACTGGATCACTACTCCGTTGATATCTGTTGAACAGCCCTGCGCGTGCAGAACTGACATGAAAGGGGTACCTAGAGCGTCATATTTTCAAATGTTGGGCCACTGACCAAGCGGCAGTATTTAACGTATTCATCCAAAATCACTGATTCTATTAACAGTTTCACTGTACACATAGAAACTGCCTTTTCTCTAGTTCCAGGCTGTTTCGCAGTTATTCTGTCTCAGAGAGCAAAGTATGCAAAAGTGAGCAAAATGGCAGGCCCCTCACATGAAAGGTCATTTCATTGTTATTGTACAAAAATTAGTGGTGCTTCATCAAATTCGAGTCAGAATCATGCAAAAGCAGTAATTCCAAGCTCAGACACAGAAAAGGCTCTTTTGGAGAATTCATACACACAGCATCTTTCGCCTGTCATATAATACAAAAATGAGGGGAATTTCATGACATCAGCTCAGTAAAAATCATCAAAAACAACTGATTCTATTAACAGTTTCATCATGTTGCCTTTTCTCTTGTCTCAGGCTGTTTTGCAGTTATTCTGCCTCAGAGAGCCAAGTTGTGGTAGCCCCCTCACATTAAAGGTGATTTTACTGTTATTGTACAAAAATGTGTGGTTTTTCATCAGATTTGAGCCAGAATCATGCAAAAGCAGTAATTCCAAGACCAATTTCAACATAATATTATAGTTATATAATATATAGAACAGATTTCAGGTAGAATCATCAAAAATCACCAATTCTATGAGCAGTTTCATCATACAAAGAATAGTAGCTTGTTGTCTCATTTCAAGTCATGTCCCATTTATTGTGCCTTATAAAATAATGTTTTACTGTATCCTACCATAAAAAGCCTTTCCAATGTCATGGTACAGAAATTTGTGGTTTTTCATCAGGTCTGAGCCAGCAGGGCATCTTGTGGATAAGGCCTTTACCACAGGGTCTGTGGGGAGGATTTTTTCTATTTAAATGGCCCCAAAATGTGTGTTTGTCCTGAATGTTTTTGAGTAGCAATTGGGGTGAAATCAACAAAATAGATCTGTCTCATGATAGTTTGTATTAGACATGGACCTAATATGAGTTACAACAGGCACAGATCAAGTAAAAAATATTGAAGTCAAGGAATGCTCCCTCTTAAATAAGTTGCAGGCCCTAAGTATGTAATTTATACACAGACTGATGTGTGGACTTCTAGAACTAAAAATGTCAGTCATTTTGGCTAGTTTCTGCCTAAAACCTCCATAGGCCTACGTCATATAATTCAGTATTAATTTTTATCGATTGATTGATGTTACTTTATTTATCCCCGAGGGGAAATTCAAAATGTCACTAGCTCAATAGAAAAATAAAAATAAAAACAAAAACAAAAAAAACACTTTGTGTCAATTCATGTTAAAAAGTCTGACTGCTGTGGGGACGAATGATGTCCTAAATCTCTGCAGGACAGAGAGCGAAGTCGACTGCTGCAGCTACTCCTCTGTTGTTCCAGGAGGCTGTGGAGAGGGTGTCTGCTATTATTCATTATAGCATTCAATTTGTTCAATATTACTCTCTCCACCACTGATCTTAGAGGGTCCAGTCTCCTGCCCAGCACTGAGCCCGCCTTTTTGACCAGCTTGTCTATCCGCTTGGGGTTTTTGTCAGAAAGACTGCCTCCCCAGCACACTGCAGCAAAAAACAGTGCACTGGCCACCACCGTGTGATAGAAGATGGTCATTATCTCCTCACAAACATCAAAGGACCTTAGTGACTGCAGGAAGAACAGCCGGCTCTGTCCCTTCCTGAAGAGAGCGTCAGTGTTAGGGGACCAGTCCAGCTTTTCATCCACAAGGACCCCTAGATATCTGTATGTTTGCACCACTTCAATGTCCACCCCACAGATTGTCACTGGCTCCAGAGGGGGCTTAGACCTGCGGAAATCCATGATCATTTCCTTCGTTTTTGAGGTGTTCAATTAAAGGCAATTTTGTCGACTCCATTCACTGAAGGCTGTTATTAGTTCCCTGTATTCGGATTCCTTGCCATTCCTGATACACGCCACAATAGCAGTGTCATCCGAGTATTTCTGGATGTAGCAGGACTCAGAGTTGTATTTGAAATCCGAGGTATACAGGGTGAACAGGAATGGAGCCACTACAGTCCCCTGTGGAGCCCCCGTGCTGCTCATGACTGTCCCCGAAACACAGTTCCCCAACCTGACAAACTGTGGTCTTTCTGTCAGGTAATCTGTGATCCAGGAAACAAGGGAGGAATCCACTCCCATCTCTCTGAGTTTGTCTTTGAGTATGATGGGTTGGATGGAGTTAAATGCACTAGAAAAATCAAAGAACATGACTCTAACATAAGTGCCTGATTCCTCCAGATAAGAGAGGGCACGGTGAAGCATATAGAGAATAGCATCATCCACTCCAATGTGTTCTCTATATGCAAACTGCAGGGGATCAGGTTTGTCACTGACCACTAGCTTCAGAAAAAGAAGGAGCAGACACTTTTTCACTATGAGTGAAGTCAGGGCCACTGGTCTGTAGTCGGTGAGTTGAGATGGAATTTTTATTTTTGGTACCGGTACAATACAAGATGTTTTCCATGTAGCCGGTACCCTCCCCAACTGCAGACTCAGGTTGAAGATCTTCTGTAGAGGTTGATATAGTTGGGCAGCACAGTCTTTGAGCAGCCTTGGGCACACACCATCTGGATCAGCTGCCTTCCCAGAGCAAAGTCTCCAGAGCTCCAACTTCACTCCCATTTCAGTGAGAGACAAGAGTGGAGGCACAGGTGTGACAACGGGAGTAGCTGCAGCAGTGGAGATGGACACATATGTAGGTGGAGGAGGGGAAGGAGAAGGAGGAGGAGGAGGAGGATGAGGAGGAGAAGGACCAGCAGTGGAAGTGGGTGTGACCACAGTGTCAAATCTGTTGAAGAACTGGTTTAAGGTCCAGTGTGTAATATATGGGGTATTTGGCGGCCTCTAATGGTGAGGTTCTAGATTGAAGCACTCCGCGGCTCCCCCCTCCCCTCCCTAAGACTACGGTGGCCTTCACGGACAAGAGGCTATTTGCTGAAGAAGACAGCTCCGAGCATTTCTAAGAACTCAAGGGAAGCGGTGAAGATGTATTTAGTTATTTAGTCTATAATACTAGAGGATATAGGTCGCAAGTAAGATAGCAATTATGAGTGCTTTACAAGCTAACATTAGCTACGTAATGCTAAACAAAACTTACGGTTATTTTTATTCTAATGTTAGGCGTATTGATAGCGAGATAACGTTAGCATTGGCAGGATAACATTGCTAATTGTGTCCGTTTGCAGAGTCAAGTACGGAGATTAGAGAGAGAGAGAGAGAGAGAGAGAGAGGGGGGGGGGGGGGGGGGGGCTAGCGGTGCTGTTTAGCGTGCTGCTGCAGGCAGGGCCAGGCAAGGGAAGAGAGAAAACACCGGGACTGCAACAGCAATGGAAGAAGCTGGAAACCCTCCGACGGGAAACGACTGAGGTTTGTGACGTTATTTATACTATTATTTTATTAAATTACTAACTCGTTCTACACGATATTATATTTAAAATACCAATACAACACAGTGGTATTTAAATAGCAGCTTTGTGCTTTACATTACTGTAGTCTGTATAGTTTGACCTGTTATAGCAGTGTAATGTGAGTCCGTAGCCTCTTTTACAGCCCGTTCAAAGCGGGAATACTGCGCCTGTAATCCGCCTCGTTGTTCTGTTTAGTCCGTATTCAGACCAAATCAGGCGGTGCATAGCATAGCTGCTGGGTTTAGGGAGGCGTGTGGGTGTGTTTGTGCTTTAGAAGCTAACAGCTGTAAAACAATTAGAAAATAACGTTTATTGATCTGATTCACCGGCTTCTTCAATAACAGCTCAGCCTCTGGCTCACTCAGCTGCTCTCTCGTCTTTTTATTATGAATCAGGAATAAAGTCTAACTTTTTTTTACGTTATCAAACAAAGAAAACTGTCCTCCCCTCAGATATACAGCTACAATGCATGTTCTCTGTATAAAAGAGGCTATTGAAAACATCAGCAACACTAACCTTACTGAATGACTATATAAATAAGATATAGTTCACTAATGAGCAGCACTATTTTGACTTTTTTTTTTTTTTTTTAAATCATGTTGTTGTAGACTTGTTTGGGGACACTGGACAGCCTACAATCCATATTCTGCACTACCATCACCATATTTCCAACATATCATGAAACTTATAACTTACTAAACCTTATCTGTATTTTTATTTTTTCAGACTTCTTGAAGAGATGATCTTGGAGGAGAACAGCAGCTCACCAGTGAACTGCTTCAGAGGCAGCCAGGGTTCATTTGTTCAATTTAAATGTGCAAGTTTACCAAATAAAAGATATTAATCAGATGTGCTGTAATAATTGCTTTGATAGACAATGACAGTACTTCCCTGCAGTGTCAGTATATTGTCATTACCACTTCCACTATTGATTTATATTTTCGTTATTTATATATTATAAAGCAACATGATACAGTAGTGAAATTTGAATACCACTGATCCTCAGAACAGGGCATTGTAGAACATGTTATGGATTCATTTTCATCACTTCAGGTTATGTAAACTGCAATTTACTAGTTTGAACAACAAAATAACAATATGAAAAACAACACTAAGAATAACATTTATGATATACATATCTTTTATTTAACAGAAACATTTTTGGACATCTTTTTCAAACAAACATTTTTACAGTTTATTCTGTTTTCTTCAGAGTTGACTGATAAAGACAGAATAAGTTGTCAAATCATTAGTCTGTTTAACTAAAAGCAGTCAATTTGCTGCACATATAATAGCAGACAAGGGTCAGACCAAAACCACACCAAAGGTATTCAGTTTACTGCTCTGGATGAAGATGCTCTCATAGCAGGAACGACACCCATGATTCACTGGCACTGCTGTTTTCATCTGCTCATCTACTCCAGGAGCTGTGTAGAGCAGCAGCTGCAGGGACACACAGTTCATTTACTATTTCATACATCTTATACAGTCGAACATGTGAAAATAACACTATTTAACCAAGAGTAGGACTTACAGGTAAGTTAATATGCTACATAGGAAAACAAATGTGTATCACTTACCTGGACCTCTCCTGATTTGGTCTGCAATACTTCTAATATGACGGCTGTGAATGTCACAGACACAGTGAATAATGCCGAACCATAGTGCCTGAGAAAAATGTCAAAAAAAAATTAAAAAAGCACATGAATGAACTTACTATTATAAATCATCTATCTATATACCTATCTATCTAATGTGTTTATCAGAAACTGCTGATTTTCATCCCAACAACTGACTAGATCAGATTATTTCATTAACACATTTTCAGTCAGAGACAAGTAGCTATTCAGTGAAATCAACTTCTGTTGTCTTTGGTTGTAATGAAAACCTGCGTACTTGCAGCCATTAATGGCACATGGTGAAATATTCCTGACCTATTATGAAGATGAAGGCAACACTATGCATCGATGCTGCAGGAGCTCTCTCATAGCGGCAGAAACAGCAGTAACATCAAGAAAATAGTTTCATGAAAAGAGTTACGTGACAGAGTCACATAACCTGTAATACATTATGCTACGTCCAAAAATACTTCTGACTGATAAATGTAAAATTAAAGCTGTGGTAGCGATTAACGTTACATGTTCTCCAACATTGAAACGTGTGAAACGTTACTTGTGTTGGACTATAAGCTAACTTTACACCGTGTGTACATGTGCTACTAAATGACAGATTAGCAGCAAACAATGAAATTATGGAGCACTATGAAAAATATTCACAGACTGTATTAACTGGGTGACGAGCGGACTTCTCAGTTTATCTTTCACATTAACTCATTACTCTGACTTACTGTCTTTAGCTCATCACCAGCACTAAATACCTTAGATATCGGTCCGTTGTCTTTACTGCCACAGAAAATGAATAAATCTTTGGGTTATTAGCACCACGTCAAATCCTTGTTGTCTCTTATCAGACCAGCAGCTCCGAGAGAGGCTCAAACTGAAGCTACAATCTGCTAATATGGCTAATATTTCACGCTACATAACGTTAGCGGTGTTTCTATCCAGGGAAACGTATCTACTGCTAATACATATTGTACATCACCTAAGTTATGAAACATTACCAGCGGAGTGAAATAAATATATATTACACTCTTACCTGTCCAGCAGAAAACAGGAAACTTCAGCATCAGTCTGCAAACATTTCTCTCATCACGGATTTCCATCCGGGTTTTTCCTCTTTATGCAGTTGCTAGTCCGTTTAGCTTCTTCTGTTTTCGTTTCAATGACGATGACAATTTTCTAAATAAGTATCATCCTTCATTTATCAGGTTTTGGTTCCGAATCTTCTCACAATACAAAATGTTTGGTTTGTTCTTCTTTTTTCCCGTTTCGTTCCAAAGCCGGTGCATTTCCGGTAGTCCCACTGAATCTAAAACGCGTTTGTGTTGTTTTTTCCGTTCTGACAGAAGCTCCTCTCTAGAGTAAGAACAGCATAATTCATCCTCGATTGACAAGAACAAAACAAAACAAAATACAAAAAAATACAACGAAAATAAATAAATAAATAAATAAGTAAAAGTAACAAGCTATCTGACTATGCTGCTGCTCCTGGCTGCGCACGTTCTGAAAGCTTTAACAACTCCCACTTACTTTCTTCTTGATCACTGACCTCCATCAGACCTGCTCCTTCAGCCCTGTCAGTCTCCTCCATCTTCCTCCTCTCCCTCTCTTTGCCTGTTTTTAGTGACACGTTGTTGTTTTTTTTTTTTTTTTTTTTTTTTTTTTATTAAACTCAGATTTACAAGAACTCAAGGCTTAATGAGTAATCAACCAGTTTAAATTTGTATTTGTCTGAACTGGCAAAATCTTGTCACCTGATGGCCTTCAGCAGATCTGCCACCTATTTTGAAGAAATTTCATGTATCCATCTACAGGTTGAGGAATTGAGGGATATAAAATTGGGTTATTATCAACACAATGTTACCTTTTCACTGACATTAACTGATAATAAACAATAATCTATGCTTACTTGATTGTTTCAAAATACTCAAGAGGCATATAAAAGCAAAGTATGTAAAGAGCTGTCAATAATTATTTCTATCTCTTGTGCTCATTCACACTTTGGCTGACTGGCTCGTCAGTTAGTAAAGTGATCACATCCGTCTAGGTCAAATTAATCACAATGAGTGATATTATAACCAATGTTTCTGTTATGTGTTTTATCACATAAAAAAGAAATGAAATGGCCAGCTTTTCTATTTACTGTAGGTATTTCAAAATACAGTACATCTGTTTCAAATACTTGTTTCACTGCTTCATCTAAACCAGAATCATCTAAAATCACAGATTGTATAAGCAGTTTTATCACACACAAGAAGTATCTCTCTCTCTCAGAAAAAGCACTTCCACTGTCATGGTGGGAAATTTGTGGTTTCACAGGTTTGAAACACTGATTCTATGGCCAGGTTTTTTATACACAGGAGAGTCATTTAGACCTCACTTCTTATTGCATGTAGGCAATGCTACATTGCTACATACGACATGAGTGAAATATTAAGCCCTACATTTACCAGAGGGCAACTCATATGGATATACATTTTCATGAATATTCGACATTGCACGTATCACTTCTTGTGTTCACTATGTGACACTAGACAACACCCACTAATTATATGTCATTTTGCTGTATATCATGTGTAGACCATACCATATACATTTAATGTAAATTGGACTATGTTTGTCACATAACGCTGATTTCCTACTGTCAGTAGGTTGTGCTATGACTAAATATTGATATATAGATGTATTCAGGCCTGGACTTTTAAATCAAACATGAGGAATTTGGGGCAGATTGGACAATATGTAGTGGGGTCACAACAACCTCCTATTTAATGCCCCAAACATGTTTCACTTATGTTGTATTGCCTACATGCAACATGAAGTGAGGCCTAAATAACACATAGTTCATCAAATGTATACACAACTTCTAAAGTCATCTCCAGTGCCAGGTACTGCACACAGGAAATAATATTTTACCCATTCACACAGTGTCCAGTAATCCTGACAATTGAGAGCTGTCTCATCATGATGAGTATATATCAATACCATGGGTGCCACTCCGTCCGGTGTACGCAAGGTGTGAGGGCCTGTTCATTGCTGATTGAGATTTTTCACTTCTCAAAACACGACTTAACATATTCTTAACATTCTTGAAATCTCAGAATGCCTCTCTCCCCAAGTAGTGGCCCTAAAATGTAACATACTTTTTGTGATTTGGGTAAACACCATTGTGCATTCTGCACTGCTCTGTCTTACTAAGCTGTCTTATACAGTATACATAGAGTATGCCCTGTAGATTTCCCAGACATAAATTAAGACATTCCTATATATGTTTATTGCTATCTTTCGCATGATGGATTTACAGATAAACACAAAATACTCAAAAAATAATTAGTGAGAGGCCTTTATTAGTTGTAACAATGTATACCAGAAATAATACAATATAAGAGAGGAACATACACTGTCACTTCCTCCTTTTCACTGCAATAATAACCATAACTCGTGAGGCAATGTGAGTCAGACAGCTCGGGGAGAATACAGCCTTTCACCAAAGATCCCAATACCAAGGGAATCCCCTACTTGTGAGGGGTCTACTGATCAGCTCAGTTAGTTGATTTAGGAAACAATGCAACTTTTAGTGAGACATTTACATATCAGAGCTAATCAGTACAACATTATGCATATGTAAAACTACCCTGACAAATGTGTTCACATAAATGTCATTAGTCACAGAACAGACCAACCCATAAACTCAACAGTTTGCATCAGCAAGTTTGTCAGCTGGGAAAAGTTGACCAGGGGGGTGTGCATGAAGCTGGCTAACTGGATTGCCTGGCTTATTTCGACAAGCTTCGCTAATTTAAGTGAGAGTTCCGTTCCATCAAAGTGGCTTATATGTGTTGCAGCTCAGTAACCATGGTAAAGCTTAGCTCAGCTGTGTGTCAACGAATGTCTGACGGACGGAAACACGCTTTCAAAAGACGGTTCCATCATGTCTTTTCGCACTTGCAACTCTTTAATTTAAAAGCGTAGCATTTATGATTTAAGAAATAAAAGTGTGCCAGCATTATTTTGAAATGATTTATTTATTTATTCACTGATTTTGTTCAAACTGTGAAGACAAAAAGAAATTTAAATTAAGTCCAAACTACATCCTTCTGCTGTGTTTAAATGTACACAGTGGTAACTGCTTATACTTATTACAGTAGTACAAGCTCTGAGACAAAATCATTGATATGCAACATTTATGCTGTTTAAATAAGTCGCCAATAGAAAACAAGCAATCTGCCTACAGTATTCATCATGAGTCTCTTCATACATGACAACATATGGAAAACATTTTAAACCACATAAATCTATGTTTGTACTTTACTCGTGACACTTAATGAAATCATGACGGAGACAGAAAGTCGTTTTCTCTCAATGACAAACACATTTTCCCCGAAACATATGACAATTGGGGGATTTAAGTAAATTTCACCGCTTCATAAATGTGCATGCTGCATTTGAAAAAGTTGTACTATATTTTTTTGTCATTAAAATCCGTATCTTTATATTCATGTAGGCTAATAAATATATAAATGTCAATTAGACGGTATTCAGCATGACAAATAAAGTTCTAATAATCATATGCTCATAGTGAACATTATAAGTGGCTTCCACTGTACTTATATCCTTCTCCAGATTGCACTTAATGTTTAACTTTCAGTGATGCTTTTAAATGGACATCAAAAAATATAATAATGTTGGAAAGTTCTCTTTAATTGCTTACACCATAATTTTAAATATACATCTGATATTATATTACCTAGTGATAATATAACCAGTCACTGAATGCTCATTTATTAACAAATACAGATAGAACCATGGACAAGAAAAGCACTGCTCTTCACTTTCAACCTGCAGACTCATTAAGTCAAGTGAGGGTAATGAACCATCATCCTTCTACTTATAAACACGCTTCTCTAACCTTCAGGCTATCACTACTCATCTAAAACTAAACATTTAATCTATCATCAGTTTTGTGCCAAGTCATCTCCTTCACCTTGTTAATTGCAGTCATTTTGCCCTTTTTTGGTGAAAACTCCTTTATATTCTCCACCTAATTTCATGAGCAGGTTTGTTCTGCTGCTGAGAAGAACACCGCTCAAGTTTTCTCTCCTTTTTGCGACACCGTATCAGCTTTTCAACAATTGACTGTTTGTGGCTGCTTATGTCCTCTGTACACACGCACACTTACTTAGCATTGACTAGATGCAGCCAAGCTCCATTAGTGGAACGGCTTGAGCCTCAAGTGAAAGTTGACGTTAATTCAAGCCAGGCTATATCACATCAAGACGTAGCTTTCTTTAGCTGCTTTCATGGAACACCCCTCTAGATTGACCCTTCCATTTCTATCTAAATTTCCTTGTTTGCTAATTAGTGTGATCCTATTCCATGAACTGTTTTTTCAGGAGGAGGCAAAAAATATCCGGCAAATGCAACATCTTCATTTCAACAAATCTTATTTTAGGTACTGCGGAACTGACAATAATTGTGAAAATGTAATAACTGTTTGTCACTAGGGATGTGAATTGATAAAACGCATTTGTGTGCAATGAAATGGCCTTTAGAAGCCAGACAGGGCTTAGTAGCATAAACATAGCAAAGGCGTAAGAGAGAACAATCGTACCATACCCACTAACAGTACATTTTATTAATAGGAAAATACCTACTAAGAGCTCTGATAGTTTTGGGACAGTGTTCATTTACTTTAGTTGACCAATGAGATTTGAAAAGGATTTGGGGGGGGGGGACAGAATGCAAACATGCAATGATCAAAGACTTACTGTATGATTCTCATTTAATTCAATTCAATTCAATTTTATTTATATAGGGCCAAATCACAACACAAAGTCATCTCAGGGCACTTTTACATGGAGCAGGTCTAGACCACGCTCTTTAATTTACAGAAAGAGAAACCCAACAGTTCCCCCCCATAAGCAAGCACTTGGCGACAGCAGTAAGGAAAAACACCCCTTTAGCGGGAAGAAACCTAAGGCAGACCCCGGCTCTGGATGGGCGGCCCACTAGAGCACTGCACTCCCAGAATGCAGGTTTACTGGTGGTTCCTACAGTATTTAAAAGTAGAATGGGAGGCAGAGCCTTCAGCTACCAGGCTCCTCTCTTGTGGAACCATCTATCTCTCTCTCTCTCTCTCTCTCACTCTCACTGTAGCCAAGTGCTTGCTCATGGGGGGGAACTGTTGGGTTTCTCTTTCTGTAAATTTAAGAGTGTGGTCTAGACCTGCTCCATGTAAAAGTGCCCTGAGATGACTTTGTGTTGTGATTTGGCCCTATATAAATAAAATTGAATTGAATAAATTGAATAGAATATATTTGTAAAACAAAAAACGGAGCGATGGCTGAAAAGAAAAAGTATTCTATCATCCCAAGATGATCAACAGCAGGGGCCCCAAGATGAAAGCCTACCACCACCTGAAAAACGTATGGCACTGGGGCTGACACCGGCTACTACACGGCTACGTACATACCAGGCAGACTTTTTAAAATATGGATTTTCATTCATAACCAAAAATAACAGAACAGCCCCAGTGGGTTATTTGTTCAGAGGTGCTGGCGAATGACAGTTTTAAGCCAGTTAAACTTAAGACACTTGGAAACCAAACACGGCAGCTTAATTCACAAACCCTTAGATTTTTTCAGCACAGGGAGCAAGAGCTGAAAACACAGTGATTAGTGAATATGCTACAGTCCCTACTAAGGCACTTGCTGGTTCGTATGAGGTCGCGTATTTGGTGGCTCAGTCAAAAAAGGCGTACACTATAGCGGAGACTCTCATCCATCCCGCAGCTGTTGCCATGACGAGGGAGATGCATGGGGAGAAAATAGCCAGCACCCTTTTAACCATCCCCATGTCAAATGATACCATGGGGCGCTGCATTCAGGAGATGTCAAATGACATAAAAGATCAGCTCATTGACAGAGTGAGAAAGAGCGGAAGCTTTTCCCTTCAAACTGATGAATGTACAGATGTGTCGGGAGATGCGCAGCTGCTGGCATTTGTGAGGTACAGCTACGAAGGGAAAATGCAAGAGGATCTGTTATTTTGCTCATCAATGGAGGGAAAATGCACTGGACGGGACATTTTCAACAAACTCGACTGCAACATACAAAAAGAGGGACTGAAATGGGAGAGTTGTGTGTCTGTGTGCACAGATGGAGCTGGAGCCATGCAGGGGGCAAGAAAGGGTTTGAGGGCCTGTATGTTGGAGGTAGCTCCCCACGTAACATTTCTGCACTGTATGATCCACAGTGAAGCACTCACTGGCAGGTGCGTCAAGCCAGAGCTTCGTGATGTTCTACAAACATCAGTTAAGATGGTCAAATTAATCAAATCAAGGCCACTCCAAAGCAGACTCTTTGCCACACTCTGCCACAAAATGGGATCAGACCACGAAGCACTTCTCTTTCACACAGGTTAGATGGCTTTCTCATGGCAAAGTTTTAACAAGGCTATTTGAACTGCGTGAAGAGGTCCGCATATTTTTATCGGACTGTGGTTCCCCCCTTGCTGACTATCTGACTGACCAAAAGTGGGTCGCGAGCTTGGCATATTTAGCCAGGATTTTTGACAAACTAAACAGCCTAAATCTGTCCCTACAAGGACCAAACACAAATGTCCTTATTCTTTCTGATAAGGTCACAGCATTTAAGAGAAAGCTGGAGCGGTGGGCTGTGACAGTGGAAGGGTGGAGTGTTGACATGTTTCCCGAGCTTGATGACTTCATGGACAGTTACAACATAACCATTCAAACCATGAAAGGAATAATTGCCTCTCACCTCAGAAGCCTGCTTGAAAGCTTCAATAGGTACTTCCCAAGCGATGACACTCTGGAGAAGTATGACTGGATACGCCAACCTTTTGCCACCTCCACTGCGCACCACCTCCCACCAGAGCTGCAGGATGCCCTGCTGGAGCTCTCCTCTGACCGGACACTACAGATTGCTTTCGCGGCATACACACTGGAGGAGTTCTGGTTGTCAGTAGCAACAGAATATGCAGCACTGTCAAAAGCTGCAATGGATGTACTGTTTCCATTTGCATCAACGTATCTGTGCGAGAAGACCTTTTCTGCGCCGATATATATGAAAAACAAATATAGATCACGACTCCTCAAAGTTGAGAGTGATCTGTGCGTATCTAAAATAAAGCCAAGAATGCAATTGCT
>CM055850.1:2587220-2627220 GCA_029490765.1 Euthynnus affinis | reverse complement strand
GCCTTGATGCCCAAACAAATTTGTATTTGGCCAAAGTGGCCTTGCCCTAAAAATGACTTAATTCCAGGCCTGATATAATTTAAAATGCAATAAGAAATAGGCCTTTCCGATGTGGTCATCTTATATAAAATATTTATTCATTGAATTTACAGAAAATGTGCTATATCGTGATATATATCGGTATCATGATATGAACTGACTTATATCGTGATATGAAATTTTGGTCATTTCGCCCAGCCCTACTGTAACTTGTTTTCATCTTTATTTGTTCAGTAAAGTTTTTGTACTGAAGTTACTGCCTCCGAGGTTCCTTGTGTGCGTCAAGCTTAAAAGTGAATTGGACTGCTTAATAGTGGTGGTTAAGAGCATCGGATGAGATAGCCCCTACATATAGGTTATAGGGATTATATATAGGATGTAGGATGTAAACAAGGGCAGAGAACATAGGAGGGATACACATGATGTCACACACCTATCAAAGTCAAACATCATTTTTTATTGCCATTATGTGCTGTTGTACACTTAAACACAATATTGCTGTTATATTGTAATTATTCCCTGAAGAGCAACAATGTATAACATTTATAGAAGATTGATTTCAAACCCCTACATGGCCTGACTGAAGAAACTTGTATTTGCACCTTAAATGAGTAACTACAAATAAATTGTAAACATAATCACATAGGTTTATGTTGGCATATGACATTAATACTGGAGATTTTCCAAAAATACACATAATGTAAATACTACTTTTTGTGCTCAAAGTTTCTTCAAAAAGTTACAGTAACTCATTCACATAAAGTTAACCAACTCAAAAGTGAAATATTGACGTAATAACTCGGTTGCTTTAAGTGAACTTAACGTTTTGGAGCATTCAAGTGTTGGTGATGCAACTCTGTTCATTCTCCCAACTCATTTTGTTTAAGTTAACACCATTAGGGCTATAAAGAAATTTAAGTCCTGTCAATAATCATCTTTGCCTTGTACCATAACTATGTTAACCAATTAAGAATTCACGTAGAGCGATCAGTTAAAACATCTATTTGGTGATTTCTGTACATAATAGCCAACACAGCACTGCTCTTCTTCACTTTTCATTCAGAAAAAAAATACTGCCACAGTCATCATTCCATCAAACATTTACCTCCTGATTGGAATTCAATCAGCAGTAAACGTGCAGTGCAGATACGTTATTCCGCTCATTTTCCTCCCTTAGGATGACACTGGTCGGAATGGTAAGGACCGGCCAGGCGATTGGTTCAACAGACTCTGCTGCTGCTGCTGCTGCTAGGGACCACCCACAGTGGCTCTACAATTCTTTCAAAATGTTGAAGTAAGTTTCCCAATTAGTGCTATCTGGATAAACTGGCCCACAGACTTGGGTCTAAACAGTGTCTTTCTCGCATGAAAAATATTAAAACTCTCACTATATAAAGTGACACATTCACAGTTCTACAGAATAATGCATTACCACTATTGCTATCTGCTTGCTGTCAAATGGCAATAGCGATGCTAATTCGTTAGCCCGTCTATGAGGTTTTACATTATATGTTAGCATTGAGCTAGCGGAGTTTGTGCTGAGTGATAGCAACTATAGTGGCAGTGTGTGTAGGTTGTCTCTATGACGCTGTCTTTTTCCACACTTGAAGCAGTCAAACTATGTGTGTTTAAGACGGCACCTGGATAACTCTGGATAACTGCGTCAGCCTATTTTTATGTATGTTTTGAACTGACGCCGCGGACCCTGGGACCGAAGCCTGATTGGATATCTGGCGGCGTAATCAGAGAAAGTGGCGCTAACGGCTGTGGCTGCACTGCTCTCCTCTCAGCCCCACCTGAGCTCTGCTTCTCACCAGGTAACTCCACTGTCTTGCGATGTATTTCTTATTTGGTACGTTTGTTGAGCAAGCTCTTTGTTTGTCAGGCTCTTTGACTTAAGTATATGCGTATGCGCTGGTGTGCGGGTTGTTAGCATTTCAAACTTTATGCAGAGTCCTAGCCATAGCCTAACTTGATTTAAAAAAATAACCTGAATCTGTATGTGATTTTTTGAAACCTGTTGAAGAACGACGGCTGCTGAGTGCCAGTGTACAGCATATATGTTAGTTGTATGTATATATGTATGTTAGTTTCCAGGGCTTGCATGTAGGTACGTTATTGTAATGTTAATGCAAGAACCCTGAAATTGATTAAGCAGAGCCCAGACTCCATTTGACGCTTCAGTGAGGGAGAAAAAAAGAAAAAAAAAGACAACCTAGTTCTACAGTGGACAGAAAAAACAAGTTTACAGATATTCAGCCAACTTCAAGATAGATTGTTTGCTTTAAATATGAGGAAATGTGAGCTGTGTTCGTTTTCCAGCTGCTCTAAAATACAGTTACTGAGACATTACAGACTCAACCATGGACAATTTGACGGTTTCACCTCTACCTTGCCTGTACACCAGTTGCATGTGTACATTTAGTACTTTCAATTCACTCAAAGTCCATTTGTCCCGAAATCATTCAGCTAGAAGAGTGGTAGGTGGTGATAGTCCTGATTTGATGACTGGCTGCAGAAGCTCTCGTGAGCAAACACCCGTGTTTGAAAGAAACTGGATCAGAAAGAGGCTATGAGGGCTGGCAGAACAGTTTGCGATTTAAGATGGGAAACTACCGAACGAAACTGAGCAGAGCTGGCATAAAGGATGTGGCTGTGAATGCAGGAAAGTGTAGCAGGACAAACCCTGAGGGTGCAGCATCCAGGGCCAGAATTAAAAGACCCAGAAGAGGAGAAATTAATTTCCCTCCCAACTATCCCCATGGAGAAACAACGCAGTCACTTGAGACCCAAAGGCTGGCAGTCGTCGAGCAGTTAAAGAAGTCCTCGATGGAAAGAGACATGATATCCATCCACTAACATATGCAACGCACCTTTGCATTCAGGCGTGAAGAAATAATCAATTCAGCTCCCCCAGTTGCTGTACTAAAGGAAAGATGGCCTGCACTGTCTTGTGAAGCACAAGTGAGTTAAAAAAAAAAAGTAGTTTTATTTGTTATGTTATGTTGTTTTGTCTGAATATCATTTGTTGTTGTTTTTTCTTGTCTGTACACAACATCCATTGCACATCTGCCCGTTTTGGGAGCAGGATCCCTGTCTCTCACTGAGATCCTCCTCTGATTGGTCATGAGAGTTTTTCTTCTGTCAATGTGAGGATCAAAGGGCAGAGGATGTTGTAATGATGCTGTGTGAAGAGCATTGAGAGAAACTCTTTAAAATGGGATATATAAATAAACTTGTCTTGCCATGTCTTCTGTTTTTCATGCAGCTCTACAGTGAATTCCATAGGATCACAAATCTGAATCTGCCATCTACATTCTATGCTGCACTTGACAAGTATACACCTCAGCTGCTACAGCTCTACAAAAAGACGACTGGCAGTTTTGGACAGAAGATGGAAGCTGTTATGATGGCATTTAAAGAACAGGTTTGTTTTTTTTTAATTATTTCATGCATTATGTTATTGAATGTTGAAAGAGCAAACACTAACACTTCCTATGCATTTCCTGTCTTTATACAACAGGACAAAAATGACATCTGTGCAGCTGGAACAGCAGCCCTGGTCGGCCTACCACACTATTTAAAAGGAGGATTCATCAGACTTGTTCAGAACATGCAAGGTGTGTTCTTAAGGGTCACTTTCCTTTTTTTAATATGTGGTTCAAATTAAGTCTCATCATGCGCAAGATTAATTTAACAGATTGGTTTACTTTCCGGAACTCCACTCACAGGATACAGTTGGGGGAAAGTCACTGTTGATTCACAAGACTGATTATGGGGATGTCATAGATTCATGTCAAAAGAAACCATCCCTTTAACAAATTTGATTTGTAAAATTGTATAGTACATGACACATCCCTTTCTCTGTTTTCAGGAAGAGCTGGAAGCCGCCCAGGAGGGAGCATTGGCTCTGGTGGCAGTAGTGGACGAGGAGGAGGTGCTTCAAGATCTCTTTGAAACACGGCAAGTGGTGATTGTTCTTGAAGACATGGACGACATGGCACATAGATCATGGACAGATGCACTGGTGCTTTTGTTTGCATTGGTGTATGCACTGCATTTGCAGTACCCAGAGAAGCTCAGTGGCTTCTTCAAGTTCATCCAGGTCATCCTCCTTGACATAGATGATGGCAGGAGGCAGCTCAGGCCTAAATTACTTGCCTTTAAAAATGAGCTAGAGTAAAGTGCCAAAGGAAGGCTGTAGTTGTTTGTAAATGGTAATACAACAAAATTACTTGTTGCTGCCAGTTGATTTATATTGTTTGCACAGAAATGGTTGTGTATGGTTAATAATTGTATTATGCATATGGTGTTACCACTGTTCAGGTAATATGATACTGGTGTATGCACTCAATTTGAAGTACAGTACCTGGAGAAGCTCAAGTTCATTCATGTTATCCTCCTAGACTGTATTATAGCAGGAAGCAGCTCAGGCCATAACAACTGGCTTTAAAAATGAGCTGGAATAAAGTCCTAGATCAGTGGTTCTCCAGTCCAGTCCTCAAGGCCCCCTGTCCTGCATGTTTTAGATGTTTTCCTGCTGCAACACACCTGATTCAAATGATCAGCTTGTTATCAAGCTCTGTAGTGGCTTGACAACAAGCTGATCATTTGAGAGGCAGCTCTGTTTTGATTGTGGTTATTTAGTAACTAAATAAATCTTGATTGTGACGCACATTCTGAGTTTGCATTTTGTTAATTGAACAAATTGTATTGATTCCCTCAAATGAACTGAGTTGTCAGAACTAGAATGTAATAGTTTTTTGGTGAAAATAAACAAAGTAGCTCAACTTAAAGGGTAACATTTAATTGCATGAGAGCCATTTAAGTTTTGTTATTTGATCCTGATCAATTCAGTTAGCACATTTTAAAGTTGTTTATTGAACTGTTACATATAAGTAGTACTTATTAGTTTTATTTAATCTCTCTCTCTCTCTCTCAGAGCCCCAAGGGGGATGAGGGAGATGGAGGGAAAAGGGGAATATCACTCTGCGTCACACACACGCTGCAACAGATGAAGAGGCAGAGGTAGATGAAATCTTTTTGCTACAAACAGCTGACATTTTACTATCACAGAAGGGGACTAAACCATGGATAGTATTAAAAGGTGCAAGAGAAATCATTAACTTTCTTATGTGATTCTGGAGCTGGCAGACAAGTTTTGAGACATAATAAAAACAGAGATACATTTTCCCTCAAAACCAAACAGCGGGTTGAGAGGTAGGTCAGCCGCAGGACATGTGACTGTTGTAAGGCTGTAGTCAACCAAAGAAAATCTTGGTCGACTGAAATTGTAAATAATCTGCGACTAATCGATTATTCGCGGGGGGGGGGGGGGCAGTGAATTCTGTATTTCTCTGTTTAGCGTCTTCAGGCTAGGCTAATCCATCGTTGCTAACTTTGGAGCTAACTCCCTTCACTTTTCCAGCACTTGGAGAAACAACACACGTGACTTTTCATCATTTAACTGACACACTGTAGTCTGTGCTGTACATTTACTGCCAGACTGACAACTCGTATCCACCGTCACTTTCTCTGCATCCAACTCGCTACATAAACATACTACGCAATGACGTATAAAACAGTTGCTCATTTCCCAGGCAACAACACAGCGGTTGACTCACGCGCTGCACAGACTCCCAAACGCTAAATATTTCTGAATGAGTTGGCATTTATTCTAGTATTAAAAAATACTTTTTGGCCTGGCGGGGGTTCTTGTTAATATAATCGTAGGAGAAACACTGAAAAGTTCAGTACATTTAATAAACGCTCAGTAACGGAGTTAGACCTCCGGAGTTTGGAAGAGTCCAAAGTTGTGTAAACAGCGGGGGTGTTTTGAATACACAATATACGTTTTCAAAAGGTAGTTTGTTGGTCTGTTCCCCCGCTGCAGGAAAATAATGGATTAATCCCAGAAAGCTGCTCTGATGTAGCACTTTTCTCCTTATGAAAATAGAGATAGAGATACAAGGAGATTAGCCAACCAATGAGAATTTAGTCGGATGAGAGAGTATCGACCAATTAATCGACTAGTCGACCAACAGACTACAGCCCTAGACTGTTGAACCATTGACTAAAAAAAACAAATAAATACACATTTGCCTCAGTGGAAGTGTCAGAGTGTGTACCCTGTGTTGGGAACGGGTAGGAGTGCGTTTGGTTATTAGCAGTAATTCATAATTGTCATAGACCATTATGAATTATGAAAAGAAAAGATTCTCAAAGTCGATCAATAATTCTGGCAGTTCGTAACACATCGGTCTGACTAGTCCTCACTAGTCTGACTTGTGATGAAGTGCAAATGATGAAATGCAATGATGGAATAAGCTAGTGAAATATCTAGGTTTTAATATCTCCTGATGAAGCCGCTTGGATAAGAGGCAAAACGTCTTCATAAGACAAATCTAAGTCCAGTTCAGCAGTTCTAGCACTCCCAGACTAACCAAACCATTGGTGCAAACATGTGACGCTAGAGATGGATTTATAACTTGTGTGTTAACACAGCCTTTTGGAGGAAAACTTAGACCTGTAGCATATTATTCATCTAGACTAGATCCAATAGCCAGACCAATGCCACAGTGCTTGCAAGCTGTACAGGCTGCAGCTCTAGCAATATAGAGTTCAGCCACAATCGTCCTATTTCATCAATTAACACTGAAAGTGTCACATGTTGTAGATGCTTTACTAACGCAGACAAAATTAGCCTTCATGTCCCCAGCTTTACATCTCAATTGTATGACCATCCCCCTCTCAACCTCACCTAACTATTGAAAGGTGTACAACTCTAAATCCAGCAAGACTACTATCACACAAAACAGAAGGCACCAAACAGTACTGCCACTACAGATAGCAGTATGTAAGTGTGCCGCGCACACTACAGGACATGATTTAAATTCACAAGGAAATGGGATGGCGGATGAGGAACCAAAAGCAGCTGCTGCTAGACAAGACTATCAAGACATATACACAGATGAGCAAAATCACACATATTGACCATAACATTCTAAAAGACATGCAACACAGCTCTGCTGAATCAGAAAAGCAGTCTTGGGTAAACAGGGGGGCAAGTACATACTTAAGGAAAAAAAGTATTTCGATCATATTGAGGAGGGGCTGTATGAGCTAATAAACAAAATATATACAACATATGGATTCCAAAATTACTCAAAAAAAAATAATTTTGTGCATCATGTCTAGAGTGAGACTGAGACCAAGGCCAGGTAAAATGCCTGATGCTCAATATCCATTTCATACGATATGCATGGATTTAATTGAGTTAAATAAATGTGAAAATAAAAAATATTGTCTTGTGATTATAGACTTATACTCAAAATGGATTGAAGTCATTCCAACAGCAAGAAATTATGCAATAATGCTAGCTAAAGCTCTGGCAACACATATTGCACCAAGATTTTCGGTTTCCAGAAATTATATATAGTGATAATGGACCCCATTTCAGAAATTATGTAATTGCTAAACTGAGTGAACTATTTTCCATTAAAATTAAATATTGTTCTTATCATCCACAATGAGCAGGACTAGAGGAAAGAGCAAATGATACAATTAAGGCTAAACTCAGGAAAGCCATGCAATAGACAGGAAAAAGATGGATAACCTGTTTGCCAGCAGTAATGCTAAGTCTTCACATACAACCTAACAACACAGGATGATCACCTTTCGAAATCTTGTATGGTAGACCTTATAGAGTACCTTTAATTAATTTTAAAAGGGAGATGAGACAGAATTGACAGAGACGATTGTAGATTATATGAGCAAAATGTTGAAAAACAAAGACTAATTCTATAGTGCCTTCACTCACAGAGCCAGTCCCTGACCAAATGATACCTGTGAAGCCAGGAGACTGGGTATTCACCAAGACACTTAAAAGGAAGAACTGGAGCTCTCCAAGGTGGGAAGGTCCATTTCAGGTGCTACTTGCAACACCCATAGCAGTACGCATAGCCGAGAGAACAACGTGAATACATTTGACACACTGCAAACGAGCACCGATACCTACAGATAAGTAATTAACAAAACAAACAAGCTGATGACATCTATTGAGGAATATATACTTGTAAAAGTACGCCATACTATACCTCATTAGACTTCAGGAGGAGGAGCTTTGTCCACTTAGGAGTGTGAATCAGCTAAGGATAATGTTTGTATCCTGTTCACAGGCTTTGCCATCATACTGCTAGTGCTTTACATTGAAATACGTCTCAGGTAAAATGGAAAGAGATAAATGGTTATGGCATGCATTCAGGAAGATGGGGTGTGGGATGAGGGGTCTATTTGTCTTCTTGCAGTAATTACAGCAGCTATAGTGATATCAATCATTCGAGCAGGTTAAATATAGAAAGACGGCTAATGCAACTCAGATCCAAAATAATGACTTCCACACTTCCACTAATTTGCCTAAACTCTGGTATGGTACCTGTGACTTGATTCACTTAATGATGCCTACATATTTGCTTCCCATGATTGCACAATTCCCTAAACTAACGACAGAAGAAATTCACAGAATTAAGAGTAATACCCACTTCATTTGATCCTAGAGTCTACAGAGACTCAATTGATGTTACCCCGAGGGGTCCCCGATGAGTTTAAAGCTAGAAATCGGGTGGCAGCAGGATTTGAATTATTCTTTACATGGTGGGTGACAAATAAAAATGTGGATAGGATAAATTACACCTAATGCAACCAACAGCGCTTCATCAATCACACTCGTGATGAAGCTAAAGGTATCCATGGGTAATTGGATAAAACTAGTCTAATGGCATGGCAAAATAGAATGGCTTTGGACACACTATTGGCTAAAATTTTGGAAATCTCTGTTGTACCTTTATACCTAACAATACTGCCCCTGATGGAAGCATCAGAAAGGCATTAGAAGGACTGATGACACTATCAGAGGAGCTGGCAGAGAATTTAGGTATCACAGATCCATTCACAAAGTGGTTGGAAAACATGTTTGGTAAATGGGGAGATACTTTAAGGCCATGTTATTGTCTGTAGGAAACATGTTTGCTATTTTAGTCACTTGTGGCTGCTGTTGCATTCCATGTATGAGAGAATTGATGCAAAGATTACCACTACTCTAACACAACAACAGTTTTGTCTCCACAAAGAACGACTACGAGAGACATGAGACCTATGGAGAGTACAATCAGCTCAAGTTGATAGAGGAGCCTATCTATGGACACTTTGAAGGCGGGATACTTTCTGAAGATGAGACACCTGCTTAGTTTCTATTCCACAGCACAATGATGAACCTATAGAAAATCTGAGAAGAAGTTAGTGTTATGTAATGTATGCTTAAGAGAAAAAGACTGACAGAACATTGTTTATACATTTATAGGGTTTTTATTATTTTCACAAGTTAGGGAAATTGCCTTTAGCCAGGGAGAGGTTCTCATGATCGGGTCCAATGAATCGATCAGCCCGTGTGAGAACAAGTTTCCTTTTATTTTTTTTAGATTTATTAATGTACTCATACAATTGCTAGTGTCAGAATTAATATCTTTTATATTGTAATGTGTGATTAAGCATACAGATGTGATTATAACAGTAATTAACACAGATGCCCCTTTTTTAATGACATGTCATGATGAAGGTTTCTGTTTTGTTCTGTAACTTGCATATATAGTAACACCAGCTAAGATTAACAGTGGGAGGCCAGGATACATATGTTAGAGGAAGTCAGAGAGACAGGTCAGGAGGATGTCATCTTGACTGAAGTATCTTAAGCTGGCCATAAATTGGGATACTGAGATAATATGTGATGCTATGTGTGGAATGTATCTGGAAACATCAGGAGAAAGCTGTAAAAGCTCAGTTGTTTCTCCACAAGGAGCCTTTTCTCTGTAACCCCACTTGTGTGTTGCACTATAAAATGTTCCTTCCTACAAGAAAATAAATTCAACTTAAACTTTGATTCTTTGGATCCGGTCTCCATCATTTAAAGGTCATTAAGAAATTCTTGTAACATCTGGAACATGCTCACTGGATCTTGGGTTTAGCACTCCACTTAGAAACACATTGTTCAAGTGCAACCTTCTTCTCCAATTATGTTAAATACATCTCTGTAAATTAAGAGTACAGTCTTCAGTATGTGTGGGCGTATCTGTCCACAACGCATTTATCACAGTATGTTCAAGGATCTCTTGTGGTTGCAAAAAAAAAAAAAAAAAAAACCCAACTATTTTATAACTGACTGCAACCTCCTCACTCCTTTTAACCAGCCCACAGGGGAAACAACTGATCAACAACTACAGCAACAGTCTGTTGCAGGTCATATTTTGGCCTTTGACGTGACTCAAAAACTCAAAGACATCCATCAAAAAGTTTGGTCTCATCTTGAATTGGAGCACCTGCAGATTAATTTCATATCTGATATGTCATAATCTACTAAAATTAGGCATGATACAAGATGAATAAATCCCCATTTTGTTAGCTTCACAGTAATCTTGACTATAAGGGAGCTAGAAGAAGTGAGATTCAACTCTTCTTAGTTTGGGAGGGGAGAGGGAGGTTGGGAGGAGTTTTATTTTTTGTGGTGTGTTACAACAAAATGTTCTTAATAACTGTTTGAATTGAGAAGTTTGGACTTATCCAATTCATTGTTACCTTATTAAGTTCATACGGTTAGGCTAACTAAAGAGGAAGCTTGGTTACCATTCCATTTAACTATTCTATGTATCTAAAAGAAAACCGAGACTAAACATGCTCCCAGACACACCCGGTGGAGATCTGCACCCTACCGAGTAAACTCTTCTAGACAGGGTTGCACTGCCAATTTCGGAATGAAGAAAAGCTGAGTGACAGCAAATGAAGATTATTTAATATAAATCTATGGATCTCATAATAATGAATCAGACAATTATGTAAGTTAATAGTAATGTGTACTCACCTCTCCTTGCAAATAGCAAGAATAATGTCCAAAAATAGACTTAAGCCCTAACATTTGTGCAGAAAAACTGAATTAAATATTACTCTTACTCAAGTGCAATTTGGGGGGAAAAAAAAAAATCAATACTTTCACCTTTACATTTGGATACTCGAGTTGCACTGCCAGGGTTCAAAATTAATAACTGCTGAGTGGTGTCACTGGCCAGGTATCCGGTAATTAATTTGGAGCACAGAGGCAGGTTTACATTGCAGCTTTTTTTTTTTTTTATGTGCTTCAGTGTTTCCCCTATATTCCTTCAACAGTGGCACAATGGCGCTGTTAAATGATGAAAGCCACAGCGGAAATTTCACATTATACATAATGAAAGGTTTGCACTGCTATCCTAGTTTGGACATTACATTGACTTTCATTGTGGACAGCCTAACCTAAATCTAAACCTGAACCATAACCAATTCATGCCTACGCCTAACCCTAACCTAGCATCCATTCACACATTACAGCTAACTTTAACCAGGACCTCAAAACTTCAAAAAGGACATTTTGCCTCATTAGGACTGGACTTTGGTCACCATGAAGACTACTGGCCCTGACATAGTCAGCGTTTATAAAGGTCCCAAAGAGGTAACAAACAAACACACGCTCACACACACAGGATAAAATGGAAGTTTTGCAGTGTTGCCACAGCAACAGTGTATTATGAAAGCTCAAGATTTTGATAACTTTTCATCGTAAAATTCCTTAGATGAAACTGACCAAATTTGAAATCGGTAGAGTTAATTTCTAGGAAGAGTTCAGTGAGTTCACGGCAACGACGTTCAATGAAAACTTAAAATGTTCAAAATATAGAATCATCAAGGTGTTTTCTGACCAAATCTGAAGTGGATCTGTTCAACCTGCTAGGCATAGGTCATAATAGTATAGCACCTGAAATTTCCTGTTACCAATAGTTAGTGCAGTGAGTCAGTATTGACACATGGATGCATTCAGGAAATTATGTGAAATTTAAAGTTGAGGGCTTTTAATTTGGAATTTTCTAGGGAGCACTATCATGCCATTTTGCCATGCCCATGCCATATAAAATATTAAAATTTTCACAAATTCTGACGAATGACATTTGATAAATTTTCAAACATGTTTAGCCCCTCATAAATGTGTTTATTTTGGGAAACAAATACTACTAATAATAATTCCTTCAGACACAACAGGGCCTTCACATTGCCAGGTGATCAGGCACAAACTGCAAAGTGACCCGTATAGTACACCATTCCAAACCTGAGATTTGAACCCACATTTCCCTATTGGGAGGCAGATTCATTAACTATTGGACTTCAACACTGAAACACTTCTTCCAATTAACCTGAAAAGGAGAAAAAGGCCAGGAGAAGTTATCAGCAGAGCAATACAGACACTATGTAAATATTGTTGACAGCCTTTGAGGAAAAATAAACAATCTTGAAACATAGCATTAATCTTTGTGATTAAATGTCATGTTGTTTTTACTGATTTGTTTACACGAACCATTAGATATGAAAACTTTATGTTGAAAAGAAAAAAAATATATAGCCATTGAAGCAACAAATTAGTCCTACTTTGTGCTTGTACTTTGATGAATTGAATCCATGTTCTTCTGACTGCCATTAGTTTTCTAATCCACTTGACTCCACATCTGTGACTGCAGTAATTTTCATTCAGATAGAAAAAAAAAGGGTGCATGTGAGGGGTTGGGATAAAGAGAAAAAAAGAGGAAAAAAGACTAGAGAGACGTTGACAGCCATTGAGGGAAGACAAACACTTCTTGTGTTTTGGAAGAATTCCATGGACACATGCTGCCCTCTGGAGGTATGTCTGTTTACATTGCGTTTATGACAAGTCATATACAGATGGCCTTTATACAGAGGCTAGCCGTGGAGTGGTTCACATTATGTCATTTTACCAAGAAAGTGAAATTCTAATTTATAGTATTGTTCTATTGTGACAACAAATTTATGTTCTCATCAAAAACAGACAACGTATCACGTTTCAGAAGTGGTTCCTGTGTATTTTCTTAGTATACAGAAATATACCACAAAGCTTATAATGTGATACAGGAACAGATCAGTGATGATGACTAGAAAGACTGAACACTAAAAGATCTAAAAGGATCCAAAAGTGAAGGTTCACATCAGAAAGTATTAATGCATGTATCAAATACATGACTTACACACTCTGATCTACGTGCACCACATACAAAATATAGTCTACAGAGCTAACATGTTAACACTTGGAGTGTTAACATGAATACAGAACTCACAGTTCAGATTGTATCATGGATTTGAGTCACAGATCGGATCATTTTTAGGATCAGCGCAGAAAAGGGGGAGACAAATAAAACTTTGTTTTCCATTTATTCTGTAACACACTTACAGCCAGAAACAGCAAGGAACTTTGGGACCATGGCCCTGAATGAAAACAACATTTAAGATGTCCAATGTTTAAACAAAATAAATTATACATATTATATTCAGTGCTCAGTTATTGGAATATGAGGCATGATACCTTCCTCTTTTAAACATAGTAGTGAAAGAAACAGCCTCTATCCACATCATCAAAACTTGATGATAACAAACATTCAACACTAACGTCAGTTAGCAGTTAATTACCATTAATTAACATTGGGGGGCTGTCGTTCAGGAGGTAGAGTGGGTTGTCCTCTAAATGTGTCCTTGGGCAAGATAACCCCAAATTTCTCCTGATGGCTGTGCCATCAGTGTGTGAATGTGTATGGATGGTTAGCTTTCCTCTGATGGGCAGGTTGGGATCTTGTATGGTAGTCCCTGTACCCATTCAGTGTATGAATGTGTGTGAATAGGTGACTGTGATTTGTAGTGTAAAAGCAATTTGAGTGGTCAGAAGACTAGAAAGGTGCTATACAAGTACAGTCCATTTACCATTTTACCAAAGAGCCGCCTTATGGCCACAAGGTGGCAGGTAAACATAACTCAAATGTCACTTTGGACCATTAGATGCTGGTTTGATCGTTGCTCTTCAAAATCCCTGTTAGCGACATTCTGTCTGCCCATGACTTGTACTTACAGCAGTTTGTTTACTTTGTCTTAAATGACACATTAAATTTGCAATTAATCCGCAGTTCATATGCTTGCAGAACCATGGGGGGCAATCTGTACGGATCATGGATCAACTACAATCCATTACACCGGTAGTTAACACTTATTATTATGGTTAATTTAACCTTATTACTCAATATACGCCCAGCTTAAAAACGGGTGACTGAACAACCACTCCATTAAAAACCAATGAATGAGTCCAGACACTTAAAAAACTAAAACTGTGAGAAGCAAGCAGCCAGACCTCCTGCACACTAATCACACATCATCAACAGGTGACTGAACAACCACTCAATTCAAAACAAAAGAATGAGTGAGCCCAGATAGCTTACTATAACTTCAGCAAGCAAACTAACGTTACCCACAACATGTTATATGATCTCTACTGCATTCTTGTTAAGGAGATGAATTCACAAAAAAAGCCACACAGAGACACTTAACCATCAGAGATGAAATTAGCAACCAAAGAGACAGAGAGAGAAGCTGTATCTGACTCACATTTTCTGACGTCTTCTTCTTACTTTCATGGAGATGAAGTATTCACATCATAACATCCATTTGTAGCTATTGGTCATTTTGTTTGTTAGTTGACAGAACTTTATGGCTGCTGCTTAATCAGTCTGATATCATTAGCAACAATGACAAAAAAAGCTAACTCTCCTAGTTATTTCTCTGGTCCCTTCTCTCTGCAGCCTCCCTGCAGCAGCCTCCCCGCAGTATTCGACTGCTGCTGTGCAGCACAGTCCAGATAATTTCTCCCGTTAGCTTAACAACAGTCCCTAACAGTCCTGCCACGGATGTATAAAGAGTCCTTCATGCTGCTACAACAAGCCAGCTGTTGCATTGGCTAACAAGGAGCTATCTACAGCTGCTACTGTGCCTTACAGTGGAAAGAAGAAGATGAAATCATTATATATATATATATATTATAAATTATATATATAAAAATTGAGGAGGACAGGAGGAAAACCAACATGGATTACAACACAACGCCTCAAACAATAATTGTCCCACCTGATGAAGTCGGAGGGGTGAGGGGCAATTTAAATATACCAATAAAACAATTTACTTTCAAAAACAAAAAGGGTTGGGTTGAACAGCGAACTCAGCAGTCTGTATTTCTCTGTTAAGCGTCTTCAGGCTAGGCTAATCCATTGTTGCTAACTTTGGAGCTAACTCCCTTCACTTTTCCAGCAATTGGAGAAACAACAGACGTGACTTTTTAGCATTTAACTGACACACTGTAGTCTGTGCTGTACATTTACTGCCAGACTGACAATTTACCGCTAAACTCTTCCTCTGCTCCGCTCGTATCCACCGTCACTTTCTCTGTGTCCAACTTGCTAAGCAAACAAGCTACGCGATGCCGTGTAACTTAACAGAGTTGCTCGTTTCCCAGGCAACGACACAGCGGTTGACTCACGCGCTGCACAGACTCCCAAACGCTAAATATTTCTGGATGAGTGGATATTTGGCGTTAATTCTGGCAGGGGGGGGCTGGCGGGGGTTCTTGTTGATATAATTGTAGGAGAAACAGTTAAAAGCCAGAAGTCTGAGTTTGGGCGAGTCCAAAGTTGTGAAAACAGCGGGGGTGTTTTGAATACACCACAGGTAGTTTGTTAGTCTGTCCCTCCCGCTGCAGGAAATAATGGATTAATCCTAGAAAGCTGCTGATGTAGCACTTTTCTTCTTATGAAAGTAACACAGAGATTAGTCGACCAATCAGAATTTAGTCGGACGGGAGCGTATCGACCAATTAATCGACTAGTCGACCAGCAGACTACAGCCCTACTTGTTAGTTAACAGAACTTCATGACAATCAGTCTGATATCATTAGCAACAATGACAAACAAGCTAACTCTCCTGGTTGTTTCTCCCAGGCAGCGTCCTGCTGCTGCGCTGAACAGTCATGATAATTTCTCCTGTACGCTTAACAACAGTCCTTAACAGTCCTTCCATGGATGTATAGAGTCTTTCAGGCTACTACAACAAGCTAGCTGTTGCATTGGCTAACAAGGAACTATCTACTGCTGCTACTCTGCCTTACAGTGGAGAGAAGACGTAGTTAAAATCTGGAAACAATGATTGGACCAACTAGATGTCAATATTGTATTCTGGCTGTTGATTGGTAAGGGAGGACATCCTCCCCTGGAGTGTCATCTTACGTGTCATGGCCAATCACAGATTAGTATGAAAAAAAACAATACATTGAGTACAATGTAAAAGGTCCCGCCCTGCAGAAGAAAGCAGGCACCTGTCCTCCCTTGTCCCCCCTTCACCTCCACCAATTGCACCCCCCACCCCTACCACTTCACACACTGCTCTTTCTCCTCCCGCCCCGCAGGTGTCGCTGTGGAAGCATTTTAAACAGAATTTCAGTAATGGATTTTTCCCAAAGAAGATAGAAAAAAATACATTATAAATAATATTGAGATTTGTAATGGTTTATTTCAACCAAATATTTTTATTATATTTTGATATCCCTTTTTCCTCTCAAAAAGTAGAGGAGGATCAACCTCCTCTGCCTAAATGAACCAGCCTACGTGCCAAATTTGGTGAGTTTTTGAGCATGTTAGTCAAATTCAGGGTTGAAGTAGCATAATAATCAAGAAAGTAACACACCAGTTACAAAAGGGTCTTCGCCCTTTCAGGGCTCAGGCCCTGAAAATAAGACACCAACCAGTTAGAGGGAACATCCCAGAGGAACCGTTTGTCAGCATCCACACATGTTGCCAGGCCTCTAGTGGGCAGCAGCCCCATCACACGCCGTCCAATGGGGTCACCACCAGAAAACTCCATACCCAACATGCACTGCTGTTGGGCTAGGTCACCTAATCATTTTGATACCAAGAGTGATGAGCTGGTGTCGCCCCAGTGTCCATCTCTGAACATATTCATTACAATATCCCTCTCCAGTACCAACTGCTTATGGGCCAGCTCAAGGCTTAGTGCTGCTGAGGACTCATGTAGATTGGACACAAATGCAGTCACATCTACAGTGAGACAATACCTACATACAAGAGGCTAACTACTAGTATTTACTGCTCAACCTGTAAATTCTAGCATGTGACTATAGAGCTGCTCATTATGCTTATGATCAGGCAAAGTTGAAAATAATTATTGTGTTGTATTGTGTTAAAATTCAAGTACTGTGACAGTACTCGTATTGGAGTATGCGTGGTGGTCCTACCGTATTCGGCTGCCACCCAGCTCCTGTCGCAGACAGGTGACCAATTCCACAATGGAGAGGCAGTGAGCCACACTGGATGACTCAGCAAGCATCATCTGCAGGACAGATTCACACAGTAATATACAGTTATGACTAATGTCACATAAAGGACTGTAGTCACAAGAAAACTGTATACTGACATACCTCGATGGTATCAATGTATAGGTTATAATGTAAATGTAATTCTTATCCCTTTTACTGATTTGAAAGATGGTATTTCAGGACATTAATGGACTCTAAATCCAGATATGTAACCCACCTTCAGTGTTTCCAGCCACGTGTAGTCAGTGCTGCCACAGGAAGACAAATGAGCTGTTTGCTCAGCGACCGACAGCGACAACCGAGCCATTAAAAGACTTCCTGACAGTCACAAGGCTGAGAGAGGCATCAGAGAATATCTTCTCCCATTCAGCCTGGCAAGAAGAGGTAATATCAGCAAAAGAAATCCACTCACACCGTCACTATTAGATACCCCAAGCATAATACTGATCAGTTTACTTTACTTTACAAAAAAGGATTCAGAGTGTTTACAAGGGTGAATAATCTCCATAAGTTATAAATAATTTTAACACTGCCTCTATTGACCTGTGTGAGCAGACCTTGTTTGCTGCTGCTCTGAGAGGATTAAACCTAGATGGAGTTGGGGTTGATATTATGTTAATGTCAAGATTTTGAACAAGCTTTATCCACAAAATAGAGCTTGCTTTATAATGACTTGCCTTAGAGAGGCAGAGAAAAGCATCAAACATTGCAACAAGAAAGTAAGTGACTCTATAAAACATAACATGTTCTTTTGTGGACATCAATACAGTAAAAAGGGAATTGATTTTCTATTCATTTCTTTTCAATATTCTTTCTGTAATTTTGATTTTTCCACAAACACTGTAGCTCTGACACCCCAATATAAATACTTAGTACTAAAACTGAAAGATAACACTTATAGCTGCGTTGGCATCTTTTTCCCATAAATGCCTTGGGCTGGTTATTACTATTTTAAAATACAGAGGGTTTAGCTGTTGTACCTTGACAGAGCCTTAGTTGCTCTACACGTAAGGAACAAAGTAAAGGACAACACACACCTTGCTTTCCGTCACTGTACTCGCAGACCTCCATATGGACAGTGGGATCAACACATACAGAGCGGATCCTGGTTGGCAAACGCAGACTATGACCCAACAGCCCGACCACAATCATCTGCAGCATGTTATCCATTAAGATCACCCAGTTTCCTGTCTACTGCAGCTTCCCGCTGTCACCTGGAAATAAGAAATCCCATGATGATTGAAATCACGCTAAGAAGGTGTTCCTTAAACTTCAGATCTTTTTTCTCTTAATCATCAGATTAAGATTTTTCCTTCATTATCAAAGTAATCAAAGTAATAGTACAGGGCAGACAGAAACTGCTAGTAGCCAAAGCAGCAGACTTTTCATGATACTATTCAAATTTTGAAATCTTGATAGATCGCAGCCTCTTGCCAGAAGGGAGTATTTGAAAAGTTTATGTCCGGGGTGGGAAGGACGTTTCCTGCTCAGGGTCCTGGAGGCGTGCTGGTCCTGGAGTGATGGTGAAGTGTAGCTGATCACATTATCAGCACAGCAGATGATACACCGAAGTCTACCCCTGTCCTTGGCAGTCACAGCAGCATACGAGATGGAGGAGAAAGTCACCATCGTTGACTTCGGCAGGTTGAACTTCCTCAAGCTGCTGCAAGAAGTACATCATCTTCTGTGCCTTCTTGGTGAGGGAGCTGATGTTCCCACTTGAGGTCCGCTACCTGAAGTCATAACAGAGCTATCAATGACACAAATACCATCGACTCCTCCCAGATGAGCATTGCCCATGAGCTGCTGGGGTTCCCTCACACATGACCCACCGCCACAGAAATTTCTGCCACAGAAATTTTGTAGTTAGTGAACTACTGTTATCCAATTTTTATTATTATTATTATTATTTTTTTTTTTTTTTTTTTTTTTTGACTCCTTCATACTTTCACCGATTTCAACTATTCAAATATCAAAACATGCAGTTCTTTTAGGACATTTATGCTTGTATACAACTTATTTTTATACTTTTTAGCTTAAAATCCTCTTCAACCCAGTCCACTTTGACATTCAACTACTTCCACATACTTTCAGCTAGAGACTTCATTTCAGCTTTAAACGGGTCACAAGACTTCAAGTTGTTGAGCCTGATTCTTGCCTAAAAGGAGATTTTCTCACTCCATTTTCAATCAATCAGAGGGGGTCACTGTCACCATGGTAACCTGGGGCTGTGCTTTGAGGCTATTTTTTACCTGTTGTAAAGGTTGATTCCACACAAAAACTGTGTTTTGCTTAACTCCTCAAAGATTTATTTCACACAAATACTCAAATATCAAAAATATTCAGCTCTTCAAGTACTTCTGTGCAGTTTTTTGCAACCCTCCACTTGTTTCATATTTTCAGTTATTTCAACCATTCAAATATCAAAGTACTCAGCTCTTTAAGTACTTTTATGCAGTTTTGCTCAACTTTCCACCTCTTTCATACTTTCAGCCAAGGCAACCAAATACCAAAATATTCAGCTTTTTAAGTACTTTTATGCAGTTTCCCCCCCCCCCCACAACCTTTCAACTCTTTCATACTTTCAGCTATTTCAACCATTCAAATATCAAAATATTCAGCTCTTTAAGTACTTGTATGCAGTCTTGCTCAACCTTTCACCTGTTTCACACTTTCAGCAAAGACAACCAATCAAAAAATTCAGCTCAATAAGCACATTTATGCAGTTTTCCCACAAACTTTCACCTCTTTCATACTTCAAGCTATTTCAACCAAATATCAAAATACAGCTGTTTATGTACTTTTATGCACTTTTGTTCAACCTTTCACCTCTTTCATACTTTCAACCAAATATCAAAATATCGAGCTCTTTAAATATATTAATGCTTGTATTCAGCTTTTTTTTTTAAACAAAAGTCATTTCAGATTTCTGCAAGTTCAGCAATATTTTGCAATCCATTTCAGCTGTCAGCATTCAAATGCATTTTCCGCAGGAAATGCATTTTCTAGTTGTTGTGCGAATGCCTTCAGCTATTTTTTTTTCTTTATTCTTATTTCGTCTTCTGTGCTGCGCTTCTACTGCTGCATAGTTTGTGCTATAAAAACCATTCAAGCATCAATCGGTGCAGCTCATTCAGCAGATGTGTGCTGTTATTTTTCTCAAATGTAACATGTTTCAATGATTTATCATTTTTTAAAGCATTAAAATTTATGGCAGTCTATGGGACAAACCGTCCAACTGAGTTGGAGCATTTGTAACTTTGACACTCAACTGCTCGGGCGTCCCTTAATCTACAGACCCTTTTCAAACTTTAAAATGTTCACAATCCTTTCAATTTTCAAAGTTATCAGATTGTTTGGTTATATCATTTATAGTTTTTCAGCTATTTAAACACAATCAGGAGTTTTTCAGACTTTGTCAGGTCTTTGTCTAATGTCATCAGGTAGGGAGAGTAGACTTTCAGACCAGAAAAAAAAAATCTCAAACAGGTCTCACTCCCACAGTTTTAACTCCTCAAACGCATATCTTACCTCAAAATGTTGCCACAAGCCTCCTCTCTCAAAATGGAGTTAGTTTAGTTTTTGTTTTTAGTTCAGTTTTTAGACTTAGTTTTTGAGATCTGAACCTTAATTGATAGGGAGTCCCTGTCCAGCTCTCACTGACTGCAATACAGTCTGCAGGATGTCTGTCTCCTCTCACTCCACTTCCTTTAATTTACAGATTATCTCTTCCTTCAAACACTTTTTACACATTCTCATGTTAAACTAGTCTTTCACTGATGTACAAATCTCTGGGCTTTAAGCTCTAGTTTGAGACAAATACACCTTCATCAAAACAGATTTTTTCCTCTGTGGCTGTCTGTATAGCTCAGTGATTTAAGCTCATGTCACTGCTGGGTAGCGGTTGGACCAAAAGACTGCAAGTTCGAATCTCCCTCAGCAAGTCTCTGTACAGTTTAAGATTTAGGAGTCCACAGGTGATCTCAATCATCTTAATCACACTGCTACTGACAAATGTTATGCAATTCATATCTTTAAATTACAGATTGTCTTTTCCTTCAACCAGTTTAACACATTCATTCTCATGTTAAAGTAGAGAGGCATTTCCTGCAGAAAATGCGTGTGAATGCTGAAAACTGAATGAATTGCAAAGCACTGCTCAAAATACTAAACACATCCCCATCTGTACAAATAGATGCTTGCAGCATTCACACTAATAAACTAGACAAACTATTTGTACCCAGGTTCACTGTAAACTCTGACTCAATGTCACTGTCAAGAAACAGAAAAAGAAACAGAAAGCTGAATACTTTCTAGTATTCAGCTTGACTAACAGATGTTACATAGTTAGAAAACTATGTAACATCTGTTAGTCTGGTGGTTTAAAGTCAACACCAAGAACACATACTGCATGTAAACTGGACTATCAGCTCCGTCACAGAAACTCTGCTGAGTTCAGACTGTTTACTTACAGCTCAGTTACTCAGACAAATAACCAAGCCTCCAACCCCCCTGTGAAACAGAAAACAAACCATAAACCTTTTCTAGACTTTCCGGATCTGAGCGAGGTCCTACTGGGATCAACAGATATTTAGTCCGTTAGCTGCTTGCTGTGCCTTCATGCTGCTGCCAATCAGCAGCTAACAAGTAGAGCTAACTGCTGACTGAAACCAACAAATTCCATAAATTAATTCAACAGCTCTGCCATCCACAGTCAAACTCATATGAATGCTTAATTAATGCAGAAGTACAGCTAAAATAAATACTGACAACCTAGCTGGTCCACTGTGTGGATAGCAAAACATCCTGGCGCCGATTATTTACTGGTGTTTACAAACCCGTTGGCTGATGCGCCACAACACCAGAGTTCCAGATATATGCTAGTGTTAGCAGCTATGCTAGCGTTAGCACGTCGCTAATATTAGCTAGGTGACAATAAATGCCTTTGTTATACCAGGAAGATGTTTTGCCCTTATCGTTTTGTTTGGATTGTATCTGAGAAACCAGTGTCATGTTACCATGTCATATAAAATGTCAAGCGTGTATTAGTAACGTTAAAAGCCTTATGGACAGAGACAGGTAAACTCTGCTACTCACCACTGCAGCAGTCAGATCAAAGTGGTTATCTCCGGTATTTGCGCAGTTAGATTTTGATGAGGCGTTTAAGAGCACTCGGAAATTATAGTGTCAACATATGGCGCTGATTTATTTATGACCACAAGGTGGCGCTATTGGTGCCATGATTCAGTATGTCGTGCAAATTCTCATGGAAAACCTGCCTATCAAGTTTCATTCCATTAACAGAATTGCTGAAATAGCATGTTATAAGGTGACTTTAGCGCCCCCTGTGGGCAGAATTTTGTGAAATTTTACACACTTCTGTGAGGTCACATTGGGTACAACATGCCCAAATTTGGTCACGATCCGAGTCATTGAGGAGTTATCGGCCATTAAGTGCATTAGGCCACGCCTCCAAAAGTTTGTTAGCCAATAACAGACAAACAGTAAGTGATATCTGAAAACAAATGGATAAGTCTTGTCCAGGGTCATCTAAATATGGTATGTACCAAGTTTGGCCTATATCATTCTAATCAGGGTCATCCAAGGAACATCCTGACCAAAAAGCTTTTTGATAGGACTTACCGTTCATGAGTTATTAGCCAAAATCCAAAACATTGAATAACTGACCACATGGGGGCGCTATTGATACCATGTATGCTTTCAGCATTTACACTAGTCTTTCACTGATGTACAAGTCTTTGGGCTTTAAGCTCTAGATTGAGACAAATACATTTTCATCTTCAAAATGGAGATTTTCCTCTTCTGTCAATGTCTGTTGGTTCAATGGTTTAAGATTCTGTTATCTGATCAGCTTCACCTTAGATTACAAGGCTGTGTATTCAATACCTGCTCATGGTAATGCTAGGCATGATACTGCTCTTATGTATGCTTTACATCTTTGTCATGTAAGAGAATTCAATTCCACTCCAGCTTACTATATTACCTGAATAGTACATTGATATATTAAACATACTTACTATGAATCATTTGTTTAGTCCAGTGCTTCGAGATCATGTAGCTTCTGAATGACTTTTGGATCAAAAAGCTGCAAGTTCAAAGCCTACTCTGAACACAACTCAGAGTTGAAGGTGGAAAAATGTACATTCATACAGCCGATCTGCTTGTTGACACTGCAACGATACATTTCATGCAAATGAAAGACAAATCTTTCAATGTTGTGTGACATTAGCTTGGAGCATTGCATGCGTCAATTACCAACTTGAGTGCAACTGATTTTATTCCTTGTAGATTTTTTCTGAGAATTAAATTGACACTGCAATTTAAGACCACTTAACAAAAACATACTGGCATGCTCAAACTGTCAGGATAGTGTTCAAATGTCTGACCTTGTTGCATATGTTTCAGGGCCTATCAATGATGTGATTCCAGAGCCTACAGGTCAGAGTTGCAACCCTTTTTGTTGTAAGGAAAAGGGTGAAGATCTGATCTTGCTTGCAGTTTTGGAAGGCAGTAAAGCATTTGCTCACTTTATAGCATGTGAACTTTTCTATTCATGTTTCCACAGCAGAGGAATACAGGTTTTAGCTTCAAATGCAATCTTTGCATAATTATTGCGTACACTTTGCTCAAGTTACAACTGAGCAAAGTCTTTGAAATCCCATTTGTGTGACCTTGCCATGTTGGAGAAGTCTTAAACTGCAAGTTTAACATTACAACTCTAGTGGATTGTCAGAAACCATAGCCCCACTAAACACTGCATTTGAAAATGCACACCTCTAGAATTGACATCAAGTTTCCAGGTCAGAAATGTGATTTGCAGATAAAAGTACAATTTAGCTTTTCAGCAGTCTTTAAACTGACCAAAGTTTGTTAAAAATTATAATGTAAAGTCCAAGATTTCCAAAAACACTTTATTTTCACTTGCAAACACTTCCAAGTAGTTACAAAGCAACTCAAGATTCAACCAAAAAAAAGCCATGTCTTAAACTTGCAAGTCTGATTTCCTGGTCATTGAGCTTTACCTGGACATCCATTTGTAGCTCGTTTAAATCAAACTGAACTTCCCATAGGGTTTTGTCAATTTTGAAAACCCTGTCACTGTTTGGGGTATCCAGAAGCAGTTTTAAGCCCTCATCCTCTTCTAGTACACCCAAAATTGACACAGCCACTCTTTGGAATCCTCCTCCCGAAAAGAGAAGACAGACATGTTGTAAAAGCATGCTCATACCATAAACACTTAATATACCTAGAGAAGTTTTACACAGCTTTGTTTGAGCAGTATTACAAAGGACAGCTAAGGGCATCAAGTGTTATACTGAATTCGTATCACTCACTTGGATTTTGATTTAGGTTGTCGACTGGAGTTTGTATCCATATCTGAGTCCCCTTTAAGTAGGTGAGGCAGGCCACCTCACCCACTTTGAGGTCCAACACCTTGCTCCACAGGCTCATCGCCACATGTGTGCCATCCTGTAGAAGATTTTAGTTTTTAGATACAAGATACAATCACATTCAAGTAAAAACCATGTTGTGCCCTCTTGATTTAATACATCTTAGCCAAAACCGTTAATTACTGAATAGACATTTGAAAGCTTAAGTTTAGGTTTAAATTTAAAGTACATACCTGCTCCAGTGTGGCAGTCCTCAGGCGGACATCTTCCCTGGCCACGTAACCCTTTGATTGAACTCAGCTGGACAAAAACATGGCAGATACTTTCATTAAGTGAAAGAGGCAGTGTCATTATTAATAATACCTATATATAAAAGCTGCAAAGAACATGGAAAACAGTGTTTACTGACAGCACCTGACCAGGCCAGGAAAGTCTGTCACCCAGAGGCGTGTGACTGCCCAAGGTGGGTTGAGGAGAGCCTCCGCCTCCAAGGTCAGTGAGCATTCGATGGCTGCCGTTTTAAAGAACAGATCTCAGTCGACCTCTGAGGCTGTAACCTCTATATAAAAATTACCCTTGGCCACCCTACCAGCAAATTCTTCAAAGAGTTACTTTTATTATACTGTCCCCATCACTAACCACAATTTGTAAGTTCATTTTGATAACCTCAGCTTTGCAACCATTGTCAAAAGTCCAGGATATAACCCTCTCCTGTGGGCTTGGGGCCAACACCTTGATTGCTAGTGGTAGAGACAAAATCATAGTCACAAGGCACATTTTAGTTAAATTCTTCAACAGGGTCATTGGAAAGTGCTTTGTATGGGATAAAGTCACAAAACATCTATACTACTTCAAATGAAAACTTAATATCAAACATGGTGGTCTATAAATGAGTTCAAATAACATTGCATACAACACACTCACCTGTGGTGCTTCAAACTTCTTTCAAAAGAACAAACTGCAGAGATGCAGGGGAATTTAAAGCATTAACATTTCCAGGGCATCCAATCATGTTCCACAGAAAGCCAAACGGACACCTGAAACTGATGTTTCAATAACAAGGTCATCAGGTGTCTGCGATTTGGCTGATCACTGACTAGACCTGTCCTCATGAGAGTTTTCTTTTTTTGCTGGGTTCAAAGGCTTCTTCCTCTGTGCTGGACAATAGCTCATTTGGTAGAGTGTTGGCCTTTAAGGTCATGTGTCACTGGTTCAATTCCTGCCTGTCCAAGAAAACATACTGCATCCATGTTCTTTATCATTTTTTATTTTGGTCAGTTGAACAATTTTTAAGAAAATCTGAAGTGAAGGGAACCATCGTATCTCAATTATCAAGATTTAGATAGGATAAGAGAAGATTCTGGACTCCATGCTGTTGAGCGCTTGTAAAGCTCTTCTTCACTGCCATGCAATGTGCAGGCTTTGTGCCTTCTCACACTCCCATTTCTAAACTTGCACTTTCTTTCTTCCTTCAAACACTTTGTACATATGTTATACAGTCTAATGTTCAATCACAAATATTTGATCAAATAACGTTCAAATCTGACATAGAAGCTTTAGTTTTAGGTCATTTAATTTCTCTTAAGAAAATATCAACTTGTCTTGCATTACCGTCATTCCTGAGTGGCTCATTTCATACCCAGGGCGGCACTTTTTGAAGTACTGTTCTACAATTGAGGTTCATTGATATGATTATTATTTATCGTAATCGTAATAAAATCTATGAATGATGCTGATAAATAGTAGTTTAGATTTAGTAGTAGTAGTTTAGATTAGTCCAAGGCTAAGTATAGAAATGAGCTAAATGGGTGATGATCAAGCAAACCATATAAAAACATACATCGGGGAAAAGAAACATGAAACAAGAGTTAAATTGTCATAAAATATAACAAAAACATAAGCGTATGGATCCTATGAGGCCAGGATCAATAAATGTTAAAATCACCTCCCCTTTGCTGCTGGGGTGGTCTTTGTAGGTCTGGGTGGCCGCGGGAGCGACCACGACGTCTCCCACGGCAGACCATCATCCACCCATGGTCTGGACTACTGTCCATAATCATGGGTTGGTGTTAGGGTTTGTGTAAAAGTCCCTATTTGGTTTTTAAATGAAATGAATGTTTTAAATTAAATTTAATTATTTATTTATTTGTTGTTATTTATTTTTTTATTTATATTTATAGTGTGCCTGTCACGATGTTTCCACTTTGTTGAAGTCTTCCTCAGGCTAGGCACAATAAAAATTAAATGAAATAAATGAAAAAGGGCTGGCTTCTGTGGACCTGTGGTTCGGATATTGTCTCTTCGAAGGTTAGAATGGAAATGATGGAAAGTTGTTCTGGGGCTCTATTTATAACCTTCCCTTTTTACAAGATGTTTTTACCTTTTTGATCAAATCGAATTTGCTGTTTTTAGAATTTGTGTTTGGAGTTTGTGTTTTTTAACCCTATGTATGCCTTTTTCTGTGTAAAATGAAGTGTAGATGAGTTTGTATTTATTATTAATGAATTTTGGTGTTTGGTTTATTGTTTATATGATGACTGGTTTTAGAATATTAGTGTTTGATGTTTTTATCTTATATTGTGTTTATTAATGTTAGGGTTAGGGCAGGGGTCAGCAACACAAAATGTTGAAAGAGCCATATTGGACCAAAAAAAACAAAAAACAAATATGTCTGGAGCCGCAAAAAATTAAAAGCCTTATATAAGCCTTATAATGAAGGCAACACATGCTGTATGTATCTATAGTAGCTATATTAGCCTACTATCAAAATGACTAAGTTGGCTACAAATACATAATGAGCCTTCATGATTAAATGTTTATTTTCCCTACAGTGCATCCTGTAGAGAAATTAAAGAAATGCAATAAAGAAATCAGATTTTTGATGTCGTTTTTATTTTGAGGATTGGAAAACAACAACAACAAAATGGAACGTGCATAATGTGCCCCTTATCTGGACAACAGAGTGCAATAAAATGCAGCCTGCATTTATAAAAATAAAACATCAGCCTTTTGAAAAAGTAAAGTATATAAAATCAAATTAATGCAGTTCAAGTTTGACATCTGTGCAAATGCAAAGCAAGTCAGTGCAAGGGTGAAACGCAGCAGCATCCTCTTCTCTTTTGACACGCAACCAACGCAGCTATCCTCGGACCTGAGCAACAAAACACAATAATATCCCTAAGTGTCATTCCAAATATATACTGACAAAAATCAGAAATCACTTTATGAAAACAGCCACTTTGTTACTAAATATGTGCCTATGACAGGATTGTGTTCTTACCCGTTTAATGTGACTTCTGTTTTTGGACATCACTGGTCAGCTTCTCAACATCGGGCATGTAAGATGTAACTTTAATCTTGACGCAGGACTGCAAGCTCTCATCTGTGAAGCGGGTGCAATATTTTGATTTGATGTGGTTCATGTTTGAGAATATCTGCTCGCACAGGTATGTTGATCATTCCGCATTGGCAATGAATGCAAATGATTCGGTCCAAGAAATGTTGAATCCTCTGTTCTCCTCAGTTATTTTTCTCTTTTTCCCTTTGGGATCCATGGCCCATCACACAGCCGCCGGTTTTTTTACAACAGCCACCTGCCTGGCATCCCGCCTTGCTGATAGAAACGTGTGTCGCAGGCTATGACGCAAATCTTCGTTGACAGAAATGTTGAAATTTAATATTTTTTTTATACATTTTTACAGCATTGGTAAACGTTAAGAATGTTTGTGTCATGTTTGTCCTCCTACAGAAACCATATTAAAACAAAGAATATATTTCCCTCCCCCATCTTTTTCCATTTTCAACCATTTTTGGAAAAGCTCCAGGGAGCCACTAGGGCGGCGCTAAAGAGCGCTCTAGAGCCACGTGTTGCCAACCCCCGGGTTAGGGTTAGGGTTAGGGTATGGGGGTAAAAAGGGGTTTGTCCACAGTGGACAAACGGAGACAAACCCTAACCCTAACCCTTTTTAAATGAATTTTAACCCTTAAATCAAATTATTTATTGTTCCCATTGTGGATTTAATTGTTTATAATGTAATCTCCCATGTTTTTGACCCTGTTAATTCCGAATTCAATGATTGTGTGTATCCTTGTGTTATGTATTGATGAAATAAAATATGATTGTAAACCCTGTGTGTTATTTATTGATGTTAAATTATTTATTGATTGTAAATAAATCTTCCAATAAAGGGTTAGGTTGGGGGAACTGAGCCCTACCCCCAACTGAATGGGGGAAGGGAGGTGCACGGGCCATCCCCCGGTAGCTGTCGCGCCCCCCGTCCCTGGGGGACTGAGTCCAATGACCCCTTGGCCATTGTTGTGGTCTGGGTATTTGTGGGTGGCCGCGGGAGCGACCACGGCGTCTCCCGCGGTACACCAGGGTCCATCCAAAGTCAGGGCCGCCGTCCATGACTTTGGGTTGTTGCAGTTTCAAAGTCCCAATATGGTTTTAAATAAAATAAAATGAAATAAAAGAAATAAAATGAAATAAATGTAAATTAAATTGTTTTTAGAAAATAAAAGTCCTAATTTGGTTTGCGTGTTAATTTAGTTTTTGTTATTTCTTAATAATTTTTGTTAATGTTGTGCCTGTCGCGACGTTTCGACAACTCTGTGTCTTCCTCAGGCTAAGGCACAAATGAACATAAAACTAGGCTGGCTGTATGTGTAATCTACTATAGGAGATGTTGCTTGCTTGAGCGTTTGAATGGAAATGACCAGGGATGTGTTTCACCTGTATTTATAGGTTTGCTTTTAAACTGCTGTTTTAAACTTGGATATCAAATTGTGTTTGCTTCTTGTTAGAATTTGTTTTTACTGAATTGTGTTTTAACCCTTTTTAGTCCTTACTAGTATATTATGAATTGTATTTAATATGTTTAATGAATTTGGATTATGAAATTGTTGTTTTTAAATTGAATTAATTATGAATTATTGTAAGTTCAATTGGACCTTAAATTAAAAGGGTGGGGAGGGGTTAGGGTTAGGGTAACAGAGTTTTAGGGTTAGGGTTAGGGTTAGGGTATGGGGGTAAAAAGGGGTTTGGGTTAGGGTTAGGGTTAGGGGTTAGGGTATGAGGGTAAAAAGGGGTTTGTCCACAGTGGACAAACGGATATAAACGTGAATAACTTTTGATAGGAAGGTCGTAGAGCCTTGAAACCAAGCTCCACCCACACTAATTCGGCCACGCCCTTTCCAACGGTACCACCCACAAGTCTGTGCGACCTTGCGTTCCGGAGATACATCACTTGAAAATTTTAAATTGGCTGTATCTCGGGAACCGTAAGTCGTAGAGAGACGGGTCCAAGTCTGGCGTGTTCAGCGCCCCCTAATTAGGTCTGACGCCACCCACTCCCAAGTCTCTACGACCTTTCGTTCCTGAGTTATAAGCCAAAATGTGTTTCCCATAGGAAATGAATGGGAGACGATTGGAACCATATATTGACTAAGTGTTGAGGCCAAAATCCACCTCCTAGAAACCATTTAGGAGCACGTTTCAGGCCATTTGGAGTTGATTGACACCCCATTTCAAGTGGCGTTTTTGAAAAATGTTGACAATCTGTCATGTCAAAGGTGGCAGTGTACCAGGGGTCTGGTGTACCAGGGGTTCAAGGATGCAGTATACAAGCAGCCAAGTGTACCAGGGGTGCAGGTTAGGGTTAGAGGATGCTAGGGTTAGAGGATGTTAGGGTTAGAGAATGCTAGGGTTAGGGCTTAGGGTTAGGGTTAGGGCTTAGGGCTTAGGGTTAGGGCTTAGGGTTAGGGCTTAGGGTTAGGGCTTAGGGCTTAGGGTTAGGGTTAGGGTTAGGGTTAGGGTAGGGTTAGGGTTAGGTATGGGTTAGGGTTAGGGTTAGGGTTAGGGTTAGGGTTAGGTATGGGGGTAAAAAGGGGTTTGTCCACAGTGGACAAACGGATATAAACGTGAATAACTTTTGATAGGAAGGTCGTAGAGCCTTGAAACCAAGCTCCGCCCACACTAATTCGGCCACGCCCTTTCCAACGGTACCACCCACGAGTCTGTGCGACCTTGCGTTCCCGAGATACATCACTTGAAAATTTTAAATCGGCTGTATCTCGGGAACCGTAAGTCGTAGAGAGACGGGTCCAAGTCTGGCGTGTTCAGCGCCCCCTAATTAGGTCTGACGCCACCCACTCCCGAGTCTCTACGACCTTTCGTTCCTGAGTTATAAGCCAAAATGTGTTTCCCATAGGAAATGAATGGGAGACGATTGGAACCATATATTGACTAAGTGTTGAGGCCAAAATCCACCTCCTAGAAACCATTTAGGAGCACGTTTCAGGCCATTTGGAGTTGATTGACACCCCATTTCAAGTGGCGTTTTTGAAAAATGTTGACAATCTGTCATGTCAAAGGTGGCAGTGTACCAGGGGTCTGGTGTACCAGGGGTTCAAGGATGCAGTATACAAGCAGCCAAGTGTACCAGGGGTGCAGGTTAGGGTTAGAGGATGCTAGGGTTAGAGGATGTTAGGGTTAGAGAATGCTAGGGTTAGGGCTTAGGGTTAGGGTTAGGGCTTAGGGCTTAGGGTTAGGGCTTAGGGTTAGGGCTTAGGGTTAGGGCTTAGGGCTTAGGGCTTAGGGTTAGGGTTAGGGTTAGGGTTAGGGTAGGGTTAGGGTTAGGTATGGGTTAGGGTTAGGGTTAGGGTTAGGGTTAGGTATGGGGGTAAAAAGGGGTTTGTCCACAGTGGACAAACGGATATAAACGTGAATAACTTTTGATAGGAAGGTCGTAGAGCCTTGAAACCAAGCTCCGCCCACACTAATTCGGCCACGCCCTTTCCAACGGTACCACCCACGAGTCTGTGCGACCTTGCGTTCCCGAGATACATCACTTGAAAATTTTAAATCGGCTGTATCTCGGGAACCGTAAGTCGTAGAGAGACGGGTCCAAGTCTGGCGTGTTCAGCGCCCCCTAATTAGGTCTGACGCCACCCACTCCCGAGTCTCTACGACCTTTCGTTCCTGAGTTATAAGCCAAAATGTGTTTCCCATAGGAAATGAATGGGAGACGATTGGAACCATATATTGACTAAGTGTTGAGGCCAAAATCCACCTCCTAGAAACCATTTAGGAGCACGTTTCAGGCCATTTGGAGTTGATTGACACCCCATTTCAAGTGGCGTTTTTGAAAAATGTTGACAATCTGTCATGTCAAAGGTGGCAGTGTACCAGGGGTCTGGTGTACCAGGGGTTCAAGGATGCAGTATACAAGCAGCCAAGTGTACCAGGGGTGCAGGTTAGGGTTAGAGGATGCTAGGGTTAGAGGATGTTAGGGTTAGAGAATGCTAGGGTTAGGGCTTAGGGTTAGGGTTAGGGCTTAGGGCTTAGGGTTAGGGCTTAGGGTTGGGGTTGGGGTTGGGGTTGGGGTTAGGGTTAGGGTTAGGGTTAGGGTTAGGATAAGGTCTTCCCCGTCCCCCTCCAGATCTGGAAGGGGCGGGAGGTGCTCTCGCCCTCCACCCGTCGCGTCTCCACATCCTTGTGGAGTCCCTGTGTCTTGTCTGTCTTCTTTTTTTAAAAAAACTTGTTTTTAAACAACTGAATAAAACTTCCTACAAAATAAACTTGTTTTCAAAAGTAAAAATTTATTTTCTTAAAAAATAAACTCAAAAAATAAAATTACAATGAATAAAATAAAATAAAACTGTTTTTCAAAAAAAATTGCTCTTTAAAAACAAGAGTCTTAAAATAAACAACAGAAAAAGGTGTGCCCACGACGTTTCGACCCTCTCTGGGTCTTCCTCAGGTGGTGGCACACAAAAAAACTGATGCTGCAGTGGATGACTGGAGAGAGATGTGCTCCCTTCGAAAGTCAGGTAAGAAATGAGCCCTCCCTGTAGGCTCCTCCCTTTGTGCCCTCTGTTTTCTGTCCGTAATCTTCGAATTGAGTTTTCCGTGTTTTGCTGCTTGTTTTTAGATTTTTCCGTTTTAACCCTTTAAACCCTGTCCGAAATGAATTAAATTTAATATATTATCTTATTTGACTGAATTTTAACCCTTTCTTCCAATAATTTGTTGTTCCAATTATAAAATGTTGTATATATTGTATTTTATCCTTTAACCCTGTAAATTTAAAGTATTTTTTTATTTTTTTATTTTTTTACCCCTTTTGTCTAGTTTCCCTTCCGTAATCTTCGAATTGAGTTTTCCGTGTTTTGCTGCTTGTTTTTAGATTTTTCCGTTTTAACCCTTAAAGCCCTGTCCGAAATGAATTAAATTGAATGTATTATCCTATTTAACTGAAATTTAACTCCTTGTTCCTATTTATTATTGTTCCAATTATAAATTATTGTGTGTATTTTGCATTTTTGCATTTTTTAACCCTATAAATTCCAAATAAAATAATTTTTGTACCCTTTTGTCTGGTTTTTAATGAATATTGCCCTTATGAACTAGGTGTACTGTTTTTTAATTATTAAATATTTATTAATGTAATTAATTGTAAATAAATTGCCCCCAAGGGCGTGGTTAGGGTTAGGGCCTGGGGTTAGGGTTAGAGTTAGGGTTATAATGGGTTAGGGTTAGGGCCTGGGATTAGGGTTAGAGTTAGGGTTATAATAGGTTAGGGTTAGGGCCTGAGGTTAGGGTCAGAGTTAGGGTTATAATAGGTTAGGGTTAGGGCCTGGGGTTAGGGTTAGGTTAGGGTTGGGGTTAGGATAGTGGTTAGGGTTAGGGCCTGAATTTAGGGTTAGGTTAGGGTTAGGGGTGGGATAGTGGTTAGGGTTAGGGTTAGGGTCAGGGTTAGGGTTAGGGTCAGGGTCAGGGTCAGGGTTAGGGTTAGGGTCAGGGTTAGGGGTCAGGGTTAGGGGTCAGGGTCAGGGTCAGGGTCAGGGTTAGGGTTAGGGTTAGGTGAAGAAATAAACCATCCCCCTCCTGTGGAAGGGGTGGTGGGTGCACTCTCCACCCACCCCTCCTTCCCCATGCGGTAAGTCCCTCTATTTGTTTTTAAGAAAATAAACGAATTTGTTTTTAAATAAAATTGTTTTTAAATTAAATTGTGTACTGTTTTTTATAAATGAACTTAAATGTCTTTTAATTTGTTTTCAATGAACTGAGGAAGGTGTGCCAAAATAAAATAAAAACATAATTGTTGTTCGCGACGTTTCAAGCTAGTTTGCTCTTCTTCAGGCGGGCACACAAAAAACTGATTGTTATAAATGGCTGGAGAGCCATGTGTTCCCCCTGAGACTGCAGGTGGGAACTGAGCTTCCTCCTATTACTCCTCCTTATATAACCTCTGTTGTTTTCTTGTTTTAGTTTTCCGTTCGGTATTTTGGTTTTGCTTTCGTGTTTTAGATTTTCCGTTTTTAACCCCTAAATCCCTGTTTCGAATTAAATGAATTGTATTTTAACCCTATTTCCAAATGAATTTAACCCTTCCCTATGATATTAAATTGAATTTTAACCCTTTATCATATTCTATTTATTGTGTCTAATTAGAAATGTATTTATTGTATTAATTATTTGTTTTTAACCCTGTAATTCCCAATAAACTCTCCTTGTCTACCCCTATGAATTGTTTGTTTTTATTAATTGTCTCTAACCCCATGAATTATTTATCCTTTCCCCCATTACTTGTATTTATTCCCCCATTGTTTGTATTTATTCCCCATGAATTGTTTATTTATTTATATGTCACTACTTGTGATCATGAATTGTTTTTTTAAGGGGTGGGGTGGGGGTGGGGGGGTGGGGGGTTAGGGTTAGGGCCTATGCTTAGGGTAGGGTTAGGGTTAGGCAAGGAGGAGGGTTGGGGTTAGGGTTAGGGCCTAGGTTTAGGGTCAGATTAGGGTTAGGGTTAGGGTTAGGGTTAGGGTTAGGGTTAGGGCCTAGGTTTAGGGTCAGGGTCAGGGTCAGGGTCAGGGTTAGGGTTAGGGGTAGGGTTAGGGTTAGGGTTAGGGTTAGGGTTAGGGGGAGGGTTAAACCATCCCCTTCCTGTGAAGGAAGAGGTGGTAGGTGCACGCTCCATCCACCCCCTCCATCTCTTCCTCGCCATAGTTATGGCTGTCCGGTAAGTATTATTTGTCTTTTTTCTTCTTTCTTAGGTTCTTTTCAGGTAAGTTTGTGTTTGTTGTTTTCTTAGTGTTCAAAAATATCAAATTAAATTGTTTTTAAAAATAAATCAAATTGTCTTTGTTGTTTTTAAATGTTTAAATTAAATTATTCTTCAAAAATGAACTTGTTTTTATGAAATAAAATTGTTTTTTAATCAACTCCAATTGTTTTTAATTTGTTCTAAAATGAAATAAAATAAATTCTCTAATAAATAACTAAGGAAGGTGTGCCGACAACGTTTCGACCTCTAATAGGTCTTCTTCAGGTCTAGGCACACAAATAACTGCTGTAGGATAGAATGGCTGGTGAATGATGTGCTCTGTATGGCATCCGAATGAGAAATGAGCTGCCAAAGCAGCTCCCCTATTTATACCCTCTGTTGTTTCCCGTTCGTCTTTTTCATTTAGTATTTTGGTTTTGCTCTTTGTTTTTAGATCCCCTGGTTTTAACCCTATAATTGCTGTACCGAATTGAGTGTAATGTATTTGTAACCCTATTTAAATGAATTTTAACCCTGTAATGTAATTATTGATGATGAATTGTGTTGTATTTATTATAATTAATGTTTCTTAACCCTTTTGTTGCCAGATAAAATTAGTTGTATGTATTTTTAACCCTGTAATTGCCAATTATTCTAAATGTATGTAATTTTAACCCTGTACTTATCGAATTAAATGAATTATATTTATTGTTAACCCTTTAATTGCCAAATGAGATATATTATGTGATTTTAACCCTTGTTATTCCCAATAGAATTAGTTCTAGTTGTCTTTCATCTGTCCCTTGATTTTAAGAATTGTAATTAACTTGTTATTAGTGTATTACTTAATAATCTGATTAGTATTAATTTATTTATTGTTCATTAGGGTTAGGGATTGGGATTAGGGTTAGGGCCTAGGGTTAGGGTAGGTTAGGGTTAGGGCCTGGGGTTAGGGTTAGGGTTAGGGCCTAGGGTTAGGGTTAGGGCTTAGGGCCTGGGCTTAGGGTTAGGGTTAGGGCCTAGGGTTAGGGCCTAGGGTTAGGGCCTAGGGTTAGGGCCTAGGGTTAGGGCCTAGGCCTAGGGTTAGGGCCTAGGGTTAGGGCCTAGGGTTAGGGTTAGGGTTAGGGTTAGGGTTAGGGTTAGGGTTAGGGTCAGGGTTAGGGTCAGGGTCAGGGTCAGGGTCAGGGTCAGGGTCAGGGTTAGGGTTAGGGTTAGGTGAAGGAATAAACCATCCCCCTCCAATGGAAGGGGTGGTGGGCGCACTCTCCACCCATCCCTCCTTCCCCATGCGGTAAGTCCCTCTACTTGTTTTTATGTTTTTTAAATTAAAATCATTATGAAATTATATTGTGTGTAATTATTTTTGTTTGTCTTAACTTATTTGTTTTTTATTTTCTCTTAAACAACATAGGAAGGTGTGCCAAATAATAATAAAATTGTTTTTTCGCGACGTTTCAGGCTTACTTGCTCTTCATCAGGCGGGGCACACAAAAAACTGATAACTGTGAATGGCCGGAGAGCCATGAGTTCCCCCTGGGACTGCAGGTGGGAACTGGCCTTTCTCCTGTTGCTCCTCCTTATATAGCCTCTTGTTTTTACCGAATTTAGTTTTACCGATTAGTATTTTGGTTTTGCTTACTGTGTTTAGTGTTTTGCTTTTAACCCTATAATCCCTGTTCCAAATTAATCAAATTGTATTTTAACCCTATTTCCCATTAATTTTAACCCTTTCCTGTAATTTGTTGTTCCAATTTTAACCCTTTATTGTAATTTATTTATTGTTATATGATGAAATATATTTATTGTATTTCTTGTTTGTTATTAACCCTTTCTTTCCCAATAAACTCCTCTTGACTACCCCTATGAATTGTATTTGTTGTTTATTAACCCATAAATTGTTTATTCCCCCATGAATTGTTATTTATTCCCCCATGAACTGTTATTTATTCCCCATTGTTTGTGTTTATTCCCCAAATTTGTTATTTATTATCACTTGTTTGTGTTTATTCCCCCTATTTATTATTTATTTATTTATTTATTTCTTCCCCCTATTTATTTGTGTTTATTCCCCATGAATTTATTGTTTATTTATTTACATGTTACTAGTTTGTAATCATGAATTGGGGTGGGGGGGGTTTGGGGGGTGGGGTTGGGGTAGGGGTGGGGGTGGGGGTTAGGGTTAGGGCCTATGATTAGGCTAGGGTTAGGGTTAGGCAAGAGGGTTAGGGTTAGGGTTAGAGCCTAGGGTTAGGGTTAGGGTTAGGGTTAAGTTAGGGTTAGGGTTAGGGCCTGATTTAGGGTTAGGTTAGGGTTAGGGTTAGAGGTCTAGTCATCCAGTCATCCTACAGAGTCCAGTGCCCCCGACTTGGGGGCTGAGGACTAGCTAATGGGCCTATTTGGCCATAGATGCCGACTTGGCATGGTGACTACCCTAATGGGGAAGGGTTGGGATGGAGGACCTGGCGGGTTAGGTGAAGGAATAAACCATCCCCCTCCAATGGAAGGGGTGGTGGGCGCACTCTCCACCCATCCCTCCTTCCCCATGCGGTAAGTCCCTCTACTTGTTTTTATGTTTTTTAAATTAAAATCATTATGAAATTATATTGTGTGTAATTATTTTTGTTTGTCTTAACTTATTTGTTTTTTATTTTCTCTTAAACAACATAGGAAGGTGTGCCAAATAATAATAAAATTGTTTTTTCGCGACGTTTCAGGCTTACTTGCTCTTCATCAGGCGGGCACACAAAAAACTGATAACTGTGAATGGCCGGAGAGCCATGAGTTCCCCCTGGGACTGCAGGTGGGAACTGGCCTTTCTCCTGTTGCTCCTCCTTATATAGCCTCTTGTTTTTACCGAATTTAGTTTTACCGATTAGTATTTTGGTTTTGCTTACTGTGTTTAGTGTTTTGCTTTTAACCCTATAATCCCTGTTCCAAATTAATCAAATTGTATTTTAACCCTATTTCCCATTAATTTTAACCCTTTCCTGTAATTTGTTGTTCCAATTTTAACCCTTTATTGTAATTTATTTATTGTTATATGATGAAATATATTTATTGTATTTCTTGTTTGTTATTAACCCTTTCTTTCCCAATAAACTCCTCTTGACTACCCCTATGAATTGTATTTGTTGTTTATTAACCCATAAATTGTTTATTCCCCCATGAATTGTTATTTATTCCCCCATGAACTGTTATTTATTCCCCATTGTTTGTGTTTATTCCCCAAATTTGTTATTTATTATCACTTGTTTGTGTTTATTCCCCCTATTTATTATTTATTTATTTATTTATTTCTTCCCCCTATTTATTTGTGTTTATTCCCCATGAATTTATTGTTTATTTATTTACATGTTACTAGTTTGTAATCATGAATTGGGGTGGGGGGGGTTTGGGGGGTGGGGTTGGGGTAGGGGTGGGGGTGGGGGTTAGGGTTAGGGCCTATGATTAGGCTAGGGTTAGGGTTAGGCAAGAGGGTTAGGGTTAGGGTTAGAGCCTAGGGTTAGGGTTAGGGTTAGGGTTAAGTTAGGGTTAGGGTTAGGGCCTGATTTAGGGTTAGGTTAGGGTTAGGGTTAGAGGTCTAGTCATCCAGTCATCCTACAGAGTCCAGTGCCCCCGACTTGGGGGCTGAGGACTAGCTAATGGGCCTATTTGGCCATAGATGCCGACTTGGCATGGTGACTACCCTAATGGGGAAGGGTTGGGATGGAGGACCTGGCGGGTTAGGTGAAGGAATAAACCATCCCCCTCCAATGGAAGGGGTGGTGGGCGCACTCTCCACCCATCCCTCCTTCCCCATGCGGTAAGTCCCTCTACTTGTTTTTATGTTTTTTAAATTAAAATCATTATGAAATTATATTGTGTGTAATTATTTTTGTTTGTCTTAACTTATTTGTTTTTTATTTTCTCTTAAACAACATAGGAAGGTGTGCCAAATAATAATAAAATTGTTTTTTCGCGACGTTTCAGGCTTACTTGCTCTTCATCAGGCGGGCACACAAAAAACTGATAACTGTGAATGGCCGGAGAGCCATGAGTTCCCCCTGGGACTGCAGGTGGGAACTGGCCTTTCTCCTGTTGCTCCTCCTTATATAGCCTCTTGTTTTTACCGAATTTAGTTTTACCGATTAGTATTTTGGTTTTGCTTACTGTGTTTAGTGTTTTGCTTTTAACCCTATAATCCCTGTTCCAAATTAATCAAATTGTATTTTAACCCTATTTCCCATTAATTTTAACCCTTTCCTGTAATTTGTTGTTCCAATTTTAACCCTTTATTGTAATTTATTTATTGTTATATGATGAAATATATTTATTGTATTTCTTGTTTGTTATTAACCCTTTCTTTCCCAATAAACTCCTCTTGACTACCCCTATGAATTGTATTTGTTGTTTATTAACCCATAAATTGTTTATTCCCCCATGAATTGTTATTTATTCCCCCATGAACTGTTATTTATTCCCCATTGTTTGTGTTTATTCCCCAAATTTGTTATTTATTATCACTTGTTTGTGTTTATTCCCCCTATTTATTATTTATTTATTTATTTATTTCTTCCCCCTATTTATTTGTGTTTATTCCCCATGAATTTATTGTTTATTTATTTACATGTTACTAGTTTGTAATCATGAATTGGGGTGGGGGGGGTTGGGGGGTGGGGTTGGGGTAGGGGTGGGGGTGGGGGTTAGGGTTAGGGCCTATGATTAGGCTAGGGTTAGGGTTAGGCAAGAGGGTTAGGGTTAGGGTTAGAGCCTAGGGTTAGGGTTAGAGCCTAGGGTTAGGGTTAGGGTTAGGGTTAGGGTTAGGGTTAGGGTTAGGGTTAGGGTTAGGGTTAGGGTTAGGGTTAGGGTTAGGGTTAGGGTTAGGGTTAGGGTTAGGGTTAGGGTTAGGGTTAGGGTTAGGGTTAGGGTTAGGTTAGGGTTAGGTTAGGGTTAGGTTAGGGTTAGGGTTAGGGTTAGGTTAGGGTTAGGGTTAGGGTTAGGGTTAGGGTTAGGGTTAGGGTTAGGGTTAGGGTTAGGGTTAGGGTTAGGGTTAGGGTTAGGGTTAGGGTTAGGGTTAGGGTTAGGGTTAGGGTTAGGGTTAGGGTTAGGGTTAGGGTTAGGGTTAGGGTTAGGGTTAGGGTTAGGGTTAGGGTTAGGGTTAGGGTTAGGGTTAGGGTTAGGGTTAGGGTTAGGGTTAGGGTTAGGGTTAGGGTTAGGGTTAGGGTTAGGGTTAGGGT
>CM055850.1:1880000-1915000 GCA_029490765.1 Euthynnus affinis | reverse complement strand
GGCCCGACCACTGTAGCATCCCCAGGACGCTTTCATTCGTTCTCATTCATTCATTCATCCATTTTTCCTCTCCTCTGGTGCTTTAAGCCTACCAATTATCATCAGTTGCCCCCAGACGTCCTCTGTCCTTGTTCCTGTTTCAGCTGGCCTTTCAAACAGCCCTGCATTAATAAGCCAGTTGTTACAAATAAAAAGGGAGGTGAGCGGTGATTATTCAAAGCCCTCCTAAGAGAGAGAGAGAGAGAGAGAGAGAGAGAGGAAGCCCACGCTTCACACCCAGGGAGAGTAAAGGCACCGCCTGCCATTTATGGGGCTATCCAAGGGCTCGGTATACAGACCAACAGGAATAATAATAAAGGAGGCAGACAGGCTGTAATGGTGCAGGATATGAAAAAGGGTTCAGACTAAATACTGAAAAACACCCAAAACCACTGATTGACAGGAAGAGGCAGAAGCATCTTTCACACTGTACAACTGTAACACCTACAGGGTAATTATCATTTATTATACAGTTTGATATCATTTCTCATTATGCAATTTCAACACCAGGATGTTTGTCATAATGTAAATCATTGTTACATAAACTGGAAGACACTATGAAGCAGAAAAGGCTCAATTAACGTTTTAAATTTTAGCTTTTGGAAACATTTTCAGTATCATTTTTTTTTTCTTTCTTGCATTTATTTGTGACCTTCATGACCTCACATGGCCCCATGAATGTAACAAGGAAAAGCTGTCTATGACTGTGAGGACTGTTCATGGGCAACCCAAAATCTAGGACTGTGTGGATTGCATGGAACATGTATGAGCACGTCCATGTAGGTCTGTCAGGTGTTTATTCAAGCCTCCTCGGGGTTGGGGGTTTTTTTTTTTTTTTTGGCCCACTGAGCATGCTCATTAATGTCCATCTCTGCATAAACAGACTGCTTCCAGAGCTCTTTAAAACTTCCCCCTCCGTCTCAAGACTGTCACCAGACTGTGATGATCGAGCTTCTCTGTGCAGGCTGATGGACGTGCTGAGTGTGTTTTCACATCCATCCGCTGAAATCCGAGAGTAAGGCGTGTACCTATGAGCCTTGTGACATCACAACTAGTCTGGAACCAATCGCGGTCCACTATGCAATTTACACAAGTGTGATGTGGAAAGTTGAAGCCTGCAGTGCACACACACACTGAGAATGGACCTTAACAGTGCAGTAGGAGACATCTTGTGTCCAGGCTTTTGTATATTTTTTGTATATTGTTCAGAAATGAACAATATTTGTATTTTCACAGATTCTGGACTTTTTTTTTTTTTTTTTTTTTTTTTTTTACAAAGCAGGAGGAGATGATGTAATTTTAAGAATTTTTTTTTTTTATATCTTAAAAAGTGTCTAATGTCGCATTTTTTAAATAATACTGAGAGTGTTTGCGAGCCTTGTTTTACAGCACTTTCCTCTGTTATGACTGTATATGGGGGAAAATGTTTTTTTTGGCCATCACTTGACCTGCAGTTACAGCTATAAGGTGCTATTCTTTGAGGCCGTTAATTGTTCTCAGTTTTTCTTGTCCAGTGTCATTTCCTGAGAATTGTAACCAGTCGCGCTTAGCAGACCAAAGAACTGTATGTGTAAGCAGACTATGGATGGGAACAGGAACAGGAATGAAAGCTGGGCAGCGGGGTTAAGGAGTGGAGGAACAATCAAACGCTGCTTCAGACTCAAACAAACAAACCCAGTGAGAAAATGTGTCTGTATACCTGTAATATACTCTCTTGGGAGCCAATCAGTTGAGGTGTGGTCTTTGAAATTTTATATCGAAAGCAACTATTAATCTCCAATGTATGTGTGTGTACTGTATGCATGTGTCACTCACCTGCACACCTGAAGCTCTGAGCAGTGAGCCCCTTCTCCACAGCCAGACAGGTGAGAATACTCAGGAAACTGGTGGTGACTGACTGACGCTTGGCTCTCTGGGCCTCCCGCTGCCTCCTCTCCCGAGACGGTTTGGATCTCAGCAGCACCGCCTGGAGGCCTGGAGCCCCTTCTCCTGAGTCTCCACCTTCTTCTCGCGCAGGCCGCTGTGCTCCCACCGCCTCTTGCAGGGCCTCCACCCATTCCTGGGCCTTGAGCTGATCGTCCGCTCTGAGTCGGAGTACGTTTTTGGGGAAAACAGCCTGGAAACAGTCCCCTCTGTCAGTCCACGGCTCTCCGTTCTCTGGCTCTTGATCTTTCTGCACGGCCAAGCAGGAGACCAGGGGGTACTGGAGGACGGGTTTCGACACAGACCCGCGGCCCTCGGTAGGGAAAGCCTGGAGAGAGGACCTGGTCAGGACGAAGGTGAAGGCCCTCCAGTTGTTCTGGTCCATCAGCTGGTGGAGCAGACCGGCTTTGAGGACGTCCTGGCAGCATTTGGTGAACAGAGGCAAGGTGGTGGGTCTGCTCAGGACACCACAATTAAGCTGGAGAGAGAGTGACGCCTCCGCAGAGATGGGGGTGTCGCTGTCGCCGTCGGGCCTGGTGTCGAGCCCCGACGGTGAGGGTGATGAGGAGGGCGACATGGGCGCAGGGAACTTGGCGACCTGTTGGTTTTCCACTTCGGCCTTACGCTGGCGGTTCTCCTGCCTCACAGGTCTGACTGCCTGCACCTTTTCCCACATCAGCCGTCTCCACTCCATGGCTTCCCATTGGTTGGCCGCCCTCAGCTGGAGGCGTGTGCTGTTGAAGAACAAGGCTTGGAGCGTGCGTTGGTCGGCGGGCTGGGTGATCTGGCCGGGCTGGCTGCAAGGTGCTGGTGAGATGACGCTCTGGCAGTGTGACAGAGAGTAGGCCGTGCCTAGCTGGCGGTTGGCACTGCTGTCCAGAGTGTACAGACGGAGCTCGCAGGGTGTCAGCTCGACATGACAGGATGTCCAACGGCCTCGGGGCCCCTCGCGCTGCTCCATCTCTCCCTGCTTCACCACACTGCTACTGCTGCTTTTATCAGCTGGGCAGGGGAAACATGGGAGGGAGAAGGATGGAGCGTGACAGAGAGGGAGAAAATGATCAGAGATGAGTAATGTCTGTGTGTGATGGCGAACAACATTTGAGACAACAAGAGCTTTTATTCCAGTAAACTAACTATTCTGATGTTATTACCTTGTACCTTAATTATAAGCTTTAAAGAAATATGAAGCTTTTTGAGTACAAACATTCATACATTCTCCTGTAGACTTGAAAGTTGGCTATGAAAGTTCTGGATTCTTTATGGGTGTTGGAAGATGTAACAGTTTCATCTTAATGTGTAAAGACTCTTTCTCACCTGTATACTGAACAATATCATACATGTTGTGTTGCCTTCATGACACAGAAATATGATAGGCTTTATTAATGCATTTCACATCAGAAAAATAACTACCCACCCAACATGTTTATGCACACAGAAACTGAGCCGGTTAAATAAGCCACTTAAGAAATGAAATACTCATTTTACAATGTAGATTTCTGTCACAGCTGTTGGTAAAGATTTGTTTATCTGGAGGCTGACGCTTCGAAGTGGTGAACTGAAATCTTATGGATTATGTTGAAGTCCAACTGAAATCACATTTAGTCATCATTTTTTGTAGTCAAAAACCATGTCAACGTGTTCTTCAGAGTATTTTAATAGCTTTTTTTTTATTATTAAATGGAAGCTGGAAGAAGGTTTTTTTTTTAACACACTAGCATATAACTGAACTGAGGGGACGTTTGCAGCTAGTTGATGTTAGTGGTACACATGTGCAGCAGTGGGACATGTCTGTACATTAGAGGAAGACACTTTAGCAGGAAAGTACATGTAAGGTGTTGTTCAGAGTCTGTGGCTCTTGTGTTGTGTAGCAGGATGCGATCAGGCTCGGTGTGACCGTCTGCTCTGATTATGAAAGAACGGCAATGTCACTGCCTTATGCAAATGTGGTTTTAAAATGAGGTGATTTAAATGGCTGTCTGGAAACAAGTTGTCCACAGAGCCGTATTATGTAGATGAAGAACTAACAGGATTCCAGTTTCTTCCTTTGGCTTCTCATCCATCTGTTTGTATGCCAGCTGTATGAGATTTTTTTTTTTGTCTGCTACAGCAGAGCAGAGACAGCTTACACAGGTAACACTATGTCCTTCAGAGTTGGTCAGCTTTGTCCTTTTAATTTGCTTACACAGCTTTTTTCACTCAGTTTTCATCAGTCCTTACACCTCTAACTGATCTAAGGAGCCTGAATCTGGATGGGCCAGTTTCCTCCCACAAGGTACCTTATCAGAGGCTCGAGGCTCACACGGGAGCTTTGGTATTTTGGTAAGAGATAGCCATGCACCAGTGCTTCTCTGAGAAACTTCCCCGTCACTAAAGCAGGAAGAAACAGCATTGTAAAAGAGGCCACTTTCCTAATCTTAGGGCACCAGGGCACACCCTCTCTCTCTCTGTTTTGGCCTTTTTTTTTTTCTCAGTTCTCAATTCAGGAGGTTTTAGTTCTACTCTCATTTATGTCTTTCCCCTCTCTGTCCCATTCTCCTCCTCTTGTGATTATGGAGTGTTTTCTATGTGATTAAGGCAGGTTCACACTCAGGTAGATAACAGGTCATAAAACTGGGCCAGTCTTTATTTAGAGCTATGATATGGCCTGAAAAAATCTTAAAAAAAAAAACATACTGATCAGATGTTAATAAACAGAAAATTTAAGACAGTGAATCTGAACCACTACAGACAGTTCTTGCAAGCGAAAATAAAAGGTTTAATACATATCAGAGGGGTTATATCAATATTTTTTAAAAAGCTGTGTCTGATATCCTTCCATATTTGTTATCTATAACACTATTTGATTTCAGGGTTTCACATCAGCCATGAAACCAAACAGTGTTTAAAATGGCATCATTCTTGTTCTTGTTTCCACCTCAACCCGCTAGGTCTTCACTGAAAAGAGGAACAGAAAGAGGCTCCTGCTACAAAGATCCGGCCCACACTGTCAAGTATGTGAATATAGACACGGTGCGGTTTTCTTGTATTGATGTATGTAGTTTACCTCGCCCCACAAGCCTTTCGACATTCAGCCCAGACATAATGGATCTACCTTGACGCCCCAACTTAGTGTGATACGGTGAGAAACTCCACAGAGCAGCTGCTGAGTGAAACTTTGTTTTTTTTGGTCACCTTTCGCCCAGTTTAAACCTAAAACATCTACACGTCTTTTGACCTGCAAAATCATTCAAATCCCCACATCCTGAGCAGACAGCTTTACTTAAAAATAACAACAATCACTTATCCCCACCCCTCAACCAATCTCACAAACTAATTTAAACGTACACTCCTGCGAGAAGCCGTGTAATTGGCTGATATTGCGTTTGTTTTCTTGCCGTGCTGAATCAAGTCGAGAAGGAAAAAGAGGGGGGGGGGGGGGACCTAAACGTCTCACAGCTCCTGTTAACTAGAGGGTGGCGAGTCAAGTGCCTCATCAATCTTATCAAAACGGCAGTAGACACGGTGTCGCTCCAGGTCTCGGACTTTGCATGTTAACAAACCTTTTTTTTTTTTTTTTGCTTAAGGAACAAATGAATATGCAAATAAAGTTTAGCAGGAAATCAAGTCGGGCTGATTGGCAGTCTTCACGCTCGAGAAGGTCGAGATGAGAATTAGTGCTTGTGTGCGGTGGAGGGAAACTGCTTGGTTCAATTAGCCGTCATCTCCACCTGGTGGGTTTTGACATCACACCCTAGTAATAGTTTAATACACACACACACACACACACACAAACCTTCAGGCAGAATTAACGCTTCGCTCTCAGCGCTGCAAACTAACTCTTCAGTACAGCTGCCCTCAAGTCCATCAAGATTTAGAACACAACCGCCCTCCTGCTTCAGCCTTAAACAAGCAACCTCACCCACTGATTACAAAGCCAATCATGCCACTTTTACAATCTAACGGACTCCCACGCTTTCCTGGATACCAAAGCTCATATAGACTGGAAATTAAAAAGCAGGAAAAAGCACCTACACCAGTGTGTGTGTGGCTGTAGGTGTGTGTGTGTGTCATTTGGGACTAAGTCCAGTGGTAAATTCTTAAGTAGAGTAAGGAATTTAGAGGAGAAAATATGAGTAATGTGTCACAGTGCCTTCAGAAAGAACCGGAAATGACATTTAGAGGTCACGAGTGCATGCAAAGTCCTAAATGAAGGTAGACAGATGGAGGATTGGCTTTAGGTGGCAGAAAGACATCTGACTGAAACTGTGAAATTTTGATCTTTTACTTTCTATTAGGACTGAAATTATTGCCTTTTTTAAAAATCTATTATTAATCAATAAAGTCGGAAAATAGTGAGAAAAATAGTGAGCCATCACCATTCCTCAAGGTGACATTGTCAATTATTTTTCTGCCGTTCAATTAACAGACTAATTGTTCCACTACTATTTAAAATGAAGCTTAACCACAATAAATTACATTAAAACCAGTAACATCCTATAATAGCAGTTTTTGCACTTTTGGTTGATCTAGATGTATATTCTTCAATTTATGGACATACAAACACCAAGCAGTGTTTCATATGAGTGAATGAATCAGTGACTGAGAGCTTTGCAGTCCGGTGTGCTGAAGATAAGTGTTTGATTCCAGATCCTAGTTGTTTAATAACGGCTGTCTGCTGATACTGAATCCAATCCCATACTCATATTCACTTAGATATTGATGAAATGTGTCTGACACATTGAAATAACACAGCTGTGGACTACTAACCTTGTGGCACACCTTATTTTACACAAGCATCTTCATCTAAATCCTGTTTCAAAACTATTAAAGTTGATCAACTTAAAATATTGATCTGATGAAAGTAAGTTTATTTAGAAGAACGTGACGCGATGTGCTAGAGAGAAGACGAAACCACACGACTGATCATTTTCATTTCTGGCCTGATCAACGTTAATCTTTCTATATAAAATATGTGCTGGAACCAGTGCGCAACGAGAATAAGCAAACAGAATAAAACAACAGCGCTCATCAGTGATCCGTCTTCTATTGTGTTTTAATTGTGGACACAAGACCAACGTGTTTCAGCGGTAAGCCGGCCTGTCATCACTATATACAGCACATTGCTTTACAGCTAAGCTCAATGTGCTTCACAGTTTGATTAACAGAGACATGTGTTTTTTCTGCAATTACACAAGAAATGCTTGCGACAAAATATAGTCCTATTATTTACAATCATAATTTGCGAACAAATGAAAGGAACCTTTTGTAGTCTGTTTCACGATATCCTACCAGAGTAATGTGATGAAATAAAGAGCTTTAATAAAAGTGTCACACACACGGTCTGTTTGGTCCTGTATATACATGTATATTGGATCATCATTTCCATTTATCTTCTAAACATCCCCAGCTGTCACTAATGGAAAGGCAAACACTCTACTTTTTTTTTCCCCCCAATGTGAATGAAGAGATGTAGCGAGGCCGAGCTAAATCACTCTGCCTTCTGCTTATTACTGGCCTTTTCCTACTTCTCTCCTTTCAATACGCATCGAGCCAAACTAAATAGCCTGATGCCTTTTCACACATATGCTAATACTAAATAATCCTGCCAGTATCAGGAGACGGGTAATTGGGTTCCCTCTTCTCTCGCCTCATTTGAGTCCATTTGCTGACAGGATTACAGGCTATTATCCCTCAGGATCCCTTAGGATCTCCTTAGGCCTTCAGATGGCCAAAACACACAAACAACACACTGGTGTGTGTGTGTGCGTGTGTGTGTGTGTGTGTGTGTGTGTCCGTCTCTCTGCCCCTGAATACTGACTGTCATAGCACAGCTGTGTCATTTCAAGTTATCATCATCTTCTATCATTATTGCTTCTCTGAGGATGCTTCAACATAAGTACAGCATACGCCCCGATCTGCAGCACAAATAGTCCAGGGACTTCTGTCCTGCCAAAGCCTCTCAAGGCTGAGAAAGCTTTCCAGTGACTGGACGGTTGATCAGTACTCATCAGAGGAGGTGGTGTACATGTATCTGACAGGTATGGACAGACATATTGCCTAGAATTAAGATTACCTCAGTTTTAATGAGTTGGTTATCAAAGGACATGACATCATGTTTGATAAGTCGAGGAGACAACGGCTCTCCATGCCACAAATGACCAATTAGGCAAATCCATTGAGGTCAGGTCACCCAATTACATATATTTGTCCAACAGACCCTTGTACTGCCTCCTAAGTACAATGGAGATTAATGCTATTTTGTTTAGAGAGTTAACATCACTGAAAAAGTACATTTTCAACCTTTAAGGTCAGTTCTATTCAATTAGGGCCGAGCAGTATAGGTCATGTCTCATATGACACTATATCTCATACATAAAAATGTTTTTACAAATGTATTTTCTGTCAATTCAATTGAGAAACAACAATGTGAAACACCTCGATAATCCATTCATTCATCAGACTCATACAATGCCAATGAGGAAGCACTACTTACTGTAATGCAACATTACTGTAATGGCTTTATGTAACCAGAGATACTGTGAATTTGGGCTATATAAATAATCTTGACTTGATTTGATTTTAAAAAGGAAAGATAACTCAGTATAAACTCTACAATTCACTAATGTCTATTATCCCACAGTAGATTTCATCATATCAACCCACCCTTATTTTTCATTGGAAACTGCTGAAAAGAAAGTGAAATACACTAATATATAAGTTAAAAAAATAATAAAAAATTTCGGCATTTACACAATATAATCTTTGACTCTTTTTTTGTTTGTTGATTAATCTATAAAATGTAAGAACAGTTAAAAATTTCCCAAAGCCCACGGTGACGTCCTCAAGTAGCCTGTGTTGTCCGCTCAACTGTCCAGAATTATCCAAATAATTGACCGATCAAAACAAAAGCTTATCACAACTATTGTAATTTTTAAGTCATTCATCTCTTCAGCTCTTTCACAGACCTAAAAGATTCAGACTAACACATCTATAATCAGTTTATCTACATCAGATCACACACACACACACACACATCCAAACACTGAGTACCGTATGTGAACTCACCGTCTTGCTGGTGGTTGAGGATCATGTTCTTCAGGGTGTTGCAGTCGATGGTGGGCAGCCCATTGTCGGTGTAGGCGGACGGCCGGTAGTTGACGTCTGATCTGGAGCGGTTGTGTCCCTTCTTGAAGGCTGAATTGGTTGAGGAGTTGGCGGCGTTATTGGTACACTCCTTGCTATGGGCTGCCAGGTCATTGGTGGAGCGCGCTCGGCTCCTCTTGCCGTGCCTCAAGCCCATGCCCAGCCCCAACACGCTGAAGTTATCTGCCCAGGCCAGACCTAAAGGCCCCACCTCCGGCTGCTCTCCAGCCAGCAGGCTCCACACGCCGCTGGAGCTCAGCTTCCCCAACGCGGCGCTGGACACCTCCTGCAACTGCTTGGGCTGCCTGGGCGGCTGGTGGTGGCTCCCTGTCTGAGCTTGGCTCGGACCTTGGCCTTGTATCCCGTCCATGCAGTGGATGAAGTCCTCGGTAGCCTCCAGAGCCGGGCTGATATCGCCCACCATGTCAAGTTGCTCAAGGCCCTCCATGGCTGGGCCCTCCCCTGAGCTGAGAATCTCACAATTAAATAGCTTTCCAAAATACCCACAAAAACCCTGTTAGCAGCATCCACATGTCCAACAAACAAAACTAGCTGTCAGCTGGACAAATACGAGTCTTCCAGGCATGTGGGCAAGCAAGGAAGGGCTGAAGAAGATCCAAGCAGCCTGCAGGCTTCACGAGCTGCTGTCTGAAGCCAAGTCCTGCTCTCTGCCTCAAGACAGGGCCTTCATCCAGGGCTACAGCCTTCCTTTTCTATGGGATGTCTAGGGGGAAAGCTATTGAGGCTTAATGCCAGAGCTAAACAGGACTGTTCAAGGAGCTGGAGACAAATTCTTGTCTTCTCTTGGCTGGTCTGGTGACTGTGAAGTCAGTGGAGACTGTTTGTGGCTGCACTGTAATAAAAGGAAAGAGAGAAAAAAAAAAGAGGAAACAGTAAAGAGGAAGCATGCAGAACAAATACAAAGAATGGAAAGACAGCCGCCAGAAAAAGATAGTTATTCATAGATACATAAAACAGACTCCTGTTCCAAATGATTTCTGAAAAGTTAAAATAAAGGCTTTGAAAAGATAAAAAAGTTGAAAAGATTTCGAGGCCTCCTGTCTGACAACTTGAAGCATCCTGCTACCGTACCTACCCCACCTACAGTCCCCTCATCTCATCAAACTGACACCAGAGCTTCACAGATTCCTCCTCAGCAGCAGCAGCAGCAGCAGCAGCAGCATCCTCCTCCTCATCCTCACATGTCCTGATGAAATAATACTGGACTTCCTCCTCAGCTGCTTATCAGTGGACTGGGCAGGCAGAGAGGAAGCAGTCCAGGGTGGGGTTCCCATCCATCTGCCTGACCGCCTGTCTCTTCTTATTCCCTCCACTCCTCTCTCTCTCTCTCTCTCTCTCTCTCTCTCTCTCTCTATACCTCTTTCTTTCTCATATATGCTCTCTCTCTCTCTCTCTCTCTCTCTCTCTCTCGCTCTCATTGATTTTCTTCTCCTCCACAGCTCAGACTCTTTCACTTTTCCCCACATATGAATTATTTAAAGGCCATTACATCACAGCAATCCAATTTCTAGTACAGCAATATATTGAATATTTACAATTTATCCGTTACCGGCGATACAAAAGAGGATATTATCATAGATGTCCCAGTGATGTTTAGGTTTTCTTTGGCTAAGACTGTACAGTCCAAGCACCAGGATGTTTAGTCTGAATTGAAAAGTGTTAGTTGCAAAACACAAATCCTGTAGTAGTGTTGTTGAACTCCACAGTAAATGTGTCTCCATCACTAACAACTCACTAGTTTTTCACACTTCATATGAACACACAGTATGACCCTGTATCCGCTCACGAGGCTGCACTACACGTTTCACCATGACATCATCTTCCTACAGATACAGCTCTGATCTCACCGAGCAAGTCATCAAGACGGGTTTAGTCATCGAGCTTCCCACTAAACACCTGTTGACTCACACACACACGCTGTTAAGCCGTTACCGTCGACTATGCAGAAGCACATCGGAGTGATTATTAAAAGTCTACTCATATAGAAACTTTGTCTTCAGCTGACAACATGCAACTCTCACCACTATCGCTCTAAATGTTTCCATCCCAAAGGTGACCTGTCTGCTTCAGCCTTTTCTTCCCCTGCTTTATTTGAATGTCCCTGAAATAAACCGGAGAACCAGACTACATCTGTTTGGGGGTTTTTTGCACCGATTTACGTGCCAGAAAATTCATTCTTATGAATTTATCAAAAATATTTGATCTGGTCCTTTCTGTGAAAGCTTCTCAACACCTTGTGTCAAACTTAAATAACACATTAATCAGAAGGGTACAGTCTAAAAAGAAGTATGTGGTATTTGGTCAGAGCCTGAATTGGCCAATCAGACACAGCGCTTTCCAGCCCGGTGGTACACACACCGAAAAAAAACTAAAGAGACGAGGCACTCACATCGTGTCAAGAGTTTCCCAGACAACAACACAGAGGCTGACTCACATTACAGAACAGCACTGCACAGAGGCTCCCCAATGCAAATGATTATTGATTTTGGAGTTAATAGATTTTTGGCATTAAAAGCAAAGATTCTTTCGGCCTGGTGGGGCCTCTCGTTGGCCCGCTGACCCACCGGGCCTGTACAATTATAGAGGAAACATTGATATACATTTACACTCAGGTTGTAGAAACGTGTTTGAAATTTTATTCACAATTTGCTAATGTACTGTCATTTCTGTCAGTTAAATAACAAAAGCTCATAAGTCTGCACACAATGTGGAATGTGAGTTAGAGAGCAGCTTTCAGTGAGTGGATTTGTACTGTGAATGCATCTTTCATTTGTATGCACTCATACACTTTAGATGGATATTTTGTTTTTATACTTTGGTCCTAAGAGGAATTGTTCATCACTCACTTAACATGACAAACATGAAAGTGAATGTTGATATATAATAACTACATCTTCTTAAATTCAAAGTGAGAACTTACATCATGGAGCCTGAGTGTGACTGCTGACTGTCATCATTAATTCTTTCAATACACAATGTCACTAAAGTTTATTCAGACTAGAAGCAGTCAGCAATAAAAACAACCCGACTGAAGCCTCAGTACAGTCGTTTACAGTGTGTGTGTGTGTGTGTATGTGTGTGTGTTTGTGTATGTCAGCAGTAAACACTGACAGAGGTGAAGCCACGGTCAGTCTACTGCTTAGCTACCGTGACTTGCTGTGTGACTTAGCGCGTTAATACGTTTTATTTACCACGAAAATTCTACATAAATATCTGAAATAGGCGAATTGTTCAGAAGGCTGGCTGAGAAAAGGCTGAGAAAATGCTGAGACAGGCCTCTTCTGTCCCCAGCTGATGTGATGGGAGCCGGGGTGCTAGTTAGCTGGAAGCTAACGGCTACCCTCTCTCCATCCGTGAGCAATGTCACCCCACTTCAAGATAACACTGTTCACTCACTCACATCATGACTATTACGTCTCCGTGGAGATACACGGCTATTGTTTTTAGTTGCAACCAGGGCCAAGCAGGAGATACAGAACATAAATCGGGACTCACCTTACTCTGTTTACCATTATGTCATTTGCTAGTCCGTTAGCGATAAAGTCCTCCGGGTGCAACATGACAAAGGTTCCGCTTAACGGTTTTACACGGTAACGTTACACAGTACTATAAGCAGTATGCACAACGTTAGTTTACAGAGGTTATTAAGCGTAAAACTACAGATATAAAAGAAGATTTTATGGAATAAATGTTTATGGATAATTATAGAAAATAGTATGAATGAACCAATAAATGGTGAGATAGTTCAGCGAATTATTCAAACTCAACTCACTCACTTTGTTTTTTATTTATGCGGGAACTAGATCCCATATAATACCAACACGTTCATCTTTTGCTGTGAGAATACCTCACAAAAAAGGAAGAGGAGAAGAAAAAAACAAATCACGAAATATATTCTATTAAAATATGATGCAATAAAAATAATAATAATAATAAATGGCACACGTGACAAACAAGAGAATGAATAGATATAATGGTGAGGATGATCTGTACAGTCATCACCATCATTGTCTCAGTCCAGTCATGACTATTAAAGATCATTTCATCATTCTTACTATCACAATGAGTCTTACTGGAGTTTGGTTTTATTAGTCTGTAGAAATTTCCGTTTAAAAATCTTTTGGCAAATGTTTATTTTCATCTCATTTTTCTCATTAAACCTTCATGACATGTTGGAAATATGCAAAGCCATTTCTGTGTTGTTATTCACATTCTTCATTTCATTGCTACCTGTAGTTTACTCACTCTCTGTCCCTCACTTGTGTTACACATACATCATTTTCATTATTTTCACTCTCATGAAATGGGATTTTTAATTAAAAAAAAAAAAAAAAAAAAACATCCTTAAATGGCATCATGAGTACCTTGGGTGATAGCAGAGGGTGGTGCATTTATTCAGTCTCACAAAGAAAGCTCGTGACACATATCTACACATGAATCTGACCAAGATGGGAGGAGGACTGTAGAGTGGAGGAAAAGCAGAGATGGAGAATAGTTTTCCCTTTAATGGGCTGCTTGAAGCTTTCCCTGCACCCAACAAGTCTACTTTCCGGTAATATGATTAATTGCACATTTGTTTAGTAATATTGGTTATATATATTGGTTATATATTGGCTACCGGTGCAAGCCAGAGCGGACTTTAAGGTCCTTCTTTTAACCTATAAGGCCCTGCATGGTCTTGCACCACAATACCTATCAGAAATAATTACTCCATATACACCAGCACGCCCTCTACGTTCTCTCAATGCTGGTCTCCTGGTCATCCTCTCATATAACAGAAAATCAGCTGGCCTCAGAGCTTTTTCTTACCGTGCCCCATATCTCTGGAACAGCCTACCGTTACAAGTCAAAGAAGCGCCTTCTGTGGACATTTTTCAAACACGATTGAAGACCCATCTTTATTCAATACATTACAGTCTTCCATAATACCTCACTGAGTCTATCACCTTTTAACATCTTTTTAAACTGATGTATTTTAATTCAGTTGATTCATTTTATTGTATGTTGTCATTTTAAAACTTGATTTTACACTTACAATAAATCAAAATTGAATTGAAATTAATATGCACCAATGAAGCACAATGAAAACTGAAATGTGGAAGACTTATATAAAATATTTCATCAGGTTTTATGTTGAAATGATTCTTACACTCTGCATAAATTATCCATAAAGTGTTTCAAGTGTGACAAATGAACACATAGACACAACAAACAGTCATTCTGAGGAGGAACATGCATATTTTGACCCAGAGCCCCCTGGTGGGTTAATCCTGCTCTCACCTTGGAAAATTAAATGAAACAATAAGATAGGATGGAATTAAGACCAATTGTTGAAGAATATTATTGCTTCAATTTGATGAATTGTAAGTCTAATAGTAAGTCTCAAATCATATTTGAGGTACAATAAATTTGTTTGGAATAATATTCTGAAGAAAATACAGAAAAAAAGTAATTTCCTGGATGTTTTGTAGGGAAAGGGGTATATTTGGTGAGTCCAAATATCACTACAAGTTACTGATTATCAGTGGCTGCAATTTAAGAAATATCATTAGAAGCTTTCAAAAGCCCATTTGAGGAAACCCCAGCTGGACCCCCTCCTTCTCTTCCTTTCTCTGAATGCTCTTTGTCTGGATTTGTTTAAAAAGTTCTCCTCAGTGAAAGAGAGGAGGGCCAGGACAGCCTAATGGGCTCTACTATGTTACTCTCTTTGCAGCATTGTTGCAGGATAATAGTCCTACATGTCTCAGATATAAAAATGATCCATATTGAGCCAAACATACAGGACTCTCCCTGTCACCTGAAGCTCCTAAAGCTTTCTTCGCTGGTGTTTTCACCTGTGAGGACGATCAGCATTTTATTCAGTATAACCATCACATTTTTCAGTTTTTCTGTGAATTTGTTTAGAAAATGTTTCATGCACTCACCACAAAAGTCAGTGAGGAAACATTTTGTTCTTTTTAGGGAAAATTGTATGAAATTCAGCTTTTTTTGTTTCTCATTTCCTTTCAGCTTTTTGCATTTTAATATGTCATAATTGCACATAAAAAAAGGCAAAAATGTTCTTCTGTCTTTAACAATATCACTGTCTGAGCTTTATAAATCCTTTTAGGCGCAAGTGCATGTGCCTCATTGTAGGACGGATGCCACAAATAAGCATCAACTTTAGCAATAAGACCATCTTTGTCCACAAGGCTTCATCATTTTCCATTAAACAGTAGTCCCTTCCCTTGACTGATGCACTCAGGTCTCTCTCTGTCCTGTCAGTCTGGCCTATTTACTTCTTTATTTTGATCACAGTATCTCCTAGTGATGACTAAATTATGATTAGATGTGCAGCGCTTTCATCTGTCTAGTGTGTTGTCTAATTCCCCCCCTCCCTCCCTTCCCCCCCCTCCCTCCCTCCTCCCCCCAAACCCTCTCAAACCGCCACCCCGACCCCCCAAACACACACAACACAATAGCTGTCTACCTCGACTCACTCACCCGCTATTGAAGAGCAGAGTGGCTGCTTGGTCCCCATGGAAACACTGCGCGTGTATGTGTGTGTCCAGTAAATGTTTCTCCCTCACTCAGATTAAGTTGGACATGCACACACACACACACACACACACGCACACACACACTCACACAAACACAGGCTAATGTTTTAATATGCAAATAATCTGCTTTCTTTTATATGCATCCTGTGTACTGCTGCATTATAAATGTTTATATGAACTGAAGGGGTTAAGATGGCGAGTACTTGTAACACGATACAGCGAAGGCTTAAAGCCACAGATGTGTTTGTTCATGAGAAAGTAAGTGCAGGAATAAGTGCTGGTGTTATTAAGGAAAGCATTGTGGGATTAAAATGCTCATTACACACAAACAAAGCAGAACAGTCGGATGGGTGGAAACTGCAAACTTTTCTAGTCTTTGGTCTGAATCCCATTTGAAAACCCCCAACTTCTCTCTACAAATAGTAAGTCAGTATTTTTTTTTTTCAACAAGCCATTATGGTGTCAATCTCTAAATTCAGGTCCTCTAATAAGTGTGCAAGTGGACATTTGGAAAAGATTTCTCTGTTAATTCCATGGTTAATATATGTGAGTGTTGATTGACAGCTGTGATTGGCAGATTATTGCAACAATATTTCACTAAGTTTAATTTTTAATTGATTATAACTGTTAGCATGATTTAGCTAAAGTAACTTATGTTAGCCAAAGTGCAAATCGCTCAGTGTTCCCAATAAGCTAGCGTTAGCTTGGGTTCAAGGCAGCCGGGTGTGTTTACAGAGCGTGAAAGGCAACACTCTGCACTCTTTATTTGTAAGGTCCTGGCTCCAAACGGAAAAGATGGTGACAACCATAAGCAGAAACCCTGGACTTCAAAAAAACTCCAATGCACACCAACCGGTGACATCACACCTCGCTACATCCATCTTTATATACAGTCTATGGTTCAAACCTATAGTTGGTTTGCTCTGGTCTGAATCAGTGGTTGAGTTGGGGCACTGGTTGTTTTTTTGTCCGTGGTTCAGATTCCTTTAACACAGAAAAAATTAAAGCAAACTAAAATGCATCACTAAAGTCATGCAAGAACATTCACTCCACTCATTGGTTTTGTTGTGTCTGGGTTGGGAGCAAGAATGTTAAAACAGGAAGAAGGTCCTATCTGCCCAAATATCAAGAAGGCAACATACTTCCTTGCCAGACAGTAAACCTTAATTCATTCATGTTAGCACCTGGCTACAAGAACCATTTGGCTCAAACTTGTACAGCAAGTCTTTTAATTGATTTGGGAAGTTCAACTTTTGAAATGAATCAAATTTGCATATTCATAGATTCTGGAAGTTTTAATGAGGGAAAAAGAGATGTCATTTTCTGGATTTTAATGAGATAATTGAACTTATTCCTGGAAAAACCATATCAGACACAATTTATTATTCAAAGTACTGTATTAACAAACCACTGTCATAAACAAAACCAAGAAGAGTCTTTGGATTGTTATACTTGTTCAGCCTGAGGTGAAGCTAAGCCAGAAGGTAATAGCCAGACCAGGACCAGGCAAGTCTAGGGGGGGTACATTTTCATGGTACCTTAAGTCAGGCTTATATAAACCTGCTGTAAAAAAGTAAGCCTGGCTTAACTGGTAATCATGCTTGATGAAACCCTCCTCTGTATTGTGTGTTGGCCTATTATATGATGACAGATGACCGTGAGGGACAGAAAAAGAGATTCAGCTGATTTGGTGTAGTGTGGTTTCAGTGTGGAGCAGAGCTTTTACAAAATGATCTGACGAGTGACGTGTGTATGAACACCATTTGACAGGTAAACAGCATTTTCAGATTTATCTGGATTATTTTGGACATGTGTGCGTGTGTATATGTGGTTCATTGCACACAAATACCAATCTGTGTGTGTGTGTGTGTGTGTGCGTGTGTGTGTATGTGTGACATCAGCCCTGGAACCACACGTCTCATTCACACCTAATGATCATAGCCTCTCACTGGCAGCCTCTCTCCTCCCCGACCAAATCCAATTACTGGGGACAATAGAAACCGGCTCCAGGCTCAGGACTCCATCAGCTCCTCTGTGCTCCTGCTCCCTGCTCCGAGACTCCTGCTGGAACCCTAATCATGTTGAGGGTCCACAAGGGCCACAAAGTACACCCAAAGATACAAGTACAAAGGGGAACACAAATACAAACACATATCAAACACAAATAAAACACACAAAGTACAACAACAGTGGAAAAAAGACCACAAGCAAATAGGAATAAGAACAAATAATATACAAGTCAAGTCAAGTCTTTTTTTTTATATAGCCCAATATCACAAATCACAAATTTGCCTCAGAGTGCTTTACAGTCTGTACATCAATAAAACATCCTCTGTTCTTAGACCCTTGATTTGAATAAGGAAAATGTCCCTTGAAAATGGAAAAAGGGGAAAAAATGTAAGAAACCTCAGGAAGAACAGAAGAGAAATGCCTCTCCCAGGACTGACAGATGTGCAATAGATGTGTGTGTAGAATAGAACACAGAATACATATATAATATATATAAAGAATGTAATGAGGAGGACACCAAGCAGCTTCAAGGTGCCATCAGAACAGAGTAGGACCTGGGCCATGCGACAGACTAAACAGTCACACAGGGGAGACTCACATCACACCATTCACATATATGGGAGAAGAGACAGGAAAAGACATTAGGGATAGGGATAAAGACATCATTCAGAGAGAGAGAGACAGAGACAGAGACATGAGGTGAGGCCTGCTTGCCTCCTATCAAACAGAACTGTCAACTTGTTACACTCCATTTCCATCTTCAGTCTGATTGCCTCCACCCTAACCGAATTCTGTGGGGGAGGGCGATTCGATTTGGTCACCACTAAACACTGGTGGTGACATGGTGGGTGATGTACTGCCAGTTGGGCGGTGCTTGGTTTTGGCTCGTCTGTTTTCAACATGGCAGCTGTGTCAAAAACGTTCTCATATTACAGTGAAACAGTACACTAGAATACTGTATGTTTCTGAAAACGTTTGAGAAGAAGAAATAGGCAATGCAGTCACAGAATCTTGATTCATATTTGATCGGCACTGCCTAGTTCACTCCTCCTTGGTTCCGGCACACAGCTTGACAACACTTGACAACAGCATTAATTCTGCCCGTGCCACTGATTGGCTAATTGTCAGTCCCTCGGTGGCACTCGTTGGATCAATCGCTTTTTCAACCGAGAAACCGCTGCTTCATGTCACGATGCCAGACCAACAGAATCAGTCGACTTGACTCAGTGGAGTGAGCGAATCAAAAGTCTGGACCCAGGCTAAACTCCTGCAGGATGGGGAACCAGATCCAAAACCTCAGAAAATAGAAGCAACAGCTAGGGAAGCAGAGTTCCAGGACGGGTGCTGGTCCAGCAAGAGATGCCTGAGAGACAAGAGAGGACAGAAGGAGTAAATAAGACGAGAGAGGGAGAGAAGAGAGAGGGGCACACATCTCATGATGCTCATGTGCTTGTGGAACAAACAGAAGGTTAGAGAGATGCATTGGTTATAAGAACAGTTGCGATAATCAATAAGCAATCAATAGCACTTAGTAAGTTAACTGAGACAGAAACCTGACCCACCATGCAGTATAAGGTCATGAAGCACTCAATTAAAGGCAGCCAACTGTAGGCTAAGACAAAAAGATGAGTTTCAAGTTTAGATTTAAAGGACTCAACAGACTTGGCCTGTCTGATGTCAGCAGGGAGGTTATTCCATAAGAACAGGGCCTAATAGGAAAAGACCCTACTGACCACCTGCTGACTTCTTTTTAACCATTGGTACACACAGGAGCCCTGCATTATGAGAGCGGTGAGTTCGAGATGGAAAATAAGGTTTAAGGAGATCAGACAGGTATGATAGGGCCCATTTAGGATTTTATAAGTTAGCAGAAAAGTCTGAAAGTCTTAAAGTGTGATCTAACATGAATAGGAAGCCAATGAAGGGAGGCTAGGATCAGTGTAATATGGTCAAGTTGTCTTCTTTTAGTTAAGATTCTAGCTGCAGCATTTTGAAGTCTGGGTGAAACAAATACATGTATTAGTCTCTGCGTCAGCCATGGACAGGACAGACTCAATTCTAGCTATGTTACGTAAGTGGAAAAGGCAGTCTTGGTGATTTCTTTAATGTGATCATCAAAGGAGGGGCTGGGACCAAATGTAACACCAATATTCTTGGCTGCCATACTTTGTGAAATCACACAGTTGTCGAGTGTTACTGTTACATGATCTAACTGGTGTTTGTGTCTAGCAGGTCCAACAAACAGTTTTATCTTTATCTAATTTAGAAGCAGGAAATGTAGTGAAATCCGATTTTTCACAGCAACCAAGCAGACCTCAAATTCAGTCATTTGTGTATGATCATCAGTGCTTATAGGCACATACAGCTGAGTATCATCCACGTAGCAATGGAAATTTATTCCATGACCATATATAGTATGGCAAAGAGGTGAAATATAATGAGAGAAAAGCAGAGGGCCAAGAACCGAACCCTGAGGTACTCCATATTTAACATCAGAGAATTTGAAAGTAATATTATTATAGCAGACACACTGTGTTGTTTCAGATAAGTAGGACTTAAGCCAAGAGAAGGCTATGCCAGAGTCACCAAAATTACAAATGAGTCTGTCACAGACCGCACGGTGGTACAGTGGTTGGTACTGTTGTCTCACAGCAAGAAGCTCCTGGGTTCCTTTCTGTATGACGTTTGCATGTTCTCCTCATGTCTGTGTGGGTTTCCGCCGGGTGTGAAGGTTTCCTCCCACCATCAAAGACATGTACATATGTTAGGGTTAATACCCCTGACAGTGCCCCTGACCCCTGATGCACGTCCTGATTTTGCCAAGTGCTTGTCCTGAGACCAACATTTTGTATGATAGCCCTAGGACAACAACTGCCTCAGCCAATCAACACCTGTGATGTCATTACAGAGAGCCTGATGCATGATTTTAGCTTTTTTTTTTTTTTTTTAAAGCTAGGCATGCAATGAAAATACCAACATCAAACTATTACTTTCAGATTGTTTTAATTTGAGCCAGAAAGATAGAAATGCTCATCAGTTTTGGCTGATAGCAACTTGGCTAACTGACCTCACTATGCAAGCTAATGTTACCTTACTTCCACGGAGGCAAAATACTAATGTAAAGTAAATATCCATTTTAATATCATCATAATACTAAAGCTGTAGTAGCAGACTAGTGTAAACTTACATTTTAAAACTTTCATGTTGGACACAGCACCTTGTAATTTAAGCATCTTTGCAGAGCCGATGTTACCTCCTTTTTTTAAATTTAGCAGGTATCAGGAATCTCTGTGATGACATCACAAATGTTGATCATACAAAATGGTCTCAGCATAATAACCATTTGGCAAAATCAGGATATGCACCCTGCGACCAAGGCACAGGAAAATAGAACTGGAGTTGGTCCCTGTTCGCAGCATTACAGCTGCCCATACTGCTTCTTGTGCGTGTGCACACATACACACAAATACACAGGATCAATTTCATTTTGATGTGTGTGAATACTGAGAAATGACAATAAATAAATCTTAATTTTAATCTTACAGTGTTCAAAGACTGCACTGAGAAAAGTTGGAATCTGAATCTAAAGCACATGACAGAAGATAATATAAACAAATGAAACAGTTGAGCAAAACACAAATGCAACACATGCAGACATAAGACTGAATATTACTAACTTACAGTGCAAAACATTCAATTCTGTATTAATCAAGTCATGTTCTTACTGATAAATCAATCTCGGTCTGTGCAATACATTCACATTTTCCAGCACCACACAATTCACATTTCAATGGCTCCATCTAGTGGCATATATATGGAACTACAGCATAAAGTTGAGCTCCAGAGTTCATTCTTTACCTTGGAAACTGGTTGCTGACAAAACAATCTCATCTTTGACCGATGGCTGCCCACCAAGAGCCCGGCTCTGCCTTAGGTTTCTACCCGTTAAAGGCTTTTTCCTTTCTGCTGTCACCAAGTGTTTGTTCATGTGGGTATTCTTGGGTCTCTGTACATTAAAGAATACTGTCTAGACCTGCTCTATGTGAAAAGTGCCCTGAGATGACCTTTGCTGTGATTTGGCACTATATAAATAAAACTTGATCGATTGATTGATCTAAAGGTCCATTTAGTAGATCCTCTGGAGCTCTCAGCAGTTTGCTTTGAAGATCATGTGATTGAAAGCTCAGCAGACCTTGAACTGTGATTGATGATTGATATTTCAAATTGAAATGTATGTTTTTCTGTGAAGAAAGAGGAAGAATTGCCAGGTTTCAGGTGCATGGGACTGAGTTCTCAAGTTGACAAAATTTATTTAAGGTATTTTAAAGTGAGGTTTTAGAAAGATTCATTTTATAAGCTTTCTGGCAGCTGCAACCGTAAGTTCAAGAAAATATCACATTATCCCTTTATAGCCTGGTCATAATAAACAGCTGGGACTGGTATCAATGGAAAATGTGAAGTAGGTTGTGTGAACGTTCACAATGAACGTGTTAACAGAGCATTTTCTGTCGTCTTGCTTCAGACATACACGTTCGACGTTCTAATGCGAACATCAACATTTTTGGTCCAATCGGCCTTCCGTACATCGTTTACTGTCAGGCGTGTTGGTCGTTGAGCTTTATTTTGAAAGTTATCCCCTGAGCTGCGGCAACATGGCGAACGCCGGCGGAGTGTCAATGGAGGGACATGTCGAGTACAGTTCGAAAACACAAGCCAGAGGTGACGCAGAGATAGACAGGAGGCTGGTGAGTACATGCTTCCATACATTTGTGGACTCAGTCGTGCTAAAGCAGACGGTGTTTTCTCCCTGCTAAAGCATGTGCTGGCTCGGTAACCTCAATGACCGCTAACGGCACTGCCATTGCATCAGGTACATAAGCTAAGCTAGCAATGTAGATAATGCGAACTTGAGTCCTGTTTTGTCCTCGAGCAAACCTCAACATAAATAAATAGTACAAAAAACACAGTAAGTCAAAATAGAGGCTAGTGAAATAGTCGTTGAAGGACATTCATTACAGCCCACTGTTGGTTACAGAGCTCACTGAGCATGTTGCCTGATGCTGTGGAACTCCATTCATTTTTTGACACACATTAAAGTTTGATACTTCTTTGATAAATCCAAATCTGACACCTATTGTACCTGTTCAAATAAAAGTCTGTAAACACACATCACATAATAAAACTGCCTCACAAATGCTCCACTATTCAACCAGCTGTGTTATGTAACTGTGTGACTGTTTTGACAGGGAGGGACTCTGATTGCAGTCGGTCTTGGGGTGGCTGCTGCAGGTTTTGCAGGTAAGAATAGTTTGATAAAGAGCTGATAATTTGACAGGACTACTGTCTACTTTGCTTTGTGTCGCTCTCTTGGAACTGCTTCATGTGTCTTGTGTGTTTGCTCCACAGGCCGCTATGCATTCCAGTTGTGGAAGCCTCTCGGGCAAGTCTTCTCTGAAACTGTGAGGAAGATGCCCTCATCAGTGAGTAATGAGTTAACCACCTACATACTCAGAAGATGTGTTGCATCTTTCCTGCTAAAGAATCTTCAGCTTATATCCTAAAAAAAAACTGGGCCTGACATTACTCCAGCTGATGTGGATCATAACATGGAGTCCTTTCCTTGAGCTTGAACTGTTGCAGCATTAAATGAACCTGAACTTAAACCAGGCTTTTATCATGATGTACAGTTATCATCTAGTGTCATGTGTAGTTGGAAATTGGAGGTATTTTTGTTGCTGCAGCTCTTCAACAAGTTCAGTCCTTTTTAAAGTGCACAAACAGTCCAAGCATAGGTTCAGACCAGCTGATCGTTTTAGCTAGAACCTCTGCTAAGTTAGCCCCAATGACTACATGTCATCAGTTCACCTTCACCAGAAGCACTTTATGTTTTGTCTCTGGAAGGTGCTGTGCTCACTATTTCTTTGTACAAGTTGTAGGTGGTCCAAGGAAGCATTTGTATTGCAACAAACTATCAAACCAAAAGAAGCCTGTCCAGATGTTTTCAGTCCAGTTAGGTTCAGACTTCTGAGAATCTAAACTCTTGTGTCACCAGCAGGCTTTCTCGGCGTATTACAAAGGAGGCTTTGAGCAGAAGATGTCCAAACGAGAAGCCAGCCTCGTTCTTGGCATCAGGTAAAAGGATGTATTTAATTTAATACTTGTTTGTTTTCTGTTAACGTAAAGGTAAAACGCTTCTGTGTTTGCCCCTTATTGCTCAGAGGATGGTGATTGATTACCTGGATGTGTCATTTGTTTTATGTTCAGCCCAGTCAGCACTAAGGCCAAGGTACGTGAGGCCCATCGGAGGATAATGGTCCTCAACCATCCAGATAAAGGTATGAGTTTAAATCCTGTTGCATTTATCCTCCATGATGCTGATTCTTAACAGCTGAAGGCCATATTGTCTTTTGAGTTGTTTTTTTTTCTAGTTCTGACCCTCAAGACAAAAGTCAAATATCCACTTTGAGCTGGACAATAAATGAATTCAAGTTTCTGTTTTTGTACGATGTGTAAAAGGCACATTGAGAACAGACGTGTAAGTCATGTTGCTCTTTGATATTGATTTGCAAGCATTCGGCTCATAGAGGCTGTAAAAAAAAAAAAAATCTAGAATCTTGTATCACGTTTTGGTCTCTTTATATGTTTGACAGAACACAGCATCACTCACTGAAAAGCTTGTGGACAGCAGAGTGTAAAAGGAGTAAACACAGAATCAGACTAAACTTGTGTTTGTGTGCAGGTGGGTCACCGTATCTCGCCGCTAAGATCAACGAGGCCAAAGACTTTTTGGACAAAGAGACCCGGCGATGACCTGCACTGTTAACAAACACTTTAAAGATCCTCCTGTGCATGATCTCAGCTGTACTGCACCTGAACCTCCGTTCAGGCTCGTCTCCAGCCGTTAGAGGAGTAGAACAGCTACCAGTAGAGTCTAGTGGTGGCTGTTCTGCTTGGAAAAGGGAACAGTGCTGCTGCTGCTGCTGCTGGACTCATCATCTTCTGTTTATGAGTGTACAACTGTCGGGACCGAAAGTACTACATGATGATGTAATCTATTTAAAGAACAGTATAATAACTCATTCAGATATTTCCATGTTGAAACAGTCATTGTGGAATTGGTGAAACTTTTTTTTAAATAAAGTAAATGTGAAAACATTGTTGTGTGTATTATTAGTGACTGTGGTTGATTGTGTGGACAGACCAGCTTAAATTTAATATGAAGCCGGGCTCAGGAGGATTGTTGTAGTCTTCATGTCTGAGGTAATAACTCTTTTCTTGTCACTATAACCGAGTATCTCTGAATTGTCTTTAGAACTTGACACTAACATATAGCGCTTTAAATTTAACAATTTATTGATTCCATAGAAGCTTGTAAACTGAACATTTATGAAATAGTTTCTATGAAGCAATTTGCACTTAACAGTTTGTCTCCTTAGCAGAGCCATCTGGCTTTATGTTCTAAATCTTCAATAGCATCAAACACTCAAAAGAGGCTTCAACCTTTGTAACATACTGGTTAGTGTGTTCTGCTTTTCTTATTGTAATTACAAAATAAGACAAACACAAACTGTGGTTGAGCTCAGCTTAAACACCCTGCTGCAGGTTATGTATGATTTTTTTTTATCTTGATAACAGTCTGTTAATGATACATGAATCAATCATCTCCAATGGATGAACATGACCCACAGGTGGCAGTGTTATGTTGTGTAGCAGGAGGGTGTTGATGTACATATGATGTGGCCAGCAGGAAAATCAAAAGTTAAATCCTGGAAACGCCCGGAATGATCCCAAATTCATTTTTTACTGTTGTTCGGTTGCTTCCAGTTACACTGCACTATGGAGGACGATCTTACCCATAATTAAAATGAAAGAAGAATTGGAAAATTACAAGAGAAAATGGCTATTGTTATTATTGTTCAAGGAAACTGGATGATGAAATTAAGAACTGATAACTTGGGAAATATTTTAATTTGAAAATCGAAAGTGACATTTTTAAATGTGAAATTGTGAATTAAAATGAAAACATGATAAACATTTGAAAAGAGAATGAGTTATTAAGATATAAAATATCTTCAGCCTTTGTGTTTTTCCATTTTGTATTTACCATGTGTATGTACTAAGTGTATGCAAATGTAGCCTGCAGGTCTGACTGTTAAAAGCACACTCTACACTGTACACAGGCTGGTTGCTCCTGTTTTACTGGTTAGTAACCTCCAGCTAAACTGTACCCCCCCCTATAAACATATCAGCCTCTAGCAGCTCCATGGCAACAGAGATTGTTTGTGTCCATGGCTTCAAATGACTGAACAAAGACTGATTGTAAAGTCTCTTTGTACTTTATCTCAGTGAGTATGTGAGGGTTTGTTAGAATAGTAAAGTTTTCAGGGGTTATATTAGAGGGCGGTTTACCTGGCTGAACTGATGGCTCGTTAAGAGTTGTGAGTTCTGATTGGCTGAGGCTTGTACAGCTGCAGGATAAGAAGGATACAACAGTGCCTCAGTCTATCATCAGCCATCTGATCATATTCATTTATTTCTTCTTGGGACTCATGTATAACTGACCAGCATGAGTGCTGAAACATTTTATTTTTTATGTTAAAATTACTGTTTTTTTTATTTAGATTGTGTGTCTAGTTGTGTCAGTTATGGTTAAGAACAAGCTTGAATTCCATTCAATAAAGTCATAAGGAAATATCCACATTTCCTTATGACTGAATGTTAAGAGCCACAATATAATATATGCAGTATGTGCTAGCAGCCTGCCTGTTATGGACACTATGTTATGATTGGCAACATAACAGTGCAAATGGCTCAGTAATTTGTTGATATAACCATTTTTTGCCATCCTAATTTAAAAAACGAAGACATAAAAGTCCCAACTCAGGCAGTAACTTCAAAAAGCTTCTTTATTTAGAGGATGATGTCATACTGATGTCATTGGACGGAGAGGACAGAAAGCAAGATGCAGCATTTAGCGGTTACACGTACAGCAGCAGTCATTGGTTAAAAAAAACAACCAACCATTTACAGCGAGATTTGCCTGAAAAACAGGAAAATAAATAGAAAAGGAATCAATCTTATTCTGATGTCACCATGTCAGCGAATGACCACCAGTCCCAGTGCTCCCAGTCTGTACACCAGACTGGCAGCAGAGGTCAAACTCAGTCCCTGTGGCACAGGTTGGATTCCCAACATGAAGGCAGAGGGTTTCTATAGAGCAGTGAAGTGGTTGGAGCATCCGGGCCCTTGAATCAGGTTATATTATTGTTATAGCTAAGTCGACTACAAATCCCACAGACCATTTCAACAAGGACCGTCCAATCAGTGGGCTTTAAGTTGAAATGAATATAACATCTATTTTTTTGCTAAGAAATCAAACTATCCCTCCTTGGTGTTTGTTTCCACTTGTTTACTTCTTCAGTCAAATTTATAATTACTAACAGAAAATGACATGAAAGATAAGAAATGTGTACTGGAAAAATCAGTGCTAAGCTAGGCTAAGCTAGGCTAAGCTAGGCTAAGCCAGTCTGTGGAATACAACTTTAACAGCATGATGGGTCCTTCCAAGCTTAAATCATTGATAGCTAACACTATGACTTGTAGGATATACAGTGTGACGTTCTTTAGTCAGTGGTAACCATGGAAGTTGACGGTGCGTCTCCTAGCAACGCCAGCCTTCCAATGTCAGTCAGCCGCTGTCATAGAAAACACCCACTTTTATTATTATTTTTTTTAAATAGAAAAATCTGCAGAATATTTCCTTACACACAAAGTGAGGATAATCTGAATTTCAGTTTGACTTTAGAGGACGACTTCAAATTTGGAGGGAAATTAACTCGTTACAACTGACGACTAGCAAAAGGAAATCACAACAAAATCTTACTTGAAGCTGATTGGATATTTTTTTTTTTACTATTTCGTAATGCTCTCTAGGACTGTTGCTATAGATACTGCCATGCATCTTTGACTTTTTGTCAATGAAGCAGATATTTTTCACCTTGTTTGATTCAAGCAGGAGAGTTTCACGTCCATCCCAGAGTTGAAATGCTCCAGTCACCTGACACCATCTACAGGAGAAATGCTGATGCAGGATCAGGATCAGGATCAGGATCAGGATCAGGTTGCTGCACACCTGATGCACTGCAGCTCTGCCCTGTGAGATCCTGTGTTGGCCACAAAGTTCATCTTCTGTCTGAAGAGGGAAACAGCAGGAGGCGGCGACGCAGTACAGTAAAACAAGAAAGGAGAGAAGTCGGAGGAGGCACAGACAGACAGAAACCTTAGTCACCATGTTAGCACCATGGAAGCTCCGCCCACTTCGGCGAACAAATGGCATGCTGGGAAGAAGGGGGTTAGGCGTATGTTAGGAGTATTCTTATCCAAAACTGTTTTTTTTTTTTGTTTTTTTTTTTTTACCATCAGTCATTATCAGCAGAGCATTTAGAGACACAAGTATTAATAATTCCAGTACTTTACATTTGTGATTCAGCAGGTCACATTTGGAAGGAAATCTGCTGGATCGTTTCATGGCAGAAAGAAAACAAAAACAAACAAACAGCTGGAGGGCGCTTTATGTCCAGAGCTAACACTGGTGGAGCTTTCAGAATATCTGCTTTTAACGGAGTAAAAAAAATGACTGAGTAATCACATCCAACATGTTTTATCCTCTTGCAGGAAGGGGAAGCAACGAGGCTGATGGGAAATGTAGTCTTAATATGGAGAGATGCCAGTAATAAGAATGATCTACTGCTGCGGCGAAGCGGAGACAACCGCCAGCAGGCTTCTCTGGCTTCAGAAAGCATCGGAGCTCTTGGTAGAAATCGGCAGCCCTTCGTTAACGAGCTTGAGTAAGGCTGCTTGGTTTGACGTCACCGGCGATCCATTAGCAGTCCTGTGTAGCCCTCTCTAACTCTTCATCCTGTTGCCCTTCCTCCTCCCCCTCTTCCTCTTCCTCCCTCTCCTCCTCCTCCTCCTCCTCCTCCTCATCTTGCTCCTCTTTCTCGCTCAGTTCCTCTCCGATCACGTCTAGCCGCGCCTCCTGCCCGTTCAGCTTCTCCTCCGCGTCGTCGTTATGAAGCCCCACCACCTGCAGCTGCAGCCGCCGCTCCTCCACCAGCAGGAGGCGCTCTCTGACGCCCTCCGCCGCCGCCGCCGTGTCGCTGGGACTCCCGAAGTACTGCTCGCTCCTGAAATGATACCAGTTCCAGTTAGGAGTTGGGATGATATGAAGGGTGTTCATGTGCTTGATCAGCGGTCAGTGTTCACAGAGTTAATCTACAATAAGGGACAGTCCTCTGAAATGACAAAAACAGGCTTATGTGTGTGTGTGTATGTACCCATCTGGGAAGATGACAGGCATGGTCAGTCTGTCCAGCAGAGTTTTCCCCGAAGAGTCGACTTCATCCAGAGACTCTGGCTCCACACACTCCTGATGTAGCACCTGAAACACAGTAACCACACACACTGAAGGCATATATATGGTGTGGATTGTTTTGGGTTATTTAATATGGGCTTTGGAATCTGTTTACATCTGCATATGTCTGTCACAACCTCATATCAGGCTCTCTCTCTCTCACCTTCTCCGCGGCGGTGTGGAAGCTGAGAGCCAGCTCCAGTCTCTGCTGTCTCTCCTCGGCGCTGACGCTGAACTGTTTCCACACTCGGTTGAGTCTGGGCAGAGTGTCTCCGGACGAGCGCGTCGTACAGCGCAGAGACTGACAGAGGACGACGGTCGCCTGCAGCAGCTGGCGGCCGTAGTCATAGGTGCTCTGGGGAGGAGAGAGAGAGAGGAAGACGAGAGATAAGTCAGTTTGTTGTTGTTTTGTTTTCAGAATTATTTATTTATCACACATAATCTCTTTAGATTTAGATTTGACTGGTTTAATATTTTAGCCGTGTTAGCAGCATGGCTCCAGACTGAAATATCTTAACAGCTATTTGATGGATTGGCATAAAAGTTTGTAGATATTTATTCTTCTGCCCTACAAAGGAAGAAAGCAGTGACAGTGGAGGTGAGAGAAAAAAAGAGTTCTACGTTTTCAGACAAGCTGTGCAACATACAGAGAGGTTGTAATTTATTCATTTTACTGTTTTACCTCCAAAAACTCATGTGAACGACTGACTGTATTATTACATAACGATGGCTCGAGTAACAGCATTGTAGCCTGGAAGTGTCTCACCTGAGCGACGTCCACAAACTTCCTGTGTTTGTCCAACATGGTCCTGGTCTCCTGAGACTCATCACCCAGTCTGACGTGAGTCTTCAACAAGGCGTCCAATAGCTCGCTCAGCCACTCTACTGCCTGAACACAGATACACACACACACACACACACAGATCATCATCTCATCAATACAGAGCGTACAAATAAGCGCATGTGTGTGTGTGTCGTCGTTGTGTTTGTGTGTCTGACCTGTAAAGCGTCTTCCTCACATTTGAACAGTTGGACCATCTGTAGCATCTTCAGCCTCCTCACATCCACCATGTCCTCACACCTGCAACACACACACACACACACACCTACTTTTCAAGGCTTCATTCACGTCACGTAAATCGATAAGTGCTGCTACTGAAGCACTCGTTACAGCTTGTAACAGTGTTTAACTGAGCAGAAAACATACTGATGATTTGGTGTAGTTTGTCCTGAGGGTGACACGAGAGCAAAGGTCACAGGGACACAGAGTCTTACTCACCACAGTGTCTACATGATCTGCACATTTTTAATTAGTCTTACAATTTTTGTAAAACAAGAGTGGTTCATTTAGCGGTCATTAGTTTTGACTGTGATTTTGTATATCATCTATAGATGGCTATAAAACTGACAAAAACACATAAATAATTGAAGTAAACAGTGGGACATCCTACTTGCTTTGCTGCACATATAAACCTTCAACAATGGTTTATAATCTTGTAAAGAACTGAATCGGTTGTTCGTGTTGTTTAAGGATTGCAGCAACATCCACAAACACACTGCATTAGCCAAATCATATATTTGCCGGCACACCTTCCTGGTGGATTACTTTATAACTAGAACAAGAATTTCTGCTTTTTACCGAGCAGCAGAGTTGAAATGATTGTTGCTCTGATAACTTCCCAGAACTGCAAAATCCTTTCGAAGTGTATTATTAACTAGCGTGCAGTGTTTTGGCATCTTATAGGCTTCAATCTTGTGGATCTGTTATGGAAACTTATATTTGATCCAAACAACACGCCCCTTTTATTGTGCTGTTGTTGGTCTGATGCCAGGTAAGACTTATGGGAGCTGTAGTTGTGCAATGTTAAATTAAAAAAATGATGTCCCAGTCAAATGCTGGAAAATTTACTACAGATATACAGTTATTTAAAAGTCCAACAGAAATTATATTGCATTGTTTTTTTGTCTACTGGAGCATACAAAATGATTTACATACTGTAAATCACAGTATGTGTTGTAGAATTAAATCTTGAATAAAGTGATAGTGTGGTCTTCTATAAGCTATCTATCATAGGCAGAGCAGACGGTCACACTGAGCCTGATTGCATCCTGCTCCACAACACAAGAGCCACAGACTCTGAACAACAACCCGCACTATAACTTTCCTGCTAAAGTCTGCTTATCTAACTTAAGAGCGTGAACACACATCTTGTCCTGCAGCTTAGCTTGTTGAACAAGCCACCAAACAAACATTCAGTGGGGGGGGGGGGGAAAGTGCACCGCTAATGCCAGTTTTGCTGGCTAGATAGCTAATTAGCTGCTGAGCTGTAGCACATTAAACAGAATGTAAAGCGGTTGGTTTACATTCTAACGTCACTTCAGTCCTGTTAGGTGCTGGTGTGATTCTTACTCTTCAATACCACTGCTAACAACACACTGGCCAATGACTTGTGGCTACAGCAGTTTGTTTACTTTGTCTCTCTCTACCAACCACAGCAACCAGGAGACTCACACAGGAAACAAGTAATTCTTATATTTTCCCAAAGATCTTTTTTTTCTTTCTTTCTTTCTTTAATTCTGAAAGGCTCTGAACAATACATGTTGACAGTTCTGTATTTTTTTGGAGGGATGACTAAATGTGATTTCAGTTGGACTTCAAAACTCAGTATCATGTTTCAGCTTTTCAGAAAGACTAATGACAGACGCTCTGGCTCACAATGTCTGGCTAGGAAAGCATTCCGGACTCCAGCTGAACTCTGCTGTCAGCTTGTTCTGACAGATAAACATGTCTCTGATGTCTCTCCAACAAAGATTCTTTTAATCTGCATGAGAAGTTTTATCTTGTTAATAACAGGAAGAGAAAAAAGGGAAGAAGAAGAAGAAGAAATACCTCTGCTTGCGGAGCTGCATTTCCTCCATCACTGCTTGGATGTGCTGAACGTTGTCCTGTTGTTCTCCCGCCGGACTCTCCGTTTCCTCCAAAGTCCACGACGGCTGACTGCACATCTGCTCCAGAAGCAGTCCGCCCTTCTGACGCAGAGAAGTAAGACCGGCCTCTGCGGAGGAGAGAAAGTCAGAGAAAGTCAGAGAAAGTTCTCTCACATCCATCAGTTCTGTGTTGCTCTGATGCAAGTGTCAAACATGTAGATGTACACGGTTAATTAACACCACAAAAATGGACGAACCGACAGTCTGCAGCTTCTCCTCCAGCAGTTTGAGGTTTTGTTGAATGGAAGCTCCGTCGGCTGGAGCCACGTCAGCACAGAGCATGCCCAGTAGACTGTCCAACTGCTGAGACAACTGCAGAGACAGACACAGAGAGAGAGAGATCAATCACTATCACACCTTTATTTTCTTGTACACGTTCAGCTCCAGAGGTTCACCACTGGAGGAGCTGCTGAAAGGAATCAGATTCTTTTCATGGAGCAAAGCTGACTGCAGTCTTTGTGTTAAACCAAGACGAGAGAAAAGGTTGTGCTCAGCTTCATGCTTCTACAATTTTACAACAAACTACTTCAACCTGTGTGCAGCTCCTTCTCTCCTCACAGATCAAAAACAACCTGGTGAACAGCATAACTCCTTTTATTGAGCTTTTTGCAAACACATAATAAAATATATTTCATCCATGCAACGTTTTAAAATGACCGGTATCCAGTCAATTTTTGATAAGGTTTGCTAACCAAGAAAGTCAAGTAAATTATTAGAACAGAACAGATTTTAATGTGGATCAGTCTGGCTGACAGTGGATCCGTTAATAAGGTCAGTATCTGAGCTGATGGATGTGGTGCATCCCAGTTCATCTAAAAACAGGAATACAATCTGCAGGGGAAAAAAAAAATGTATTTCATTTTTGGGCCATATCCCTGCTGTCACCATGAGTTTGCATAGTGCTGTCTCAAGTCCTGTCTCTTTCAAAACGAAGAGATGTTTTACTCAAACTGAACTTCCTTGATTGCATGTCGTCATCATGCTACTCTCTGAAAAAGCACACACACACACACACACGCACAGCCCCCTGTGGTTTTTAAACACAAGTCTGTTTTCAGTCTGAAAATCTAGTACCTGCACAAACAACAGCTGATACAGTGTGTGTGTGTGTGTGCGCGTCCGCCCTACCTCCTGTGTGGTACTGTGGAAGCACTGCGCCGCCTGCAGGACGTTCTGTCGGCTCTCCAGCTGAGCCGCCTGTTGATAGCAGACGTCACTCAGCTGCTGCTGCAGCGCCTTCAGCTCCACCACTTCCTCCTCCTCCCCGGCACTGAGCAAGGCAGCGATCTGCTGGTTCAACTCCACGTACACTGCAAACCACTCCTGTACACACACACACACACACACACAGAATCAGCCTAACGCTCAAATTTACCTTAAACAGCTTCACTCCACATAGTGAATTTCAACATTTAACCAAATAACATCCACATGAGAACACCTCCAGAGCTTTTTGAGTATCCACTGCTCTGTGTGATGAGTCGCACCAATTAAAGTGATTGCAACAAGTTATGTGACCCTGTTTTCAGGCTTAAATGCATTAAGACTTGTGACGTTTTCACGGTCAAACTACAGACAGTAGAGTGGAAACATCAAGGGACAAACTCCTCTCAGATCTAACTTTAACCTCTAATCTGATTCATCAGTTTGTCCGTATCACATGATCACGTGTGTGTGCGTGTGTTCAGCGTGTTGCATTACACTGTGCTGGCTCTCGATCTCCTCATGTTTCTGCTGCAGGGCCTGAGCCGCTCGCATCGAGTCTCCGATCGCCTGATGAGTCTTCAACAGCTCTGAACCTGGACCCTGCAGCCAGGTGACCACCTGAGAGAAAGACAGGGGGAGAACAGTGTACACTTACAGAACTGCAGCCGCATACAGACATAGCAATCTCCTGTAGGTGGCAGGAGCTATTTCAGGCACCCCTGGTTCCATGAAGTGACATTCATCTTCTCGATAGACAATGTCAAGTGAAGGACGCTGCTTTGTCCAAATATGTTTTGCTGTTTCAGTTTGGCAGAGGAGAGTTCCACTTACTAAAATATCTTACACCTTAGTATGCAATCCTTTAATGTGGAAGAGTGTGGCGGTTGCCAGCATCAAATCATCATCTTGGCTGCAGTGAGAGCAGCTACTAGAGGACGTCAGCAGTTTATTTTCAACTCTGATGCTGACGTATCACTGATAAGTAGCAGCGCTTGTGCAGCGAAACAACAAGCAAACACGCTTTCCTAGAAATATTCTACCTTAAGGCCTAAACCATGTGAATGAATGCGCCAGCAGCACTGTCTGCACAGGATCAGCTGCAGATTTCATTCGGTTAAAGCCTTCAAGGGAGAAAAATAACACCTATCTGAGAGACCTCTGTTGTCTGTGAGGCTCTCCTTCAGTCAGTCTCTGAGCTGCAGTGCAGCACAGCCACCAGCAGGGGGCTCTCAGGCTCTCTGTGATCACTTCACATCATATCACAAGATGATCACAAATCTTTTCTTATATGGATACTTGATATTAAAGTCACTATTGCTCTTTTTATCCATCATGTTTTCCTTTATATTCACATTACAGTACAGCCAATTGAAAAAGAAAATCGGAATTAACATCCAACAACTGAAGCATATGAGGGAGAGGTAAAATATAAAAGAGCTGATCCAAGTATAACTGACTTTCATTCAGAGGCAGTGCAGCACTGGAGCGCTGCACTAAATCAAAGAGGAGAAGAAGAAACGGCTTTAAAACGGTCAAAATCAAAGCAGATCTTCTGACTTTTAGTCTGTAACATGACTCAAGCTGCACACTTCCCACAGCGAAAGTTTACTCATTTTATTTAATGATTCAACATATTAAAATGAATAAAATTATATTAAATATAACACATGAATATAATGCACATGACATCTATTGGTGGACACTCTGCAGTCTCATGATGAGCTGAAGTCTTCATG